>CM061044.1:17230025-17830025 GCA_030762985.1 Adelphocoris suturalis
AGAGGGATTTTATTAATTATTGTTTCGTATGATTTCTCAGGTAATGGTTTATATTCTAAGATTATTCGCACCATTTCAAAGATCTATAAATTGATGATATTGATATGATAAAGCTATATGCCACAGCCAAGTGGTAGACATTCTTATGATCTTTCAGCGAATTTTCCAAAAATTTTAAAATCAAGGTTTTTGAAAATTTCCAGCATTTAAATGTGCTTTGGGGCATTCTGAAACGAGTTCCAGAGTTCAACGCATTTCCTCTGAATTCAGCATAAAAAACTGAGACCAAAGCCATTGTTCACAATTTTTTACGTAGGTCTCAGGAAAAATACTTGCGCCAGATGTGGCGCAAATGACGTAAACTTGGTTTTTTCAAATGGAACCTCCATTTTTTATTGCAGATTCCAATCCTACGTGGAGAAATGACCCACGATTTTTTAAGAGCGCGTAAACGGGAGCAATTTCTCTCCAAAAGTGCGCAATCTCGCTCTAAAAGTACACTTCTCCAAATAATAAATTGCTGCATGTAATACATGATTTTGGGGTATTTTTTCTTGCTGAACCTCGTAATGATGTTCATTTATTGATATTTGCAACACCAACTTGGTCAAACATCGAAAAATTGACCAGAATTGCACTTATCTTACTCATTATTTCCACACAGCACAAAGCGAAGGTACTAAAATGTAGTTGTTTCGGTGTTTTTCCAAGTTGGTGTTGCAAATATTAATAAATTTACATCATTACAAGGTTCAGCACGAAAAATACCCTAAAATCATGTATTACATGTGGCAATTGAATATCTTCAAAAACTCAGTATTTCACTTTTTTTACGCGCACTTTAAAAATCGAGTGATAGGTCATTTCTTCATGAAATTTCGCGAAGCATTCGAATCTGTAATCGAAATGGGGGCTCTATTTGAAAAAACACGCAAGTGGCGCGTGCAAAAGTATTTTTCCTGAGATCTTCGTAAAACATTATGAAGAATGGCATTGGTCTCAAATGTTTTTCGCGTAATTAAGGAGGGGTGCAACCTTTCCGTCGAACACCCTGTGTACACGAACCTAAAAATATGTTTTTTTTTTTTAAACTGTACTACACTTTATTGTATAAAAAAATACAGTATAGTTGTGCGAGAGAATTGACATTATAAAACATTAACATGCAACTTGAAAGATGTGTCTATCCACAGATTAGTACTCATCTTTTCCTACCCAGAAGCGTCGTCTACAGTTCATCAAGGAAATTTGTTGTAGGTCGTTTTCGCTTGAGCCGGCGTCTGATCTGCACTGTGTAAGGTTAGAGTGGGAGGTCATTTCTTCGTTGAATCTGGTAAATTTGTTCTGGATATCCTCCTTGACTGGGGGGATATTCAGGTCGGAGTGAAGTACTGAATTTCGAACAAACCACGGGGCATCAGTTATAATCTGGAGAACTATATTTCGGAACGTCTGAATTCGTTCAACTTGGAAGTGACTGGCTGATCCCCTTTTTAGCGAATTTTTGAAGAAAATTAAGCTATTGCTCTCGCCTCAAAATTTGTAGAATGTGAATTTTTGAAAACATTTTATGCAGAAATCCGTTTCAGGCTATTCTGAATCATATTCTGAAGTTTAACGCATTTTTTTATGTATGTATATATGTATGTATGTATATATGTATGTATGTATATATGTATGTATGTATATATGTATGTATGTATATATGTATGTATGTATGTGTCATTCCAGACGATAACTGTCCGTAGAATTGTGCTAGAAACTTCAAACAAATTTTAAAATGTTAAGGACACAAAACTAAAGTTCAAGTTCGTTGGCCAGCATGATCGGATTACATCTTCGGGTTGAAATTTTCAAAAATGTAGTCAAAAATTTCGAAATAGCCTGTTTTTTGCGATTTGTTGTGCGAAATAATTTTTTCAGCATACTAACATGTGGTATATTCGGAATCAGCGTAAAATTTCCTATAAGAATATGTATCAAGTTTTCAAAAATTTCAAAGTTGAAAAATCAGTCAAAAATCGAAATAATGCCGTTCGCTAGATGTAAAAATCGGTAATATTTGCATGAAACATTGTCCGAATTCAGATTGAACTCTTATGGAAGTATCCCTGTATAACCAATCCTAGAACCATGCTGTTTAAAACGTAGGTAGTAGGTGCTTAAAAAAAAAAAAAAAAAAAAAAAAAAGTAATCACAACTGATGAGTTTACTCTGTGCATGTGTTAATAATTTGATTTCATGCTTGTCTATCAAAATCATAAACTTAAATTTCTCAACACGATCAATAGCGACTGAAATGTCGAAGATTTCTTCAAAAATTCGCTCATGGGGTCATGCTGCATGACTGGACTTTTTTTTTTTTTTTCGATGTTCAAGCCCTTAGGGAAAGCGAACTATTCAAAGAACAGCGTTGCGGGTGGTTTTAATCGATTGTTTGGGATTAAATTTATCATTGACAAGCAAAAAATTATTACTGTTACCTAGAAAGTTTTCGAGATCTCGATTTTTTTAATGTTTAGCCCTTTAATACAACCCTTTAGGGTTGATAAAAATTGATGCCGAGCTTCTAGGACCATCTAGACCCCAAATGTGATTTTTAACACAAGTTTCATATAGTTTGGTCTAGTATTTTTGGAGAAAAGCCGCGGACGGACGGATTTTTTTATTTATTCGATTTTTGGATTCTACGCATCTTGAAACGTAAACCAAACAATTTTCAGGGGGTGTTAAACAAATTTTTTTCTTGGTCGATTACAAAGGTTCATTATTGAAAATAATAAAAAAAATTAATATTAATAATAATCCTAGACGAGTCTAAACATTTTTTTGTGTGCTTTTTGAATTCTCCATATATGACACCAATACTACTTTTTTTTGGCACACATCAACCTAAACTTCAAATAAGGATCAGGGCTAAACCGAAGTTAGGTAGGTATGCGAATTCAACTTGAGACTAGTTTAAATGTAACAAAATTAATTCCAAGGATTCTATTTGAAGGCGAAAAGTGACCCTCATCAAGGCCAGGACACACATATCCGCGCCGTGTCCGCACCGCACCGAGTGTCGGAGACGGAGGTGGGAGGCCACACGGTTCCGAGTGTTGGCCGTGCATACTTTCGAATCTCTTCAATTAATAGTTCTGGATCCATTGACGAGGTCACCGCGTTCGTGTTAAAACTAAACAAAACCAGTCCGGTACGGTGCGGACAAGGAGCGCTGACGCGGAGGGGTGACGGTGCGGATAGGTGTGGACTTCCTGGTAAACTCCCTTCTTATAACTTCTTCCCCGTGTGTAGTCCAACACACGGTCATCATGCGATGCGGACACGTCGCGGATGTGTGTCCAGGCTTTTACCAGTTTTTACGGTAGGGAAGTTTTAAAAGACTGTACACTGGTATTTTGTTAAAATTTATTTTTATTTTGTACCATCACACGATTTTTCCGAATTTTATCAACTGAATCAATATAAATCACAATTTTATTGTTCAAAAGCTGAATGGCAAGACAAGAAATGCATTGAAACGTAGTTAGGTAGGAACCTATTAATTTATTGTTTCAAAGAAATTGGAATGTAGGTACTCTTGGCTTCCAATTCAGACGTAGTTACGCAATTTCTCGGAACAGATAATATATGATCAGCTAAAGTGCAGTTCATCTAAACATTAGTGAAGGTAGAATCTATCTGAATGAAGGCGGGTATCTCAGTGCGAGGCTGCTCGACCCTACTGCCTTAGGACGCATGCCTCGGAACGTGGATACCGGGATTTCTCGTTATAAGCCGCTCCTGCTGCACCGTGCAAGGCGAGGCAGGAGCTTGTCGGTAAAATGTCCGTGCTCAAAGGTGCCTCGGGCCGAGCCGTTTGTAGCTTCCATCCCGTGCACATCTGCCTCAGGCCACACAAGGCAATCGCCATGTTAACTGACTAACTTCGAGTCCGGTGGTTCGTGTGCTCACATCGAGCATGCGTGGTTACAAATTTAACCAACTGCGTATGCCTCACCCTGAGGCAAACGTCGCGAGGCATTCGAGGCGAACTGCCTCACACTGTCGATACTAAGCTTAATGCTACAGTTAGGTGGTTTGCTTTATAATTATAACTTACTAGTAGTATTCGAGCAAAAGCTACAATCCAGTGTTGCACTCAACAGTCCTGAATCAAGTAGAGTGATGAAATTCCGTGATGCTAATGTTCCGTGAGCATAAATGTTTGGCTATCGAGGCATTTGAAAACTCATGTTTAGAAGTAGGTACCGATTATCACGTTCAAGAAGTAAAAAACACTAAAGACTTCCTAGAGCTCTTGTGTACGTGGTTGTGTTGATACGCTTTATTTCACAGACTTTGGATTGTAGCTACCATATGTCGTACTGTAGATATCACCACCATTTAGTTAACATCGGACGCTTTATCCTTATACGACTGATTGAACCAAAGATAGGAAATCAGATCACAGATACCAAGGCCATTTGGCTAGCATCAATACAACTATTATCTCTAGATCATGGTGGATCATAGATACCATGTGTAGTATCAAAGATATGGATAATCATAATATGTATGTTAGAGAGTTCCTAAAGCGATAGGGAGATAGAGATGAGGCGCCTTATCGTGAATGGAAAACACTACTGCGCATGTGCAGGGAGATGAGGCGCCTCATCTACAATAAGACAAATTTATTTCACCTAAACATAAGTCGCTTTATCCCGAACCAACCTATCTCATCTCTTCCTCCCTATCGCAAAGTAACCTTACACATCGATAACAGTGATATTCATTTCTTGTTGGTATTCATGATTAATGAAAATTATATTCATTTTCTTGTTCATAAATTTTCAAAATCTGCCATTACGAAACCTTTTTGTGAATAAGAAAAGAACTAGGAAACTTAGAAATGCTGGAAACTGAACACACGGGATAGGTGGGAATATCCCCTTGGTGGTTCAGCGTTACTTGAAGATAAGTAGCGTCACTCTAAGATGAAATTCTAATTCGACCCTCTTGACTTTATCATGTTACCATCCGCTGTGGCTCGCCCCAAATGATTAAATCCCCAAGCACCTTATCCTAATTGACTTGATTAGTAACTCTCTATTAATCGCGCTGGCAGTCATGTCCCCATAAAAAAATTAGATAATATTTGGGATTCGGATGAAGTAGACCATGAAGATCAATTTAACATCTAAACTAGGGACGCATAAGAAAGGTGGGTGACGTCAGGAGAGCGAATCTTACCCTTATAGCTGGGGCGATTCCCTTCTCGAGAATTTTCCTGCGTTAAAACAAAATAATCTGATAAATGGGGTGACATCGTTACTCTTTCATAGACCTTTATAGAACGTATTCTCTCTGGTTTGGAAGGTTATTTGTGGTACAACAAAAATAACTGTCCAGGTTAATAACAACGACTGTTACTTGAGGTTAATAACAACGACTTCCAATCATTTTGAACTGCACGGAAAGTAAGAACGTAGGGGAAATGGTTGAGTGCTAGGAAGGGGCAGGCAGCCGACACGTCACCTACCTATCTTATGGATCCCTATAATAGTAAAACCAAGCATCAATCCAACTTTATCAAGAATTTTCCATATAAAAAATATACCTATTTGAAATAAGTATATTTTGAAATGTAGTCTTTGTAGTCGATAAATTCAACACTTTTTATTTATTTATATATTTTTATTTATTTATTATCATTATTTAATTTTATTATTATTATTTTTTTCAGAGAAAATATTCATCAATTCAAAGTTTTGACTGATTCGGTCCAATAGAAGTGATCTAATCAATCCAAAAGATTGATTAGGTCAATACTAGGATTGGTACTGTAGAATCTTCCATGTTTGCAATTAACAGCTTTTCTTAGGCGGGCCCAACATAAGTTTTTGAGGAACAATCGCAATGTGTACCTTTACATTTCGAGTTCTACTTTCCAAATTATATCAAAATAAACAATTACACTACTTACGATAATTAGCATCTATAGCTTTAAAAAAGATGGAATAACTTCATTTACCTTAGGTACACAGAATAAGGAATCTCTCCAAAGGGAGATAGTGTTAACTAAAAGTCGGGAAACTCAAGAACCGAACATTTTGTGGTATGAAAGGCCCAATTCATTTGGAAAAATGAATAAAATACAAAACTACCTATCAGTTAATAAGCTTAGTACAGCTAAACGATTCTAATTGACACTATCCAAGTAGTGGGTTAATCGTTGTAGGTATTTAAGAGGATAAGGCAGATGGATGCATACTACAAACTTGCAGGTAAGGTTAAGTACCAGATTTAAGATTATTCTATGATTATTTTTGGTTTACTGGTGGTTAGCAATGCTCCCAATCTAGATCAAATGATGGTCCAATAGGGGCATTCATGGTCAGAGAGTTTACAATGTTGTATGTGCTAAACTTCGAAAACAACCGCCGTAAAAATCCAGACTTTACGATGATACAAGGTGTTATGGAAAGCAGAGTCTGGGGTCTACTTAACGTCGAATCGAGACCATGTTAAACGTCGTATCAATCCAAAATGGCGCAAAGCCAACAGCTGATTTTTCATGTTTTGCTAGCTAGGTCGCTCAAGTTATTTTCGTGTACCCTAGAGTTTGTAGTTCGATTTGTTTTCAAATTGGTTAGTTTCCGTTGCCTAGTAACTTCAGTTACCAATGAAAAAACGCGGAAAGTGAAAACAACCAAGTAGATTGAACTGGGGAAAATTTTTCGAGTATTAATGGGTATTTTGAAGGTAGAATTTTGAATCAATATAAATGAGTAAAGAGGTCAGTTTTATTATACTTTTCAGCAATAAAAGCAGAAAAACACGTTTTAAATCATGAAAAACTTATGGTAATTTGGTAATAAAAAAAACTAAGCAATTGTATACAAGATATTCACAAAATAATAAATTATTCCAAATTATTTCTTTGTGTGATAGAGTGAATGCTTGTGTAGGTCACCATGTCATCAAGGAGTTCGTCAGTAAAATATCTTCTAAAATACTGCGTTGGAGTCGGAATTTCATCTGGCCTTGTGAATATCTTCTCAAATTCGGGTTCAAACGCTTCGTGCGTAACTTCATTTTCCCAAGTAATACCTTTTTTATTTGTCCGGATTGGTAGAGATACAACATAGCTTGCAAATGTCTCAGGTCCATGACTCCCTTCATTTCCGAAATCGCCATTAGCTCCAGCTCCAGAACCATCAGCAGGTAGGTCATCATCAGAGTTCAACATGGGTTCAACTTCATCCATTTCCACATTGGCTCTATCACTCATCGAACGAGTTGTAACACCATTCAAGATGTGTTGATCTTGGATATCATCGTCCCTCTCTGAATCAGAGGAAGCAGCTGAATTCGAGTGAAGGACAGCAGAAGCAGATGCAATCACGTGATCTATTTTCATTAGGTTCCTCCACCAGCATCCTCTCATAATCTGTTACCCTATCGAAATCATTCGCATCTTCATCTTCCACTCCTTCTATATCAGACAATCCGTCATCAAGCGCCCTGATTATTTCCTCTGCTGACCAAGCATCCATATCTCTCCTACAGGAAGCCATTCTGAAACACCAGAGTGCATTTTTGTTGATAAATTGTATGCTAAATCTGTCGAAACAATACGAAAGAATCGGGAAAATATAGGGCCACAAGTTACCATTGAGTAACAACGTCCCCCACGGAGGACACTGGTTGAGTACCAACGTCCCCCGCGAGGGACACTGATCTTAAGATGGAGGGCTGTTGCTCTGAATTCAACGCTGTTTCCCTGTCAAATCATACGTGCCACTACAGTCGAGTTGGCTTTGCAATTGACCCACTCCCGCTAGGTTTCTTTCAAATTCAAATGACAAAGCAGTTTATTGTAATTTAAGTTTTGTTTTATATTACTAATTATTGTTACATTTCAGTATTAATTTATGTATGTAGACATAACTGTATAGATGTTAGTATGTGCGTACTTTGGTTCCCATGCCAAAATCTTGGTGCTCCCTATTTTTTTCTTTTTTTTTTTTTTTTTTTTTTTTGAGGGGGATACACACAGAACAGCTGATCTACCTTCATCAAACATCCACTAGAGTGTACTGGCGTCATTTCAACACTCATTCCCATGGTGTAAAAAATATGAAATATTAACGGTGTAAAATAGCGGTGTACATGTACGGTTCACAATTAGGGTGTAAATCTTAAATAAGAAATATGTCCTAGGTATACAATCCCCATTCATTCACCTAACTCAACATCACATCTTACATCAGCTGATCAGTGTTCGGCCATTTTGCCCCTGGTCAATTCAAAGACCAAACGACAGTAGTGGCTCGTATGGTTTGACTGCCTGAAACATCAGTAATAGCCCTCCATCTTATTACTCAAAGGGAAAAAAGGAAACAGCATTGTTACTTCAACAGGTGCAACAAATGAAAGATCAGTTTGAGAGTTTTCTCAACTACCTATCGCATAAATGCACTTAGCTTTATGGCTCTGTTAGGGAATGTTTTGACCAATTAATTATTCAACTCGCATACAGAAATATATTTGAATTATTTCAAAATGAAACTGAATTCCTCTATTTTAAAATATAACCTGCAAGTAAGATTCCGTGTTGTTGATGTGCTCTTTTTACGTGCCTCGCAAGTATTCACCTTCTTCTTTTATCCCAAAAATCTTCTGAAGCTATTTTACGAAGTTTAGCATAACGGAGTAAACATGGGATCCTCATGATTCCTGCAGATTATGATGTTTTAGATTTAACAAGTTTAACCTAGTTGGGAAGACCATGAATACCCCTAATAAACTAATATTGAACCAAAACAACCCGATTAATAAATAAAGGTACAAAAGTAATAATGTGATTGAATAATTAAGAATAAATATTTTGAGTGTGGATGCATTCTTTATCACAAGAAAATAATCACGCGAAAATGCAGAATGAACTAGAACAGAGAATTAAATATTGACATAAGTTACGCAAGAAGAAAGAGTTGACACTTTTGTAGGGCTGGTTTGGGGAATATTCCAGATATGCTGATATTCAATGAGTTTTGTATGAGACTGAGGGTGATTATCAGTAAACTTCGAAAATGTTTAAATACTTGAGATCCGGCAGGCCATGCTTTGAGGGAACAGAAAATTCTAGAGTAGGTGCACAGTAATAATATGGACTGGGTAGAGGAATGGAATAATTTATCCTGATGTCGTACCACAGTTGTGGTATTAAAAACAGTGGATGCTCTAAGCCTACCTTCAGAATGTGCCAAGGTGTACTATTGAGTGGAATTCATCAAGAGTCAAAAACGCCCTCCCTGATTTTTATAAAAAGTAGTGTAATATAAATCTTTCTTAACGTTTTCTATCAAGTGATGAAACAATGATTCGTCCAATGATTTCTCGAATATACCCAGATTAAATATCCAGAATTAGCTGAATAAACCCCTCCCATTAGAATAAAATGCCTAGCTCGAACATGGTGTGCTTGGAAATATCAATGAAGCGAAATTGATAACCCACTATTCATCGAAAAGTCTCTGCAAATAAAAGTACTTAGGTACAAGGAAGAAAAAAATGGTCATCAAACATTCAAGATCGTGTTAGAAATGCGTCTATCTATCAGGGTTAAAAATAACTAATACTCTAGTTTGGCTCATCCATGATAGATCCATTTAACAAAGGAATTACAGCTTCCCCATCTACCGAGGCTATACGTAATAAATTAAAAGACAAGAGTAAATTAAAATAATTTACACAAAATTGCGTTTGCGTGATCTTATAGAGATTGTATCTTAACGTGATCATATTATGTAATTGGTATAGCAAATTAAAGTTACAGTCCAAATTTAAGATGGCTACCTACTATCACGTATGAGTTGATGAAAAAGAGGCATGCGTGAAAACGGTGGCAGGGGATTGATTTATCATAGGTATATACGTTTTTTTATAATGATATTGTAGAGTAGCATCCTTCGAGATAGTATTTTGGAATAGTAATGAGTGTTACCCACATATTCATTTTATATTTTTAAATGAAAATAAATTCCATTCTAAGAAGTTCGATACTAAACGCACTCTCCTACGTTGAGTAGGTTTATTTTTATGATTTTTCAAAGTTTGCTGCACTGGTGACATCACGATCGGCAGGTCCCACCCAGGCGGAAGAGATGCTTTGATATAAGTACTTTGCGTGTAACTTTGAAAAATCACACAGAGAAAACTACTTATTGTAGGAGAATGCGGTTGATGCCAAACTTCTTAGGATGGAATCTTCTTCCATTTAAAAATGGCTAAAATGCCTTTTTTGGACCCATGGGTACCGCTCATTCAGTAAGTCCAACGAAATATAGGTAATCAAACAGTCTCAAGATCAAATTTGTCATGGACGCAAGCTCTCGCCTGTTAATGACTCTGAACAGTAAAACGGCAGCCCAGGATAGTACTGCTAGTATCAATGCAAACACAGAGGATATTCCTTCACTCTTGTTCCTCGATAACTACTGTTCACTTTCGAAGAAAACAATAGCGGCACTAAAATTAAATACATTTAACCAGCATAAAGTTTGAAAATAGATATTTTTAAGTCAACTATAAATCTCGCAGATTGCTGTGTTACAAGTTCCCAAAATTGAAAGTTGTATTATCTCTATACATATCACAAATTAAGTTCCCATTAGAGCACACAAGCTACAAAGCATGAAGACAACAAATTATATCCAATCATTTAATGTCTCACACACCAAATTGGACACAGTAGAAGGTAATCGAATCGTGCTTATTGAAATATGTGTTTAAAACCAGAACATTCAAAGTATCAACTCTTATTACATTTCAATAAAAACTATGACTAGACACTCGGTTAGTCGTCTTACACCATAATATTTTACCAACTATTTACTAAGGGATCGTGTTAGCTATCACCAGTCTCTATAGTGAAGTAAGCATCTGTAAAAATGCGGAAGTACTGATTAAAGTGGGAATCATTTCCAAGTGACATACGCACATTCATAACTTTGCTTCAAGGTGGAAACACGAGGTTAACTTGTAGTATTACACTCGAACATTCAATGTCAGAGATCCTAAAAAATATCTACAAAATGTGTAGGATCAATGATGCTTAACCTACCTTACCTGAATCATTCTCCAAAGAATCCATCAATTATAGTAAATTATGTGTCACCAAAACGCTTACGGTTAAAAATATACTGCAAAGATCCTTGATGTTACTGGAAGGCGCTCGAACAAAGTTTCTGATACACCTGCCTACATAATTGGTTTATCATGTGAACCAGACTACACACCCACAGTCAAGTCAACAATAAATAAATTAACAAATGAATTTTCAATCGCACACAGAAAAAAATTACTCCAATCAGATAATTAGAGAACTAATAACATGATTTGTTTAGAATCAAGGCGCAAACCAACAAACAACAAATTAATTTAAAATAAATTAAATAAAAAAAGGACCTGAATCTGCTTAAGTAAATGCAATTGACAATGACAAAACAGTGCAAACTCGGTGTGATGCCGAGTTAAGTTTATAGCTCTTCATTACTGTACTAGTGAGGAATGTTCAACTTGCTTGGTAGGTAGGAAGTATTAGGCAACATTACCCAGCTCGAGGTATTACCGAATACTGATGACGGACCTCATGGAAAAGGGCAGCTTATTATTCTGGGTCGGGAAGGCTGGTTGAAGAAAATGGTCATTTCAATTTGGGTTTCGGATCTATTTTGAAACACCGGATGCGGAGATGATCACACATTTGGTCCACCTGAAAAAATATATCAAATACATTAGCAATTACAACAATAAAACAACTACAAATAATGTCTACTACCTAGTAATCCGAAGATAGATCTAAAAACTAACAATCAGTACACAAGCTTTAATCACTATTAGAATTTTCGCTTATAATTGTCAAGTTATTAATTCTTGTCAAAGATGACGTTAAGGATGAGGAATATTGCAACAATGAGCAACTTCATCTATTTTATTCCACCAGCTGAAAGGAAATGCCGGGAGCATTCCAACAAGGTGCTATATAGTGGGTTTGGATGATTTGAGTCCATATTCGAGTACTAGGACGCACAAGCGGACGCATCGTTCCGCCTCCGACAGGGTCAGGACGCCTAACCCTAATCTCGTCGAATCCAACGGGGGACGGGCCAAAAGGCGGTAAAAACGTTTGAGGCTGTCTCCGAGGCGACATCATCACGGAGCAGACAAGAGACCGAAGCGAAGATTGTGTAAAATGGACGACATAGATAGTTACAGTGGAACCTGGATAATTCGAACTTCTTTAATTCGAATGTTTCTCTTGGTCCCTAGCATTTTGTATTTAAACAATGCTAAAAAATCGTGGATAATTCGAATTTTATTTTGGATAATTCGAATTTTCGGCGTGCTTATTAAGGTATAAATTTTAAGCTGCGACTCAAAATAATTGTAAATTTATCGGGAAATACGTTTTAGTAACGATATTCGGCAAAAGGTTTGCGTTAGACCAAGTGCATGCCTCAGTGTGACTCTCGGGTAGTAAAGTATTAAAACCAGATAATTATTACGTTTTTACTTGTAATTATTGTTGTTAATCATAATAAGGGAATGTAATGAAAGTAGTACAGAAACAAAACATTCAGCGTAACTCCTAAAAAAAAATACGTTTTTGATAGTGAGTGTTAATTTTAACAAGGTAATGTAATTGAGGCGCAAAATTGAAAAGTTCAACGTAACTCCTCTGGAAAATTAACATAATAGTCCTGTAGATGTTGAGGTTCGCCGTTCACAGTCGAAGGGTGCGCCGAGAAAACATGGGAGGGGGAAGCCAGGTCGCTCGAAGACAGGCGACCGATCCCATCCGGATGGGATCAGTCGCTCGTCGCCTCAAAATACGTAAAGTCGCGTCGCTCAGGTCGCTTGCAGTGGAGGAGCTCCAATACGTTTCAAGCGTATGGGTTTAGTCGCATAGTCGCTTCCAGTGGAGGACCTCCCTAAAGCCAGCTACAAATCATCAATTTGGGGTCATCCTCATCTTCAACTTCGACATTATGGGTCCATTCGCAATACATCCTACGATTATCGACAAATGGGGGCAGGGGATGCAACAGGGGCTAAACGGTGAAGTCTTTAAGGACTTATAAAAGAAGTACGACCCTGAAGTGGCCATTTGGCTCATGCCTCTGGTTTTATGTACTTAATGCATTTACTCTGATTCATATTTCTGTTTGGTTTCATAGTTCACCATAATTTTATATCATGCACAGTTCCTTTATTGGCATTTACAGTTTTTGCATTCATTATGTTAACTCTACGACAACTACAATTTTATTTTTTCCCTACCTTGTGTTCATGGGCTCACTGGGAAGTGGTTTTGTCACATTGCTTTAGTATTAATTATAGTACGGTCTTTGCAGAAGACTGTTTCCCCTAAACACAAAGTGTGTACCACGAGTAGTGAGTAAAATTCGTTTATTTGGTTCTGAAACTCATGTGAAACCACATGCAATCACATGAGGATCCTAACAACCCCCTTTGAGCAGGTTAATGGATCATTGAACGAGCTGCGTTAGTAAACAGTCTTCTACAAAGACCATACTATAATTGAGAACTCAACTTACCTTTGGGAAGGATTGAGTAATATTATAGTAAGATGTAGTAGAAGAGTGTTTAGAGCCCACCCAGTCTGTAGCCTTTTTTCTCCCTCCCATTCATTCACCTGCTAATCCACGGTCTTGGAACTAAAGTGAGGAACTGTCCTTCCAAAATGGTGGGAGACGGGGAGGGTTGCAGGGAAGCCAACGGGAGAGCTGCTCAAATATGTCTCGTTTATGTCGATTTGGTTCTCCTTCTTTGTCCTTTCCTTTCTGAAACTACTTTAAAGAAAGGGAGGGAGGGTGATGGGGGAGCCCAAGGCTCAGTGGGGGTGGTGGAGGATGGTTGAGCCTGGGAAAGAGGAAAAGATTCTTGCCTTGTAGCGCTCTCGGTGTTTGGGGAGTGAGTTAAGAGGTTCGATTTGTTTGTTTCCCCTGAAGGAGTGGAAAACGGGCCGGTTTTTTCTCTTGTCCCTTAATTTGGGCAGCTCTCAACATCTACCAGAAATCGAAGCATTTTTGGGTATTTGAAAGACATAATTTATGAACAAACGAACTAATGAAGTTCATTCTTAATTATATAGTAATACCCAAACACACTTCAAGCCCTCCCAGACGGTGTCCCCGATTTCTTCAGGCTTGAGGAAATCTTCCAGGATTTTAATTTCAGGCACTGTTTTTACAGAAGCTCTGAAATAGTGAGGGACACGGTGAAGTGGGGGGACAGGTCTATCTGGCACAGGGCTGCCAACTGGCCCAACGGAAATGTCAGGCAAACAAAGTTTTTTTTTCGGCTCTTTTTTAAAATTGCCGGTTAGAAAAAGGGCTCTAAATTAGGTTTTTAGTGTAACCTGGGACTTACTATCAGTAATCGAAACGTCTATAGGTACTTGAAAGATATAATTTCAAAACAAAAGGTATTGGCCACTCCTTGTAGAAGAATACAGACCATTAACATTTTTCTTCCAAGTACCCATGTCTGAATAGTCCTGTCATAAATATGTTTCTGGCAAATATTGCACTACACAAATATTGCTGTCCATATCATACTATGTTAAGAACATGAAGAAAACAAGAAGTATTTCAACTTACAACACATATTCCATAGTGAAGGTGAGCCCAGGTTGTGAGAGCAAGAAGGAGGTAGACTAAAGTCACTTCCAAAATCGGGAAGTAGTAAGACAGGATTAGACCTGCCAGAACGGGCAAAATCAGAGCATTCGTTGTGCGACACCTTGTGCCCGACATTTGAGATACGACAAGTCGACACTAGAAAGCAGAATAATGTACAGCTTTGAGAAGAAGAATGAAGACAAATACGGGGTAAGCATGAATGAAAAGAAGACGGGTAGGTTAGCATGTCATTTACAAGTTCTCAATAGGAATATGTACTTGTAAACTCATCAAGGAGAAAACTCAAAATTGCAGCTATCGTATGCAGAAGAATAGACCAAATATTTCAAAAATTAGTTCTATCTTAAAATTTGGGGTGAATTGGTCAAAGTGGATAAAGTGGGTAGGCATATATTGAGTTTAACTTTTTTAGAGGAGGGCAGTGTGGAGTAAATTACTTCCTGTGCAGATTTAGCAGAAAAAATCACGTGCACACATAAAATAAGTAATAAGGTTTACAAGCAAAATAGGGTTATTTTACCGTGATGTTGGAAAATACGTTTCCAGTGAGGAAGTAGAAGGCTCTAGGGTGAGCAGTGACAATATTATTAGGAGATACTCTGGACCACAGGATGGTCACAAATGCGAAGGTAGCAAGTGGTGCGAGGGGACGAATGGCTTCCTTAAGCGCCAGGTTCTTCCCCGTTTTTTCGATGTAAGATCTGCAAATTAAAATGATTGCATGATCAGAAATGTCTCATTGTTGCATCAAGATCGTATTAAAAATTAGCTGTCAAGAGTAGCTAAAAGCCGACAGCTAGGTTACTTTTTTGAAAAAAATTACATATATATATTGTGGAGTACCACCAATACTCATCAGTTTCATTTCTTTAACGAACCCGCTTTATAACATTTCTCATTAAAACTCTCTGGTGGCTCCTTTAGGGGACCAATTGCGTTTTCGTTTTCATGGGTTGGTAGTACCGGAGAGTAGCCTCCCACCTACTCCGGAAAATATAGTACCTACAGCGCCTCGTGTCAGGACCCCAGTCTTTCTCAAAATCTCAAGTGCTTTAGTTCTTTTGAAATACGTATAACTTCATACTTTACAATCAAGAGTTTTCATTTTAATTTAGTTATTCCCTACTCTCTGTATTCATCTTTGAAATATATATATATATATACATAGGTATATATATATATATATATATATATATATATATATTTTTTTTTCCCCCGCACAAGCAGTTACAAGGTAATTATTTTAGTGTAAGCTGACAACCAAATTAGCTTCAAAACTGAGCTGGTTAGGGAGTTGGCGATTCGGGATCTTGGAGTCTGGTTAGACCCCCAGCTTCACTTCGGGCTTCACATTGATGACATCACATCACATGCAATGAGAATTCTTGGATTCATTAAGCGCAACACCAGAGAATTCAAAAGCATATCTACCCTTAAGGTACTTTGTTTCCTTGGTGAGGCCTATGAATAAGTGGTGGTGATATGGAACCCATACTACCCTGTACATCGTGAGCAGATTGAGAGGGTGCAGCGCGTCTTCTTGAGATATGTGAGTTTTAAGATGAGTCTGCAAGTAGAGGATGTTGTCTACAAGAATATTGAGAAACTAATTGGCATCCCTTCGCTTCGTTCTCGTCGATTCATAATTGACATGTGTTTTGTCCACAAACTGCTTAATTTAGTGATAGACTGCCCATCTCTTCTTAAGGAAGTGGGAATTTCAACACCCCAGTGAAGCAGCCGTAACCCTCCTTTACTTTATGTGCCGTTTGCTGCGACCAACTACCTAATGAATCGACCTCTTACCCGCCTAGCCAGAGAATTGAATCTAGTCATTCAAACAAATCCTTCCGTGGATGTCTTCCATCATTCCTTATAAAAATTCAAGAACTCTTTAATTAACATGCCTGAGTGTTTATAGTAAATCTAAGTAATATGTGGTGTGAATTTACCTATTTTATTTATAATATACTAGTATTTTTCGTTTTCTCTATTGAATTTCTTGTTCGTTGGACATTATTAATTTTGATTGTACTTTTTCCTTGATTATATTCTTATAATTGTTATTCAACTGGATGAATTTAATTTGATACTTTGTAACTGGGCTTGTCCCGTATTAATAATAATAAATAGATAAATATATAAATAAAACATTTTTCAAACAAATTCAGCTGATTTAACCATTGTGGCATAATTCGAAAAGTTTACATTACAACATTTTCTGTTATAAATATCATTTATCAACCACTTTGGAATTATGTTATACTCACTTTCTAATATTGATTATGCAGACTGGAAGGGTAGGAACAATTGAAGTCAGGTAGAATATAGTTTCTACCATCTGCAAAAATACAAATCATTAAATACTGGAAGTAATATATCAATTCCACGTCTTTGACATTTATTATAAGTGGTAATGTTAATGGATCAGAGTATACACATTTTACCGAACCCAATGTACAAACATGTCGTAGTCGATGTTTGAACGCGAATACCGTTTTGATAGAGAATGTCCATATTTGAGAAGAATCACAGGAATAACAACCAAACGGGAAGATGGTTTTAGGTGATAACTGGTAGATCGCTTTGAAATCGGGATCAGACAAAAATCCGACAACCGGTCCCCGAAGAAGCATTCAAATTATCCTTGGGCTAGCACTACTTTATACTTTCACAATGGTATATTCCATGAGCCATAGTAAAGTTGAACATTTTGGGAGAATGGGTGCATGACTGCAGTCATCTCTCCCATTACGTCACAAGTCACCAATCCTTATGCACCAGGAACCCCAATGCCCTCAAATGAAGTCAAGAGGAATCTCTATTTTCTGAAATCTGAAAAACACTTGAAATCAACGGTAAATATGAGTGGACTAACCAACAGGCTCCAGTTGATACCACAGATACCATTAATTGTTACCCTGATTGTTCTACAATCGATAAAGAATCAGGATGGTATCCTAATTCAGCTATGTTCGCAAATATTTATAATCGACCCTTAGGAAGTCAGGGAGTTTTTGCGTCTGAACTCCTGCAGTGCAACGGCGAGGTCCCAGGAAGGAGTGGCGGGAAGCTCGCAAACCCACTCATAAATTTATTCTCCTCTTCTTTTAAAAAATAAATAAATAATAACCCCCCTCCATATTCTTCTACCCTTTCGGGGTGACTGATGAGAGTACCCGACTGATTCTATGGAGAGGGGGGGGGGGGGCACTATTCACAGCTGGCATAGGTGGGTATGGGGGAGTTAGATGATTCACGGGTCCCCTACACACAAAAGTAAGTACCACGAGTGGTGAAAAAATCTCGTTATATTCATTTCGAGTTTCATAGTGAGTCGAATGCAGTCACTTGTGTATCCCTACCACCTCTTCTTCCGAGCAGGTGAATGGAGTCTTTGCATCTGCATCAGTATACAGTCTTCTACAAAGACTGGTCTATAATTGAGAACTCAACTTACCTTTGGGAAAGTTTGAGTAGAATTATAGTAGGTCGTAGTAGAAGACTGTTTAGCGCCTATCCCCACCCATTCATTCCTGAAATTTCACGGTCTTGGAAGTTAAGTGGGGAAACGATCCTCAATATGGCCGCGCCGGGTGGGGGGGGGGGGTCCAACTGAGGAGAGCAAATATTCCGTTTTTATTTGAAAAATCACGCCTTTGCAGGTTTTTCAAATCTTTTCTTTGAAAATCTACCGCACATCAGTGTACACACGATAGCTGCGTCAATAAACAGTCTTCTACTGCGACCTACTATAATTCTACTTAAACTTTCCCAAAGGTTGAATTGTGAGTTGAGTTCTCAATTAATTCACCGAAGATAAATGTATTTTTGAAAAATTCAACGGGATTGTTAAACACTCAGTTTCCAAGAAAATGATTATTTTGTGACGAAAGATACACAAAATGAGGTATTTATTACATCAATTTATAACCTCATGTCATATCAGCATCTTAGAAATTTTCACTTCTGAATATATTTCTCCAGTCGGAAATTTACCATGGATTAGTTTTTCAATTAGTCTACCTCTACAAAACATTGGGACTCGTAAGTATTTTGAATCACCTAGTATGACATAATTTTTTCTCATATGCATTCAATTTCTAAAGCTGCTAATGGTGTTTTCTCAGAAAATAATCAATATAGAAACTCACATGGCCCAAATGGATGTTTTCTGTGACTTTGTAAGCCCAAAGACTCTGGTCTGTGAAGTACATTAAAATGAACACAGCAACGGTCGACTGGAATAAATGTATAAACAAATTAAAACTGGAACTGCAGTCATGTATATATATACTTCAAAGAATTGCCAGGTTAGCAAACATAAACAAGATAATGTTAGTAAGCTACGGAATATTAGTTTATATTATGTAGATACAAAAATATTATTTCATAAAGCTAGGTAATTGATCACAACGAAACAGATACATACTGTCATATGGCCTGGCTTACTGCTCAGGATGATTTAACAGTTCGAAATAAGTTACAATAGTCGGAAAAGGACCATTATATTTAGACATTCAGATAAGGGATACTATATTTGACCAAGACCCAGTGGTAGGTAACACTGCAACCTACCAAAGATTTTGCCACAAGTCTTTGTTTGGCTTATCGGAGGAAGAAATATCAGACCAGATGACAGTACCTTCTAAAATACAATACTCGGCTCACCAGCATTGACAGATCGTAGCCCCAAGGCAGGAAGAGGGTTCCTGTGATATATTTTTCCCAATGGGTGATATAAAATGTGAGGAATACGTTCCACACAACGAAATAAAATCGATAAGGCGGCACAGAGAATTCACCCCTGAAATTCAAGGTCGTCTCATATATGTTGAATATGTTTCAGATTTACAATGCATTTTATTTTCATAACAAATATACAATTTACATAACCCGAGACCAAAAGATAGTCTCGCTTGAATGTATGTATACTACCGTTATAAACATAGGCAGGTATGCTAAAACATGGAACATGCTTTCTTCCCGCTAATTCGGGAATTAGTGAAATCGTTCTATTAATGAGAACTAATCGAAATTAGAAGGAAGTACCTAGCTAGGTAATTTTCTGTAATGGTGCGCGTCTACTATTTCTATAAACAAGATTAACTTCACAACCAAGACATAAATAGAAGAACAAGTACGAAAGAAATGCGTGATAAATCGAGAGCTTTTATGGAGAACGAGAATGGAGAACGATTTTTGTCCGATGAAAACTAAAGAAGAACAAAGTGCTGCTGCCCAAAGAACTCATTATTCCTATTAAAACATTGATTGTTTTGCGAAAACTTATTGCTAAGTAATGCATGCTAGGGACGTCCCTATGAATGGACTGTGAGAATATAATTTTGGTGAGAAAAAAATATGAAAAACAAAAATGTAATCATTTTCGGAATTAAACCCCCTTCCCCCTTCACATTTATCCCCTCCCTGAATTTGAAACTTACAAGGTTGAATAACTGGACTAAAATCTGGATCGAACAAATAATAAAAACTACCACGGAAATCAGGTGAATATAGTTAAAATATCCCGATTTATCGCTACAACCCCCTCCAATCACCCCCTTCCACCATGAAATTTGAAACTCTTGACATATTTCCCAAAACTAGACCAAATTCATGGCTGAACGAAAATAGAAAATCTGACGAGAATAGTTTAAACATCACGATTTATTACTATTACCCCCTCCATTCACTCTGTTCTATGATGGAATTTGTAACTCTTGACAAACGATCCAAAACTATTTCCAATTCGGAATAGAACACAATAAGAATCACGAAAATCGGTCGAGATTTGTAGCTGAAAGAATCGGTGATTATCCCCTCCACCCCCAACTCGACAGTAGATCCGAGATTCCCAAAGTGTGTTGCACAACTTGGCTAAAGTTGGAATCCATCAAAATAAGAATCACGAAATTCGGTTGAGAACTGTAGCCTGGGTGGCGTCAACAAAATGTAAAAAAAACACGTTTTTTCGGCTTTACCCCCTCCATTTCCCCTCTTCCATCACGAAATTCAAAATTTCCGGGGTTCGTAGAACAACTAGACTAAAATCGGGATCTAACAAAGAAAGAATCTCAACAATCGGTTGAGAATTATGGCCTGGGCAGCGTCGACAAAATTTGTCACACACCCACGCGTGCGCACACACACGCATGCGCACACACTCATACCACATACACGTATGGTTTTTTTTTCACGGATTCTGTCTTAGAATGGTATGAAACGGATTTGCATGCGGTTATATATTTTTTTTCTCGTGTTTGGGTTGTCCCACATCCCCCTGGATTAATTCCAATAGGCGTCCCTCTATTGACGAAGCCTTACCTATAAGACAGCTTCAGAGGAACGTCCTAAAAACGGAATTTTTTCTCAATCCAAAAGAGAGTTATCGTCTAGAACAACAGTTCCCAACCTGGGTTCTGCGTACTCTTATGGGTGATCTAGATGAGGGTAAGCAAAACATAATCAGTAATGGCGGATATAATTTTAAAAAATTCTTTGACTGGTGTGAGTAGGTTCTACATTGCGTCACGCCACCATATAAACGCGCGTCTATGCACGCAGCTAAATTGCGACCGTGTGACTCATAAACCAAACTAAGTATATCAGTTCGAGTTAGTTTTACACCAATAGTGTGATAGTCACGGATAACTGGTTGAAAACTGCAAGAGTGAAGAAGGACTGCCCTGCAGCGGTACATATCTCTAATGACCAACCAAGTAATTCCTAGGAAAAGATACTTCTTGAAAACTTTTATACATCTATACTAATCTGACACTATTCTATATGTACTACATTCAGACACTTCTATATAAATATTGTAATACATGGTGGTCTTTCTTTCCATTGGAATGACTTTAGTTTCTAAAAAAATCGCTAAAAATTTGGTTTTTTCTAAATAGATAAACTTCGATATAGCGATATTTTCCCTACCGATAGTTAGAGTGAATTATAATATCGATTGTCAATATCGGTATATTTGTTTTTGATACCCATCCCTAGCATAAACTTGGTTTCCCGAGAGCACCTGGTTCTTGTTCTTATCCACTACTCTTTTAAGGGGTTAAAACGGATTGGCACTTCTAAATGCCAGCCAATCCAAAAATACATCAATTGCCCCCAAATAGCCAATCAAGCCTAATCATCCATGGTACAGATGTGAGTATATAATCGTGCATTAACCCCCCAAAAAATCCTAGACGCATGTTCATCTGCTGGTGCTTTTACTCTTCCAGATGCATAGAGTTTCATAACAGAATGGCGCTTTTGTACAGTTTCACAAGGATCGGCACCTTCACATTCAATCAACATGATACATCAGAGAAACCCCAAAACATTCAAGGAAGTTTAATTAATTGGCCTAGGTAGCCGAGCTGTTTGGATGACAACCAGTTGCCAAAGCATTGGGCTAAAACGTTTTGAGTTCTAATCTATATGAGTAAAATGTCTATGATTTTTGACCAGCACAGCTGGTTACATATGCAGGGTGACCTACCTAATACTCCCCCTCCATCATATTCTTACCAACTGGATTTTCGCATAGATCTCAAATATGACATTTTTGTGCACATCACAGGCTCTAAACATGCACAAACCCCACTAACTCTTTTTTCTTTCTTTTTCCAAATGGGAACCTCTAATTTTTATTGAGAAATCGGAATCTTCACAGAATTTCATGAAAAAATGACCACCCACTCGACTTTGTAACTGCTCAAAGACACTCATAATGCAAATATCGAGCTTTTAAGGTACATGATTCAGGGGTATTTTTCCATTCCCTTCTGTTAAGAAAAACAAAATGACATAACAAAATACTAAAACATCTGACCTCAACTTATAAGACAACCCATTTCAAGTTAAGTTAAAATAGCATACCTTCCAAATACAGAATAAAGACAGACTGGAATCAACGCTGCCGTCCAAGAGTCAAGGCCATGGTCAAACAACTCACCCAGTGGACTGCTGGTCCCAGTGTTTCTGGCTTGCTTACCATCTATGCCATCTGAAACGGATTCATTGCATGAGTAGGTACATCTCAATGAGGTAAGTCTATTCAATCCAATTGATTTACGTGTTTTAAATGGTATTAGAAAGTGCGTATTGTACTAAGGTTCCCAGACCGCAGTTCTTATGTACGAGGGTCCTTAGGAAGCAATGCACGTGTCCCCAGATTGTACGAGGGTCCCCTTTAGAAAAACAAAAACAAAAGCAAGCAAAAAAAAGTTTTTGAAATTTTAGATGGAGTTCATAATGTTATTGAAATACAATGAGCATTACCCAAGTATTTTTTTCTATTTTTTTATTTTATTTGAACGATGAGATTGAGTTGATAAGATAAATATTTAGTTTTTTCGCGAAACACGTGTCATTGATTTTTAATTAAATTCCTCAGTTTTGATGACGTCACCAGTGCACTTGGCTGGATAAACGAGGTGTAAGATCCATGAGTCCTTTGAGATAACCTAACAAGTGACCTTGATGACAGTGGTGAGAAACACTCCGCCGCAAGGGCTCCACTATCGCCGTGTGGCAGGAGTAGGAGAGTTGACTGTACAAAGAAACATTCCTGCCCTATAAGCGACCATTCTGAGGATCACAGGGGTACACAAAGTAGATGTTTCTTCCAGCCTTTATTTCTAGCATAATAACTTTCCCGCATAAAGCATTGCTGTCTACTCATAATTGAATGGAGAGAAAAAATAAATAATAATAATAATAAGCTCAACTCGAGGGGGGGGGGGGGCTCGCAATACGAAAAGTTGTAACAGTTATCACAGGGCAAGTTAGCCCACCAGGCAGGAAATTGGTTAGTAGTTAGAAGATTGCTCATGAGAGTGCAATGGAGAAGCAGTATGGATAATATAATATCCATTCAAGTTTGTCAACTTTTGAGCTGATCTATGGAGGAAGAAGCTCAAAATTTGACGGCACCAGTGTGCAGTAGGTAATTATAGAAACTAAGTAAATATTCGGGATTTCGCCTGAACCATTTCACTTTTCCCATCAGTTATGAACACAAAAAAAGATTCTAGAAAAAAATTTGATTAATTCTGACCCATGGGTAATGCTCATTAAGTCAAAGAATGAGATATTATTACCCATTTGGTAGGAAATTTCAGAAAGTTTTCCTCTAACCCTTATAACGAACTGGAGCGGCTGCAGTGACCTTCATCGAATTTTCGGATGTGGTATCCTAACCAGTTTTTCGTCTTTTTATTCCGAGCAGCCGGGGTTCATTCAGTACTCGTAAATGGCATTAGTAAACAATAAAATATTGTGGTGAGGAGTGTTAAAATTTTTTTTTCAGAGATGAATGACGAGACCTTCTCGAACGATCAAGTTCGTCCCCCACCCCGGCAACTACTTGGAACCGTTCCCTACAAGAAGAACTGAGAGTTCTTCAATTCCGTTCAACCTGTTTCATTGAGAGCAGTAGTCAATCCCTTAGTAAAAATGCAGATTAGTGGACATGTAGGTCAGAATGAAGTGTATAGCTTGGTGGTCTGGATGCTCGCAAGCTCGCATCTCAAAAATACATAACATCAAGTAGTCAATCCCTTAATAAAAATGCAGATTAGTTGGATATGTAGATCAGAATGAAGTGTTTGGTGGTCTGGATGCTCGCAAGCTCGCATCTCGTAACACGATCACATAACAGTTTAGAAACGTAAATGTGACTTTTCATTTGTGACTCATGAGCTGCTCCGCGTTGAACGGAATTGAAGAACTCACAGTTCTTCTTGTAGGGAACGGTTCCAAGTAGTTGCCGGGGTGGGGGACAAACTTGATCGTTCGAGAAGGTCTCGTGAGATGAATGTAATCCTAATTTCACCTTATGGGGACCCTCACGTTGTGCACCTTAGTAAGTGATCCAGAGAATATGAGAATTTGAACATGCTGATGAAAAGGAGTATATTTCCGTATTAAGCTAAGTTCCAAGGTCTAGGCTGCTGTATCGGTTTTGTATGTACGTCAAGAAGATTTCCTTGATGATTCATCCATTAAATACTCCTGGAGTCAGTCCATTATAATATACATTCTACAGAAACAAACGATAAGGCAGTCATCGCTCTACTATTTCGACTATCGGTTTCACCCATGTTTTCACACATTTTTTAATTTGTATTTTTTGCTCTGGACGAAATTTTAATAAAATTTATGTCACCTGTTATTGCAATGATACCAAGTACTTCATTGCCTATAATGGCTGGGGCATTGACTAGCTTGATCTTGGCCACACTAATCCCTTTTAGTGATGAGATCAAATAATTCATTAGGGAGAATAGTTGGGCGAATAGTTCGTAAGGAAGAATAGTTAGGCAAATAGTTCTTTTCGTAATATGAGACCGAATAGCATGTTGGGCAGTTTTGCATCTTTTGAGTGTATTTTTTCACCCACCTGCATGACCTTAATCGTTAGCGATTGTGAAGTATTCCATTATCTACAATTTTACAATACTGATATTGGAGGAATAACATTTATATACTTAATATGACACAAGTACTATATAGGAGGGAATTAAATACCTAATGTGTAGCCTACAAAAATCAAAGCAGGAACAACGAGGAATACCCAGGGAGGTATTGAGTCTCCATAGAAATCCCAGTCGTAGTAAGAAAGAAGGAGAGCTGCCGACAGGGTCAACAGGAATCCAAGAAATGTGAGTAAGTTGGGTGCCATCCACCGCGGACAAAGCTGCAACAGAAAAACTATCGACAACAAAATCATAGAGAAACACTCTGCACCAAGTTTTATCATTCGGCATTAGATAACCCTTCTGCACAGATCAGTAGGCCATATTCATTAATTGGTTGCATCAGTCACTCCTATCCTTGAAAATGTCATCAAAATCTGGAGTAGATTGAGCGAGTAATGCGTGTTACAAAGATTCTACTCTTGACGTTCGGGCATAGGGGAATTTTTTCGCAATAGCATTTATTCACAAAGGCAATGAAATCTACATACATAGGGACATCAGAAAATGTCATAAAAATCAAATGATTACTGAGGGATACATGCAAGTGACCAGAAGTTCCTATTCAGTATGCGCAGGTAGGCTAACATGAAGCGACATACGCACCTGCCAAAAATTAATTAATGAATTAAAATAAGCCATCAACGTTTGCCTACACTTTTTCACCTTAGATAAAACGTTCAACCTATTCTGATACGAACTCAATCACTAGCGACGAAGTTGTGGAAACCCATTTCAACGAAGAAACAAACAGCATGGCTAATAGAGCGAATTTTCAAAGAAAAGTTGTGGATACAATTAAATAAGGCACTTAAATTCTGATCATTGATGCCAACTATGTTCAAATTCTGATCATTGAGGCCAACTAGGTTCTGAATAAAACTGAGGGGACAGCACAACTCGGAAACTACAAAAATGTAATCAATTATGGGCGTTTTTCACCGAAAAATATGTTTTCTCCCTTATTTGTGAATCTTAGAGATCTGGGAGTGGTCGCAATCGATTCAGCGCTGAAAAACACTTCGACTGTGACACCCCACGTGCCCTATTGTCAAAAAATCGATTTTTAGCATTTTTGGGCCACTAAAACTATTGCTTGCCCCACATCATTTCTATCATACTTATTAATTTTAGCCCACCAGGTCTTCTCCATGTCCACGCTACCACTGACAACCTGGACAATCAGTGTTATGGCAGACCCGTTGGGCTTAGTGGCTACAATATCCGGCTTTATGCACCGGATTCTAAAATTCTGGAGCAATCCAACGAACTTGGTCTGTTTTTTCTGCGTCAGAACGAAACTATTGCGCCGTATTTTAATAAGTTATTGTCAGGAAATGCATCCTATAAATATATATATTCATACGAAGTTAAAATCTAGGATAGTGTTATTTTATGTATGAAACGGATTTGTAGGGGGTGCCCTGCCCCCCAACATTTAAAATTTTGAAGCCATCTAAATAGCTCATTTTTAGCGAATTTTCTTAGAAAATGAAGCTATTGCAATGGCTCGGAAAATTCTATGTGTGTTTGTGGGTGTCATTGCAGACGATATCTCTCCATAGGATTGAGATAAAAATACCGTTCTTGCACCAAAAAATCAAGCATTCCAAACGAAAGGATGAGTTCATTGGCGAACAAATTTTCAGTACATTAAATTGGTCAAATTTTGAAAAATGTACTTTAAAAAATCACTAAAAATGGCTAAAAAACGGCCAAATTTTTTTAGTCAAACTATATTGTAAAATTTACAAATTTTTGCTCAAAATTATGCTGAAAAACATACTTTTTTGCTTAAAAAAAATCTATAAAAACAACAACAAAAATCCAAAATCCCCTTTGAATTGCCGATTGTATTTAGTATGAGTTTTTTTTCCATAAAATTGGTTTTTAACAATTTCTTTCTACTGAAATTGCCCAAATTTCAATACAATTTAACATATTATAATACGATAGGCTGTTCATGAAAATACAATCATGCTGCATGACTGGAACTTCTCTTTGAAAATTCATACATATATATACATACTGCATAACATAATCTTACCTAGTTCCCAGTCAATATTTTCATTATTTGTAATATGCAAGGTAATAAATTTTATGCAAATTACATCAAGTTATTATCTGGTGATGACTTCAGACGGTCAGATCAGATTAATCTGTGCAGTCGAGATCCATATGAAATATGTGTTGGGGAGTTAACATACAAGTGATAGATGTTCCAGACATCAGCCGCAAAGATGTTGTGAATTACCTATCCCGTTTTCAAAACTGTTATTTGAATCAATTAAGAAACGAAAAATCTTTAGAGTAGGTACTGTGAATGTGGTCATGTGAAAGGACGTGCCATGACAGCTCTGCTAGACGGGAATATTAGGTATGTTATTGCTTGTTCATGTAGATACTTCATAGATAAAGACGAAAGTAGGCACCTAGTCAACTATTTTGTCCCTAAAGTTTGTGTAACTGCAAGACTCGTTTAATAACTGCACTGCCAATGCCGTCTTTATGAAATCTTACCTTCAGAAGAATGCATTACAAGGTTCTTTCCTTACAGCTGGTTTTTAATTCATGTTGCATATTTCCTGATTCGATAATTGACAAACTTGCTAATTAGCAGTTGTATTCGTCGGCAAAGCAAAAACCTACCAACTTTGTTAAGGCACTTTTAACCAACAGCGAATCTGGTAGGATGCAGGTACATACCTACCAACCCCTACCTAGGTAGCTTCGTTTCTTGATGTAGCAACAACCTGCCTTGTTTACTTTAACAAACTATCAAATCTATCCTTTTATTCATTCAATATAACAAGTAAAGCTTCCTCAGTTAAGCATAGTACTAAGAACTTACAATAAAACACTGATGAAGCTACCTGAGTAATGGCCATGTACCTACCTACACTGCAGTACACACACCTGAGGAATTTACAATAATTTTTTCTTCACATTTTTCAGGTTAATTATTCTCAAAGCTTAATCGAATGAAGCTCTTTAGTTTTCGGACCCCGATTAACTGCAATAGTTAGTAAGCACCTAGTCCAAATAAAAACTCGTTCACCTTAGATTGGTATCATTGGCTACAACCTACAACCAATAATCGGGATGGTAGGCACCATTATTGTTACTATTTATTTGAATTGAAACTATGGATTGCTACAATATTACTTTTGCAAAACAAAACTGCTGAAAAATGGCTTTATAACCACCAATCAGGTTGACGTGAGACGGCAGACTTGTGAAAAATAGGTTGGTTGAGTTGAGATTCACTGACCTAGCACAGTTCGACTTTGGCTAAAACGCTAACCTACTCCAGGCGTGGCGTGGTTGTTGTAGGTCACCATAGTAACAGTTGCTATTCGTTTTTGATGACTGACCTCAATCGAAATCAATTCAATTAAGTAGGTATGTCGAAAAAAAGTGGAAAAGTCAATTTCTAATAACTTCCGTTTTCTACATTTTGGTTTATTATTTCCAATAATAAGCCTATGTGATCGTATAGCAGAAAATGTTTATAACCCCCCCTCAAACTTTGTCACTTTACGTTTCAAGGTGCGTAGAATCCAAATTTGAAATGTCCGTCCGCCGTTCGCCGTCCGGGCCATAAAAGGCCTAAGAATTAACTTAAAAAAACCCGTTCTTTCGCACATAGACTCCATTTGGGGTCTAGTTGGCCCTAACGTTTAACCATCCCGATCGCTTCACTCGCATAGATGCTATGGGCCCAAAACGGGCGAAAAAGTGTCTTTTTCGAGGCTTTGAGTGTTAGACTTACACACGCGCGCACGCCTGGCACGCTTGGCAGGGGGTCACGGTGGGTGGTGAAGGGGGTGAGCGGGGGGTGGAGTGAGAGGAAGAACAGAGGTGGATACTAGAAAAGAGACTGGCCAAAGCCACAGAGCATGCTGGTTACTATAGCTGGCTATCTGATTCAGAAATAATAAACCATTATGTAATAATTTGCAGCGTTTTTTATTTTGTCATTTGTAAATTAAAAAATAAGGAGGGGGTATTGAACAGTGATACCCTCTATGCTACATTACATCCGGACTAAACATTAAACAAGCGTCGACTGGAGAAAGATTAGAATGAAGAATTAGTGTGCTCAAGTGTCATCGAGATAATTTGATCATCTCTTTCCATTCATGACACGTAAAAAACGTGTAAAAAAAAACTACGTAGTATAGATGAAGTACAGTTCACACATCATATCATCATACGCTTTAATACCGTCGAGAACGATGATCAAACGATGACGAGTAATTATTGGAATTTTGAAGTTTATGTACTTATATTAACAAAATAATGTCTTGTAATAATGAGTCTTTTTTTCTTTAAAACTATGTGAACTAGTTAACTAACAAGCTTTATAAAAAACGCTGCAAATTATTTCACTAAGGTTTATTATTTTTTCAATTGAGTATGATCGTAGTTTTAGTTGGCATACGTCATAAGGCCCGTCCAGACTTCTCGGCATGTCCTATTTCGAGTTGCCACAACCTATACTTTATAATTATATATGTATGTTTATATTTCTCGATTTGAGCTCCTATCTATTCAAATAATCATTGCCTTAATAATATCATTATCTAAGTACGTACGAAATGTCGAGAGGAGGATTTGTTATTAAATATGCGTAGGCAAAGCATTGGTATCAACACACAAATATGACCTAGAAAAAAACATATATTCATGCCTCGAAGGAACATGAAATTCGAAAGCAATACAAGTGTAGGAAGTTTTCCACGCCACCCTGGAGTTACTCCCTAGGTCTCGTTACCTCACGACCGGAGGTTCACCGCTCTATTACGCTTACACTATCATATCACTCATATTTTTCCATCAATATTCATTTGAAAGGAGTGCTTTTTGAGATTAGTGAATTTTGTCCTAACATGAGAATAATAATTATTAGTTCGTGCAGTTGTGGTCGTGCATTATCTGGTCCTAAAGTGTTGTTGCGAAGTCCTACTGCCCATTGTTATCCTAACCGTGGAATATTAGCTTGCACAGTTGCCGTTGAGCAGGCTGGAGTTTTAACACGTCAGTCTAACACTCAAAGCTTCGGGATGGTTAAACGTTAGGACCAACTAGACCCCAAATGGAGTCTATGTGCGAAAGAACGGGTTTTTTAAGTCTATTCTTGGGCCTTTTATGGCCCGGACAGCGAACGGCGGACGGACATTTCAAATTTAAATTCTACGCACCTTGAAACGTAAAGTGACAAAGTTTGAGGGGGGGTTATAAAAATTTTTTGCTATACGATCACATTGGCTTATTATTGGAAATAATAAACCAAAAAGGCCTTCCTGTCATTGAATTGGTTTTTTTTTTAATTAAACTCCAAGGTTTCTCACCAGGAACTGGGGCTTCTTCAGGGAGATTAATATTCAAAAGTGTAAAATATCTACTTAATATAGTTTTCATTTTGGTTTATTATTTCCAATAATAAGCCTATGTGATCGTGTAGCAAAAAAATTTTATAACCCCCCCTCAAACTTTGTCACTTTACATTTCAAGGTGCGTAGAATCCAAATTTGAAATGTCCGTCCGCTGTCCGGGCCATAAAAGGCCTAAGAATTGACTTAAAAAACCCGTTCTTTCACACATAGACTCCATTTGGGGTCTAGTTGGACCTAACCTTTAACCATCCCGATCGCTTTACTCGCATAGATGCTATGGGCCAAAACGGGCGAAAAATTGTCTTTTTCGAGGTTTTGAGTGTGACTTATGCACGCCTGGCACGCTTGGCAGGGGGTCACGGTGGGTGGTGAGCGGGGGATGGAGTGAGAGGAGGCACCGCGGCACCTTGCGGTGTCTGTGGTGACCAGGGGCGTAGCAGAAGGGTGTAGGAGAATGGATATTTATTACTTTTACGTGTTATACCCATATAATACACTGCGGCACCATGAGGTGGGTACGGCGTTCCTTCGAGGCATGAATATATGTTTTGTTCTCGGTCATATTTTTGTGTTAATACCAATGCTTTTCCTACGCATATTTAATAACATATCCTCTCGACTTTTCGTACGTACTTAGATAATGATATTATTAAGGCAATAACTATTTGAATAGATAGGAGCTCAAATTGAGAAATATAAACATGCGTATATAATAATAGAATTATAGGTTGTGGCAACTCGAAATAGGACACCCTTAGGAGTCTGGACGGGCCTTCTGACGTACGCAAGCCAACTAAAACTACGATCATACTCAATTGAAAAAATAATAAACCTTTGTGAAATAATTTGCAGCGTTTTTTGTTAAAAATCCATTTTAAAGTAATGAGATTTTTTGAAAATCAAATTTAAAATTGTTTACGTACATGTAGGTAAACAATTTTACATAACTTCGTAAAATTATTTATATAGGTAAACCTAACTATTTACCTACATAAACGTAAACAATTTTAAATTTGATTTTCAAAAAACTCATGACTTTAAATTCGATTTTTAACAGCAAAAAAAAAAAAAAAGAAAACTAAAGTAAGTAGATATTTTACACTTTTGAATATTGATCTCCCTAAAGAAGCCCCAGTTCCAGGAGGGGAGAAACGTTGGAGTTTAATTAAAAAACCAATTAAAGGTCAGAAGGCCTTTTTTGTAAAGCTTGTTATACCTAATCTGAACTGACCGAATAAAGAAACTAATTAACTAAAGCATACCTGATACTAGGTAGTGAATTACTAAAAACTTTACACCCAGGTAAAAAATACGCATCCAATAAAGCAGTTATGTGTACAGGATGAAGAGTAATTTTGCCCTCGCATTGATATCTGAACTATAGGTACTTTATAAACAGGGTAAGTACACAATTGTAATTCAACTTTTTTTTTGTTTCTTATTCTCCGAAAAAAACTTCATTTCTCAGCTCATGAAAAAGTATACCAGTAAAAGTTGTTGCGAGAAAGGTTTGAACTCTAACTTACATGGGTTGGCGGATTACCTTTCAACAGCTACCATTTATCAACCGTTCTCAAATATTACCGTAATGTATTTGAGTAATCATGTATCCACCAAAAGGATTGACCCAGGTTACCCTACAGCTCCTGATTAATCGAATATTTGTTTTGATAACCGATTATTTTTTAATAAGCTTCATCAAGGGATTATTAATAGGTAATCGATTAATTACGTTCAATTATTCCAGATCGGATTGATAGAATTTAGTCTTCACAATTTTTGTTTTACTTAATGTCTTTGAAAAACGTTAGCAATATCTTCCTACCAACCAATAATTGTCATCACCAAATAAGTGTTAGTGAAAGATTGTGTACTCTATTAGCACGGTGAACCGAATCAATCACATGGTATCCTTGTGAACACAACAATCTCAAGTTTCCCCAAAAAGTTATAATTTAGATATTCACAATATATGCTTCTTTCAATGATATTATAAAACTGTGCATAGCTCTGTTAGATAAAGAGAATATTATCTAGGTACGTATTTATTAGAGTTAGTGGTTTATATGGTTTTGATGGTAGCAACATAAACCTATTATTCATTAGTCTACAAAATGACCACCAACCAGAAACAGGGCTATCACAAGTAACAATATTGCGAGAAATGGTTTCTTTTTAGAATTTCCTTATGAAATCGGTTCAAACCTTCAGCGTCTGAGCGCTGTTGTCATTAATCAACTGTTTTCTCAATTACCAAAATATAATTAGAATTGATCGTCCTGTTGTTTGATTGACTTCTCAAACTAACATCACCTCTCTGTTCTTTACAACCCTCTCTGCAGGGCGTCATTCTGGCTGAAATTTCAACAAACAACTTGAATACGCTAATAAAAAGTTTGCTACTCGAGCATTGTTTAAATTATCAAGAGTTTTCACAATGTCTGTGGTAACCTTCTTGTCAGTTTACAACAGCTATAAGTAGTTTTGCTGAATTAGTACATCAAAATTACTCAAATAGTTCAGTGGTTAATTGTTAGGTTAGTTGACACTGAACTAGGTACATTTAACATTGATGTATGCAATGCAAAGAGATGTGCGAGTTCGTTCGATTGTAGCAACAGATATTGCTTTACATCAAAACAATCTAAGGGGCCTAGGTGTTGACACAACTGGTTCAAACTACAAATAAGTAAACGTTTATTTAACACTGAATTACAGTAATCGCACAGCAACCTAACCACCTACATTTCACTACACGGAAAAATAAGGTTGAGCATCACAAGATAATACAGATACTAAAAAAGACTCTAGGATAGCAGCAGAAACCTACCATACAACTCAATCATGACATGTGACGTTACATACATAGATCATCAAAATAATAAGTGTAGTATTCGTCACCATAGTAATATACCGATTAGGTAAACTAATATTACGGCTAGTAGGTTTATAAAGCCTCCATCCTTGACACTAATTGCATACCTACGTATCCATTTTCAAGAATTATATCAAATAAAGAATTAGAGTCAGCTTATAAGTAAATTAAATAATCTTAACCAAATCTTTATGATCGAATCATTTTACATAATCTAAACAATGGGCGCTTTATATGCATAATTTATCATTTCAACAATACCAAATAAGTAATACAAATTACTTATAATTTTATAAATGTCACTTACTAGAACGACATTATTCCAGAAGGGATGCATCAAATACCGACTAATTGGGCTGCTGTCTATAGCTGAATACTGAAAAAGAAAAAAAAATTAAGGAATTACAGTATAATAACAGAAGATGTAATGTTCATGATATATCTAAATAATAGGTAGGTCCTGAATATTATAGTAGGTATAAACCATTTTTAACATTCAATTTTAAGACAAACAAATTTTCCAATTAATTTTCAGCAGTTTTGTACCAATTTTAGGATTTTTAGCCACAGTTAAAGCCTTTTAGCGAATTTTCATAGAAAATTAAGTTATTGCGATGGCTCGAAAAACTTTAAAATCAAAATGTTTGAAAATTTTCTACATTAAAATCAGTTTTGAGGCATTCTGAAACGATTCTTGAAGTTTACGCTTTCTCAGTTGCGGTTCTACTCTGTTTGAATTTTAGAAAGAATTTCACAAATAAACAGAGGAAGGAAGAATCTGATATTTCGCTTGTAAATCTTTGTCACAGAAACTAGAGAAATGAAATTCATTCTTGATGTCTTGGAAATTGCATATGCGTCAGCTTCTAGATGGTTGCTTATCAAAATAGATTCTGATCCGTTTTCTGGTTTTAATGATAATTATAAAGATTGAGGCCCGGAGGACGGTCAGCGCCTAGTACCCACCTAAAGCTGGATTCACATGGAGCGGAACAAGCATGGAAAGCGGAAAGACGGAAGGATGGAAAAACCAGTGGAGGGGCGGCTGAGTCGGAAAGATTGTTCACATGAACCGGTCACCTTTGTGAACGGAATCATAACCTTACTACTTAAAGCCCTCTAATCTGAAACCTCTACTTGCGGTATCAACATTCCTGTTTATCAACATTCCTGTCCGATGAGCTTGCGCGGAGCTCGATGGAACGCGGAAACAGTATAAACATTTCTACTGTCCGCCCATTCCGACAACATGGCAGCCACCATCCTTAACTGTTGTTCCAACAGCCAATCTGATTGTGTTCCGTCCTTCTGTTTTTCCGCACTCGTTCCTCTCCATGTGAAACCAGCTTAAAAGTTCTCCCGGATTTTTTTGGCATCTTCTTCGGCGTCCTCTTCCGGTCAAGATGCATCGTTCTCATGTGGCATCATTTGACGATTGCTATGGGGGAGCAGGTACTGAAGAAGATATCAAAACAAGCAAATGACCGGTAACTACAAGCCTAGAGTTTTTAGGTGGGTACTGAACCCTAATCGCCCTCCCGCTCTCAATCTCAATGATTAGCGTTAAAACCAGAATAAAGTTCCAGGTACTAAGCGCTAATCACCCTTCCGCTCTCGATCTCAATGATTAGTGTTGAAAACAGAATAAAGTTCCAATCATGCAGCATGATCGTATGAGCGAATTTTCGTAAATTATCGTATTGTATAAAGATATATTACAATTGAAACATGTAAGGGATGTTGCTCGCTTCACTCGCAAACGGTAGATCTCTAAGGGTAGGTTTAACTTTCTTAGGGGATGCTGCTCGCTTGAGGAAGTTATACTGCCCACCTAACTTGGCAGACGTTTATTTCTGTTGGAAATGCTTACAAACAAAATAAATCTTATAAAACTACGTGGAACCACAAAAAAGTTTATTTGGGGATGTTTGCTCGCTTCGCTCGCAAGGTATTGCTGTATATGTGTAGGAAAAAACCCGTATTCATTCTGTTGAAATGTCTCGAACAACGGAAAAGTTACATCCTTCAACGCGCGAGTGCGTAGGCCTGCTCACAACATTATGAAACAGCGGCGGGCTCGATTAACTTGTCATTTTAATCGCTTTGCCTCGCTTCCCCTCGCATTTTGACCGACTTCCCGTCACTTTTTTTTATAACCGATTTCGGATTCAGATTTGGCGGGATCAAACCTTTGTTTCGCCCGCGAAAGCCGTTCCGAAAAACGTACCTTTATGGGGTATATTCTAATCGGAAAAAACGTTTTTCCGAAAGTTTTTCGTCGGACTTTTCGAGAAAACGGGTCCGTACTCTAATTTTTTTGACGCATTTCCCGATACTTTTTTTGCGATCCGATCGCGCCGTCGTCTTCCTCGTAGAAAAATCTACGAAGCCAGCATTTTTCCGGAATTTTCGACGGCCGTTTAGAGGGGTAAAGGAAGCGGGGAAGTAGAAAAAGCGCACATTAACCCTTACTTCGACCCCCCTCCCCTCCCGCCCTACGGCCCATGGTTCGGGTGGGATTAGAAAATTTTAAATTCGCTTATACACCCTATCGGAAAATCCCAAAAAGATCCCCCCACTCGTAGGCTCCCCCCACTCAGCCGTTTGGCCGTGCATAGACACGACAGACAAACAGACAGACAGACGGAGTTTCATTCTTATAAGTAGTATAGATATAGATGTTAAATTGTTTTGAAATTTGAACTTTTTGTGTGCAAGGAAATTGCAACTATTAATTTTATGGAAAAAAGTATTCTAGATAATCATCTCCTATTCAAATAGAAGTTTCGAGATTTAAGCTTTTTTTGCAGTTTTTATCGATTTTTCAAAGCAAATAATAATGAATTATAAGTGAATTTTCAGCATAATTTTGTACTTAAATTTTTGAATGTTCGATTTTACAGTTAATAAACTTTATTTGAGCAATATTCTACCAAAAAATATAAATTTGACGATTTTTAGCCGTTTTCAGCCATTTTTAGTGATTTATTATAGTACATTTTTGAAAGTTGACCAATTTGTTGTGCTCAAAAAGTGCTGGCCAACGAACTCATCCTTCCGTTTGGAAAGCTTGATTTTTGGCGCAAGAACGGAATTTTTATCTCAATCCTAAGGAGAGTTATCGTCTGGAATGACACACACACACAAACACACACACACACACATTTTTTTTTTTTTTAACCTCCCCTCAAAGACGGAGGGGGCACGCCATTAAATTGAAAAATAAACAAATAAAATAAAAAAGTGGGGAGGACGCCCAGGTTTACCCGACGCCGGCTCTAGGGATAAGGGAAGTTGCAGGACGAGGAGGAAGAATGGGATGAAAGGAAGTGCCCCTATAAAATGACCACCAGTTCAAGTAAGAACCCCTCAGGACGCGGGTGGTGATACCACGGAGTACTCCTGCCGAGATGCCCAACTCGAGTAACTCTGTGGCGCTTTTCCCGCACCACACCCCGCGCCATGACACGGTCGCGGCAATGACCTTGATGTTATTAGGTGCCACTCCTTTTAGCTCAGATATCGCTTGGCGCAGATCATTTCTGTCATATTTACTTTTCTTAGCCCGCCAGGTCTGCTCCATGTCCACGCTGCCACTGACAACCTGGACATCCAGGATTATGGCAGACCCATCGGGCTTGATCGCAACGATATCTGGCTTCTTGCCCCGGTCACTCGGCATGTGGTATAGTCTCTCCCTTTCGACATCCCAACCGCTAGATGACAAAGCACCTGCTATCTGCTTGGCAACCGCATCGTGACGTAAAATGCGGCCACCGTGAGTACGAGGACACTGCTGCACCACATGATAAAGATTCTCATTTTTACCCCGACAGGCACGGCAAAGGGTGTCAACTGTCCCGCAACTACTCCTTGAACACCTCACCGAGGTGGCTAACGTAGCCACCCGGACGGCGTGAAAATGGCGATAGTCGCGGGCCCCAATGCCCTCTGAAGCCCATTCCACCCACTGGGTAGAAATGGGGGATTCAGAGCACTGTCGGAGTTCTTTACCATCTCCTGACTCACCCAGCGCATCAGCGAACTCAGCAGATGGGCTGGATTTTGGAGCAGTTGGTGTTGCTCGATCGCACCACAACAACTGCTGCCGGACAAAGTCCAGGTCAGCAGCAGTGCGCGCGACCTCCCAGCTCGAGCCCCTAAGGGCAAGCAGGCGCTGGCGGCGTAAAGATGGGATGCTGGCAGAAAGAGAGACAATACCGAGTCCACCGGCCTTGACCGGTGCGTGGATGTAAGCACTTGGGACACCAGGTGGAAAGCCTAGCCAAGAGCGCACAGCAGAGCGAACTTCAAACACACCACACCAAACACACCACACCACTCACACACATGTATACCTATATCAAAACGGATTTCAACGAAGACATTTTTCGAAAATTTTGATTTTACAATTTCCCGAGCCACTGCAATACCTTCATTTTCTACCAAAATTCGATAAAACTAGTCAGAATTTATTTTGATAAGCAACCATAGAAGCTGACGCACATGGAATTTCCAAGACATCACGAATGACTCTCATTTCTATAATTTCTGTGACAAAGGTTTAAAATCGAAATATCAGATTCTTTCTTTCCTCTATATATTTGTGAAATTCTTTCTAAATTCAAAACTAGTGTAGTTATGCGTGTGTGTTAAAAAGCTTCAAACTCTAGGGTTTGTTTCAGAATGCCTCAAATGATTTTAAATGAAGAAAATTTTCAAAAATTTCTATTTTAAAATTTTAGGATCTATCTATTGTACTTGATGGCATAATTTTCTGCGAAAATTAGCTAAAAATGTGATTTGACAACTAGTTAAAATTGGTAACAATGGCAATAAAAATCTTCAGATTCATCAAAACAGCTACGTCATATTGAGTAAAACTGTGCGTGTGTCGTGAACTTAATTATTCAAATTGAACACCGTGAGTACTGAGAAATGATAAAAACTTCAGAGAAAAAAATATTGAAATATGATAAAATTGTAAAATTGGCTCATGCTATAGTTATAGTTTCTTATATGGTGCTTAAAAAGGCTCCTCTTAGTTCCTATATTAGTTACGTACCTTTTAAAAAAGTAAGATAATCATAAATATTTGATCTCGTTTAATTGATGGAAAATAAATCTAAGCATCCACATGATTATGACAATTCGTGGCACGTAGAAAACATACTAAATAACTTATAAACCTTACCAATGACTTGCATCGTCATTCAAAACAACATTTATTATTAATATTCTTCTAATGACCTCATTACTCCTCAGTGCGTTCAACCCACCTTGTAAATAATCTCTGTGGATGAACTAAAAGGTTATCAGAAAATACTACGTTTCCGAACGACGAGCCTCGAGATTCATACAATCACGAATATCTACTCCAATAGGTACCTACTTGACCTTAATAAAACATGTTCTCTACACAGCATGAATTCGCAACTGCAAGATTTCAGGTTTTTTGTTTTTTTAAGAAAAAAATAAAATAACTATTTTATTGAATTTACCAAAATTGATCAGAAATAATAGTGACACTTGAAACTTCAATAAGTGTAGGTCGAGTTTATTTACAAAACGTAAATAAATTATTGGGATGGATTAAAAACGTCAATTAATCATTATAAAACAGAAAGATGAATGAAAAACTCATTCAAGTAAAAAAGTAAAAACTTATCAAGTAAAAACTTAAATTCAAGTTTGGGGAATCAGCGGATTATTAGAATACTGTACGTTTTCTACACATTGGAATACTAAATTAACCACGAATAGGGGATTTTACTCCATTCGAGAAGAGTCCGAAAGTCTCTTGCAAAAACAAATCATTACAGAATACGATGATTCATTAGGGAAAATTCCCGTTTTTATTTCTCCAAACGATCGGCACTTTCAAAACCTATTTATAGTAACGTAATCAAACCCTGCCAGTTTTCCCGAATTTTTCCTCGGTGGGCCTATAAACTACTCAGCTACTCAACTCTCCTTTTTTTACCTGGGAGGAGCCATGTCATACCGACGGACTCTGCTGCTGTTAGAGATTGAAGCTGGCTGACTTAACCAAACAATCAACAGAACCAGTTTTACACTGATGCTGATGATATCAAAATAAAATTTCAAAATCTAATAGAATTTTCAGTATCTTCATCATTGGCTTCATGGCTATATTTTACCACTTTTCCTAATTTAGATCTCTAACCCCCCTTTTAGCGAATTTTCTTGGAAAATAAAGCTATTGCAATGGCTCCAAAAATTTTTAAAATAAAAATTTTCAAAAATTTTCTTCATCGAAATCTGTTTTGAGGCATTCTGAAATGATTCCTGGATTTTAACGCTTTACATATATATATATATATATATATATATATATATATATATATATATATATATATATATATATATATATATGTGTGTGTGTGTGTGTGTGTGTGTGTGTGTCATTCCAGACGATAACTCTCGATAGAATTGAGATAAAAACTTCGTTCTTTCGCCAAAAAATCAAGTATTTCAAAAGAAAGGATGAGTTCGTTGGACAACACTTTTTGAGCACATTGGTCAAATTTCAAAAAATGTACTCAAAAAATCTCTAAAAATGGCAAAAAACGGCTAACAATCGTTGAATTTATATTCTTTTAGTAGAATATTGCTCAAATAAAGTTTATTAACAATAAAATAGAACATTCAAAATGTATGTACAAAATTATGCTGAAAAATGTACTTGAAATTCATCAAAATTTGCTAAAAAATCGATAAAAACTGCAAAAAAGCAAAAAATTCATAACCTCTATTTGAATAGCAGGTTATTATTTAGAATAAGTTTTTTTTCATAAAATTAATGATTAACGATTTCCTTGCACTCAAAAAGCTCAAATTTCAAAACAATTCAACATTATACAATACGATAATTTACGAAAATTCGCTCATACGATCATGCTGCATGACTGGAACTTTTTTCAATAGGTACTTTAGTTTGCAAGTACCTCTAATTTGAATAATAAAAATCTGATATAGTTATCACATACTATACAGTAGACGCAGCTCATTATTGGCCAAGTCGGGACCAAGCCAAACTGGTTACAATATGCAAACTGCCACATAAAGTAAAATCGGTTGAATCCAATAAAATTCATCCAAAAAACTACACATGTATAAGGCATTTATTATACATAACACATTACGCGTGTCAAAGTGTCAACTATGTACAACTTACATGTAAAATGACGTAAGAAAAATAATAATATGTATGCACACACTAATAAACAATAATACATAGTTTAAGAGCTGTTGGTGCGAAAAAAATTTATTAATAATTAGTCTGTGTGCCAGACCCCCAAAAAGAGGAAATTGGTATAATTTTGTGGACCAGACGAAACTTATAACACACGTTCCTCTCACCATGTGTGTGCGCTATTCTTGACGCAATCAACTTTTGTAGTTAAAAAAACACGATTTCGATTAAAGTAACATAAACTTTGTTTTTCTGTAGATTGCGCCGATGTAGCAGCTGTTCAGCAACAACTTTAATCTCCTATATTTTGGCGTCCGATCCGTTACTATCCTCTATGCAGGAAATTAAAAATACGTCCGTAAAACGATTCTTTTCAGAAACAATAGCTTTGTTTGAAACCCCAATACTATCATTTTATATAGGTATCTAGTGATTCGCAAGCAATGCACTTTTTTATACTTCAATAAGTTTTACAACAGGTTTACAATAAGTTTTGCGCACTTTTTTTACAATAAGTATGATGTACCTGCTTGAAAAAGTGTATATATATATATATATATATAATGATTTGTTTCGTTATTGACCGTTGGAGTAAATATGTAGGTATATAGGTTCTTGAGGGTCGGTCGGTTGAATAACAAATGCTTTGATTTGGCGACGTTTCAGAAATTTTTTATTTCTATTTTCAAGCCCTACAACAAGATAAGTATTACAAGGTATAATGTAGCAATCTGTGGTTATTTTCATTACCATATATTTCATTAGTGTTATTCATTACCACACCTAGAATAGGTACCACAAATAATTATAAAAAAAACACCACAGATTGTTATATTATACCTTGTAATACTTATCTTGTTGTAGGGCTTGAATATAGAAATGAAAAATTTCTCAAACGTCGCCAAATCAAAGCATTTGTGATTCAACCGATCGACCCTCAAGAACCTATATATCTACATATATATATATATATATATATATATATATATATATATACATACACTGATGAAAAATTAGGAAACAAAAAATGAAACGGAAAGGAACTTCACAAACTAAATTTTTTTTTTATTTCGGCTAATTCGCCTTTTTCAAATATAGAACTAACAATGAATTAGGTGTTGGGAAATTTCGCACGAAAAACTGGAGCCATGGAGTTGTCGTGGGGATATATTGCACTGGATGGAATTTTCAATCATCTTCTAATATTGAGTCCTGGTGGCTCATAAGCTCTTAAGACATTACTATGAGCCTTCTCTGACTGGTTCAATACTCTTGTTCTCACCAGGCTTCATCTTTCGGAGGACCTTTATCACAAAGCAGTCGTCGAATGGGGCGCCATGTGTGATTGCATGACGACTCACTGGGAGATCCTGGTCTTGTACCACCACTGAATATCTATGGTAGTTCACTCGCAGATTCAATGCAGTTTCCGCTTTACCAACATAGAAAGCTGGGCCGGTTTTGCACAATAACTCATAAACACACATTGGTGTTCTGCAATCCGCTGAGCCCTTGCACCGGTATGTGTTGGGAGTGTTAGCCGATGTGAACGTTTCTTCTTCAATCACTAGGGGACAGAGTTTACATCTTCTTTTTTGGCATGGATGTAATCCTCTAGGAGGACGGTCAGATCTTGTTGACCTCCTGTGTGATAACATATCGCCAATAGTGGGAGCTTGTCGGTATGCCAACGTTGGAACTTTTGGGAAAACTTTTCTAGTGGTTGGATTCGATGATAGTGATGGATACAGTTCTCTTAAAACTGCGTTCATTTTTTCTATTCCAAAAAAGAAGGTGGTTGTTAATTGAACCTTCTCACTATTCGTCTCCCGTTCTACTGGACGGTATTGAATGTGAGGTGGTATTATGGCCTGTTCCAATAATTTTTGTGGATACCCTCTTGAACGGAGCTTTTCTGAAAGATTTGCCATGCAGGCCTCTTTGCTTGCTCGGTCACTGCAAATTCGGTGTCCTCTTGGTATTGCTATTTTTGTATGTCGTGGGTGGCAGCTATCGTGGTGAAGATATAACTGCTTGTTGGTAGGCTTTATATGAACTGGTTGTGAATTGCCCATTGATTAAAGTTAAATCAATGTCAAGGAATGTTGCTGATGAGGCTGAATATGTCCAAGTGAATCTGACCGAAAATTTGGAATTTAGAGCATTTAGAGCATTTAACATTTCTAAAAGAGCATTTTTTCCATGAGTCCACACCAGAAAAATGTCATCAATGAACCTTTTCCAAAACAATGGCTTTAGGGTTCTTGATGACAAAAACGTTTGCTCCAAGTGTGCCGTATAGAGGTTTGCGTAGGATGGTGCCTTTTGTCCCCATTGCCGTTCCTTTTTGTTTCCTAATTTTGCATCAGTGTATTGTGCTCTCGTAGGGCCATTTAAACCACTTAAACCACATTATATATATATATATATATATATATATATATATATATATATATATATTTCATCAACAACACCTTATACTTCACCAACAACATGAATACCTAAGTCATTCCAGCACTTCGAAGTTCCAGTACATCAATATAATATATAATTATGCATGAATAGGACCCAGATCCTGGGTTGAAACGTCGCAATAAAGAGCAAAAAAAAAACTCAAGACTAGACTGGTCATTCTACAATCCTGAATATATACATATATATATCACGATATATACCTTGATATATATATATATATATATATATATATATATATATATATATATAGATATATATATATATATATATATATCAAGGTATACTGAGAAAACATTATTTAAGTTATATTGAACAGAGACTAAAATTGAAGTTATAGGAGGTATGTAGCAGCAACGTGGGCGATAAATAGTATTTTCCTATCATAAAGCTCTATGACGAGGATTTTAAATAAACAATACAGTTTTCCAAGCCCTGAAGATGAAATATACATATTTCGAAACGACGGCCTAGAATATAGACTTTTTATTGACCAACCCTCGAGAAACCCGAAATATTTGACATAAAAGCTCTAAGGTTCTTATTACACTTTTTGATAAACTGTGTTTTTCACGAGGTTTTTTTAAAGCAGAATAACGGTGGTCTTGTCAGAATTGAGGTAGCCCATGAAATATTACCTAATTACACTACCTTAAAAAATACCTATCTTTAGAAAAAATGGCACAACAACATGGATCATAAGCTTCAATCTGAGGACGGAATAAGAAATCGCGAATTTGGTTTCACCATCGTGTTCAGCACTAAAAAGTTCCTGTCAAGCAGCACGATCGTATGAGCGAATTTTCGTAAATTATCGTACAAAAATTATTATTTTTATCGTAAATTATTTTTATTATCGTACATAAATTGTTTTGAAAATTCAGGACTATGCAAAAACGAATACTTAACCACCAAGTTTATGGCAAAAAAACAAACACACGTTCTACATCATATTCAACAATTTAGAAAAGAATGTATATTTTTAAATAGATTTTTAGCAGTTTTTATCCATTTTTTCGGCAAATATTAATGAAATTTAAGTACTTTTTCTGTATAAATTTTTTAATTTTCTAGTTCACATCAAATAGATCTATCTTTATCACCTGATTCTTTCGGAAAAGTTATACCTCGTGAAACATTGAAATTTACAAGCATTTTATTAGAAATTAACTGCTTTACATCTTTACATCTCAGCATTTTACATCTTTAACTGCTTCATAGATGAGTCGTAAAAAGTAACTTGGGCTATAATTGTTTTAGTTATCTCTGCTCAATGAGCTTATGATGCGCAATAAACAACAATGGCGTGTCTGGAAACAACTACGATGGGAAAAACTACGTTGGGAAACAACTTGAACTGAATGAGTAAAATGATAAGAAAACGAGCTACATGCGGAGCTCATGTTTGAGGTCGAAAATTTTTATTGCGGCTACCTCATTCGAATCTGTTCTTGTATTCGAATCTATTACCTGTAGTTTACACCTGCTTCCTAACTCCTACTTTACTCTGTGCCTGCTTCCGATGAAAAAAACTTTTTTTTTCGTTTTGGTAAGCTAGATTTGAGTTTTGGACCACTGTGCGCCGGTTAATTGATATTCATAGATTCTTCCTACTGAAATAAACATGAACAATTTCTACTCCTTAGTGCACATCACATAAGCATGGAGTAATGCAATGAGTCACGCAATGAGTAGGCATAATTATGCAAATGCAAAATGCGCATGAGTAATGCAAAATGACGCATTCATTTTATACTTTTGAATGAAAACGGATTCTATCCCAAAAAGTTTGACACCAGCCGCTGTCTCCTATTTACGATGAGTATGCAGTTTTTGTTCTTATGATTTTTCTACGTTTTATACACCAAACCGCGAGAGACCGTCTTGCCCTGAGTGACGTCACCAGAGAACGAAACTGAAAAATCATAGAAAGCATACTACCCACTTATCACAGGGAAGTGCGGTCAGTGTCAAACATATGATGAAATCTACTTCCGTTTAAATGTGGAAAAAGCACCTTTTTCACACCCATGAGTAAGGGTGGTCGTCCCTAGAGCACCCACATGCCTACTTCAACCTGCACAACTCGCTCCTATGGCGTCTCCTGAAATGAATTCCTTTTGTTTCTTGTCGCTTCCCGCTTCACTTGCTTGATCAAACATCTGGCGCAGTGATTGCTATCGCCCACTCCATTTGTTTTTTGACGGGACGAAAAGGAGCAAGACGCTCCCTACAAGTGCAGTAGTGCTGTATGGTACACACACAAATTTCTCCGCGATAAAGCGGGGCATTACGGTCGTACGAAGCCTTACGACGAGCCTACTCGAGATGTAGAGCTGCAGTTGTCCAAGCAATCCAATAAGTGTTATCTATGTAATCATTTTTATATTTTTAAATGCAAATAGACTCCAATCTAAGAAATTTGACAACATCCATACTCCCCTACGATGATTTTTCAATCTGTGACCGGCACTGGTGACGACTGCACTGCTTGATCACCAATGCGCGAAACTATGAGAAATCGTAGAAAGAAAACAAACCATCGTAGGAGAGTGCGGCTGATGTCAAACTTCTTAGGAAAGGATCTTCGTTCATATAAAAACAGTTCAAGTATGTACTTTTTCAGCACCCATGGGTAACGCTCTTTGTGCAAGCAAGCTCCAACAGCCATGTGTGGGGGATCTTGTACTGGATGTAGATTTATGCAACCTATGTCTAGAGAAGCAATCCCAGAGGCCGAAGAATTAGGGCTTATAGAATCCACCCGCCAAACAATAACCAAATTTGGCCAGTTCAAGCAAGAGGTACAAAGCTGGGTAATTTTATTATCAACCTGCCACGAATTTAGAACCAACTAAGTACGTCATATTGACATCATAATTTTAATACCCAAACAAATACATAATATTAAATTATAATACTAATTCACATACCTTATAGTTGTCAAACCCCTTCAACATCTCAGGAGTAAGATACTTGTAGTTCATATCGAACAAAGTCGTACACATCTTGTGTCGTAGAAAACTAAGATCACGGACCGAATACTTAAGAAGTGTGTGATGTACCTACCTACCTAGGTACCTAATCTATGCCAAAAATTATTCGCTCACGGCAACTGAGATTTTTACGTTTCCAGTGATATATAATCCATCTATTTATGATCCCGAAAAGTTCACCATTATAAACACAAATTCATACGAGCCGCGTGTTACCACCGTAATGGAAAATAAAGAAACTTTTCCGCTTAACCACAATAATTCCAAATATCAGAGGTTTTGTGGGATTTACTTAATTACCTATGTACACAAATTATAGGAAAAACACGGTATTCCTATCACGAACAACAGAAGTGCGCTCACACGTTTCGTTTCGACTGGGCGTTTCTTCCTTTCTTCGGATGAAACTATTTTTTTAAAGATTAGATTGATGAACAGTTTGATAATGATGTTGATCGCATTCTGTGAATGAAACGAGGGTTACGAGTCGAGATTACAGAGTCGATCAGGAACTACGATAAGGAAATGAAGGAACGAATTGATTTTCAACGTAATCCAGTCCACAGATTACAACCATGGAAGAAGAGAGGTCTGGATAGAAGAGGTGATGCCCCGGAAAACCATTGATCATGAGCTGTTGTCTGAAGAATCCGCTAGTAGCGCTGGCTATCCGTTCTTTTTGAAGAACGACTCGAGACAATTTACTTGTAACCGTTCTTTAAAATAGAATAATCTTTATTATACTTAGGACAAACAGTCCCTCATAGTGTACAGACAACTACATGTGATTATAATTGAATTACAACATAAAATAACTGTAACTCACTGAGTGTAGATGCAACGGTAAAACAAAGTTACAGAATGAGGCAATTCAAAATAAAATCTCGTCAAACTAAAGGTAGGTAATAAAACTGAGCTTAAATTATTATTTTTTCAATAAAACAAAACAAATTAATGAAAAAAGTAGGTAAAGGGAGAAGTAAAAAAGGAAAAAAAAACTAGTAAAAGGGGATCTGCTTTGAAAAAAGTTTGGAATTACGTTTTCATGTATTTTAGAACTGCACTACTGAATCAGTTGAAAAGAGGGATGGATCTAATCCTGACAGGGGGCTGCTATTCAATAGCCTCACGCCCACGATCGAAAATGATTGGCTAAAAGCCTTACTTGCATGCATTGGTATCCGAAGTGCACACGATCTTTGGGACAATGCCCGGGTAAAAAGCTCCTGGTGGTAGATGGGGGATAAATCATACATAATTTTGAAAATTAAGGAGAGTTGACAAAATTTAAAATAATCAAATAGGTCAAGACCTACCAGATTGGTCTTGAAAGGTGTTATATGGTCACACTTCTTGAGGCTGAAAGCATAGGTGGTATCTAGGTGGTATCTGATGCAGGAATTCTAGGCAACTTACAAGTCTTCTGCTAGAGCAGGCGCTATCCATGGAGTTACTATAAACTGAATCACAGTAGGTGAAGAAAGGCATAATGAGAGAAACAACTAGATTTCTCTTGAGTATAGAAGGAGTGAATGAAGTGTGATCATCTCCTTAGAGAGTACAAAGCTCCATAAACTTTCCCATGTCACGTCAGAACCCAGACGATTCCCTCAACCAGGATTGGAGGAACTGAGTTGTGATTGATTGGTGACTTAGTAAAAATGATGAATTGTGTTTCAGCAGAGTTGAGCACAACGCCATTACCACGAGCCCATCTGCCACAATTTACTCGGCTAATGGATTCAACCAGACCGTCACCTGAAGAACTACCTATTCAAATAGATCTAGAAGTCGTCAGCAAATAAGTGGTAGAAGCATGACTTAAGAACGCCATGCAAATCATTCACAAAGAGTGAGAACAACCTGAGCCCCAACACCGTTCCTTGGAAAATTCCACTCACCAAGTTACAGGGCTTTGAGAACAAACAGCCAGATCCTGCTGGCTGCGACCGTATATAGGTAAGAGGATATAAACCGACATGATGAAAATGAGAATTTAAAGATAGTCGAAAGCTTATTGATGGGTATAAGGTGGTTAACTGACCCAAAGGCATTCTTGAAGTCTAGCAAGAATGCGCTAGGTACGTGACCTTTCTCAGGTAGATGGACGGCTAGAACAATTGGGACTAAGGTGTGGTGGTACAGATGCGCAATAGTGATCAGCCAATCAGAAAGGAGGATTGAATATCGAACATTCAACACGGCACCCGCTCCAAGCAGTTTGATATAAAAAGGGCTGGAGCAGACTTCATTTCATGCAATATACAACTTCATATTAACGATCAAAGTTAATAAACGTGTTATAAAAGTGATTGCTGACTTTTGCATTCAAATTTTACCCTTCAGCGACATATACATAAGAAAAAATGTTAAACTGTAGGATTCGTCTCAGAATGTCTAAAAATTAATTTCAATAAAGAAAATTTTTGAAAATGTTTATTTTAAAAATGTTGGAGCCATTGCTTCATTTTTTACGAAAATTCGCTAAAAACATTATTGCAACACTCAATAATCCAGATCACAATACACAAAAGAATCGTATTTTTAATGTTTCAAGCTTCAAGAAGATGAAAAAACAAATAGATCAGAAGATGTGAGTTCACCCAAGGGAATTAAATTTTCTAGTCATGCAGCATGATCCTATGAGCGAATTTTTGTATCATATTTTGCTGTTTTGGAAGTGAAGCATTTGGAGAGCAGACTCTTGCCTAAACAAAAAAGTACGGACTTTTGTCTCATTCAACAACTTTTACCTAGTTTTCGTTCCCCATTTCAGGATGTAACGGTTCCCAAATGAAATTTGCCAATGGAATCATAACTTGAAAGGTGTATGAAGCCAGTCAAATTGGTTCCTGGGAAAAAGAAGTTTCTGTAAGTTTGTGAACACGCTCTAAACATGATAAAACATGGCATCAGAACACGTAAAAAGAGATAAACCTAATTTTCCCTCAGCTGTAAAGTTTGTCGTGTGTGTGGTTTTCTAGACAACTGATGACGTGTTTGAACATCCGACAGGTGTCCGAGAGATCGAACACTCCGCGGTTTTATTCAAACGGCAGCTGCAGAATTTTGCCACCACCGCCCCTATATTTTACTGAAAGCGTTAATGAAATTATCATTGTTAATAAACTTCTTTTGACTAAAAATCTGCTAAAAATATAAATTTAACGATTTTTACCCGTTTTTTAGCCATTTTTAGAAATTTGACCAATTTAGTGTGCTCAAAAAAAGGATTTGTCTCAGAATGTCTCCAAACGGATTCCAATTAACAAAATTTTTGGAGCAGTTACAATAGCTTCATTTTCTACGAAAATTCGCTAAAAGATATCCTAAATCAATCCTTTTAGTAAAATATTGATACCTATTTTTGACAAAGGGGTCGTGGGGGGGATACCCCAGACTCTCTTGATATCGAACGGGGAGGATTCTGGTCTAGAAACTGAGGTGGAAAAATCAAGGAGAAAGAGATCGTAGTCAAGTTTTGCTCAATTTCCAAATTTTCGTAGTATAGAACATCTTCTGTTCTTGGGGACTTTACGCTCTACAACTTCTGTACGCAGGCAAAGTCTGAAGAGAACTTGTACGGGTACTTTTCTATTATTACTCATACCAACCCACTTCGTTTTCCGTTCAACCAGAAGAGAAAAAATAGGTAATCACACAAAGGAAAAAACCGAAAGGACAGGTGTAGTGTTAAAGTATCTAATTTTTACCCAAGGACATAAGAATAACGAAAAATACCAGTGTCGTAAGGCTGTTTTGTGGGGAAATCATTGTTGTTGTTGTGGTACCCCTATTTCCTACAGACGAGGTTATCTGAGCAGTTAGCTACCTGCGGTTACGAAGTTGATTGATAAACCCAATATCAAATTTGTTCGATAGGTTGAGGCAAACTCGAGGTATCTGCCCGAGGTTTGCCTGGAATTTATCCCCGTAACTGATGAACTAAGGCACTTACACAGAGATGATAATGTGTTTGATGGCAATGATACCCAGCTTCTTGTGATGGCATTCAGCATATGGTAGTTATTAACCTCTTCCACACGCCAGCTGCTCACAACAACGCACCAACTTACTATCTGCTTGGAAACTGCATCATGACGTAAAATGTGGCAATGGTGTATCAACAGAAACTGCTGCACTATGATACAACTATTAATGGCACTCCGAACTAACAAAATCCGCCCTATTCTAGTAAAGGTGGTTGACATGATTTTCCCCTTGTTGATACTTTGCTTCACCACTTTTTGCTCTACAATTCGTTCCCGCACCATCATCTCATCAATATTGGTAAAAATGAGAATTATTACAATTAACAAAAACTGGCAAAAAAACCCTAACGTCCCTTATTTACGTGCTGCACTCTACCTCGAGTTTCTCATGCTCTGAGCCCCATTTGACTGCCCCCAACTTAAGGACGTAAGACTGAAATTGACCCTGACAACACCAACTGGACCTCGTGGCGAAGAAGGGAAAAAGTTATACAAAGGTCTTATTGACAGCCATGGAAACAGGTAGTTTCCAGTCCTACGACTAGGTACCTCTAACACCTTAGCGAAGTAGCTAGAGGCCACTCAGAACAGAGAGTTGTGGTAGTCACGTGTCCCACCCAATGCCCTCTGTTGGCCATTCTACCAAATGAGAAGGAATGGAGGCTTTGGAGCACTATTGGCATTCTTTACCATCCACTTTCAAATTTAACAGTTAACAATTTAACTTTTAAAGGCATCAGTAGACACGTGGTGGGGGAAGTTATTTCCAAAACAAGCAGCGGCACTGATCAGAAAAATTTCGACTGACTGCTTCCAGAGACTGGAGCACATGTGATTTCAACTAGGCGTTAGTAACTCTTAAACTATCATACTGGATTGAAGATTGGCAACCGCTGCAAACTGGCACTATGAACAAACCTAATATTACTCCACATCGTTCATCACCAATAAATTTTATAGTGAATTTAACACTACTTGTTCTTGTTTTTAGAACGTCGAAAAACAAATGCACACATGGTAGGTAGATATTTAGCCATTGAACAGAAGTATCACCCTACTTTGCAACGTTTCTTCATTTGGACAGTTCAAATTATTACAAGGCCTTTATTGTAAAGTCTTGTAATACACTACTAATACACTACCAACAGTTTCTTCGCCATGGTCTTTGTAAAGGTAATACAAATAAAGAAAAACCTCATTCCGGATCAAGTTTTATTCATTGGAAAACTACCAACACTTGATCAAAATTCGATTTATAACCATAAATTAATATAAATGAAGATGTTCAAAATAAAAATAAAATGTTACAACAACAATTCACAATGTCATTAGTTGTTGATTATTCAACTTGTAACTTGATAATCACTGGGTCCATGGGTATGTACACCATTAGTTTGTCAACTCAGAATACGAACGTTATGATTTGACCAGTTTCACGGTAGGAGTATACTAGAAGAATTTTCATATGAATGAAAAGGTCTATCGAATCCTAAAGATCACATGATGACGTATTGATGTTACTTTGTCAGAAGAAAGTAATCTTGTACGCGCATCTATATGGTGAATAAAAAGCGAAATTGTCGGTTGCACAAACCTGTATCTTTCAAAAGGTGTCTACGAAACTTAAAATGACCAGGGGACATGCTAAGGGATGTGAGAAATCATAATGGCGCTGCAATAAAATGAGCCTCCTGAATGTAAACGTCAACGTATCGTCACAAGAAAAATTGACTTACTTGAGCTGCGTGCACAGCCAAGTATCTGGAACCATTGAAAAATACAGATTTTTTAAAATCCATTTATAATTTTATATAGGTAAACAGTACCCTTATGTAGTGTAATGTACGACACATATACTGGTATGTACATATACTGTGTACGTAACAATAACTATCAACGTACCCACGACCCAGGGTCAAGCTCATATCAGCTTCTTTTCTCGACACACTTAACAACTAATAGTAATAACGCACAGCCATAACAAAAAATCTCAAACTAATTAAACGAATTCGGAAATGATGACAAAACTGACGTATTTTTTGACATTACGGTAGGATCAACAAACTGCACATTTCGAATGAGAGAAGTACCTACCCGATATGTATTAGGATGGTAATAAAACCATCCCGATATGTGATCAGGATAATCTGGAAGCTCTACAACTTCGGCGATGGCATTATGTCGGTGATGCATAACTAATATAATAGCAGATATCTTTGCTGACTGATGAAATTTGTAAAACACCGGAGAAACTACATCAATATCACCTTTAATTATTTTAAAAAATAATAAAATTTAAGAAAAGATAAAATGGAAATTTGTTAACTTCTCTGAATTGAAATTTCGGGTAGGTACCTATCTAAAATAATGAAAAATCCAATAAGTCCAACAGGATGTCATAAAAACTTTTTTGACACAACATTTTCTTAAATGATACGTTGATTTATCAATACGCGTTTTGCCGATTCATCACTGAAGATGCAAATGGAGGAACCCTGGTGAACTGGAGTAAGAGAAATGTGCTGCTGCCGATTCAGCAATTGGATGACCATCTAGGAAATCATCGTCGTCATCGTTTGTGGGCATGCTGTTGGCAACATCCTCTGCTTTAGGCCCAGTGTATTCTCTGTAGTGAGGCTCAATGTATTTTTTAGTTCTGGAAAAAATTTTAACGAAGAATTCAGATCATAAACACACAATCAATATCAATGTATATTTATGGGTATATTTTTTTCCTATTCTATTCCAACTACCAAAGAAAATGTATGTTATAATTTTATAGTATGAACGCCAACTTTTCAAATTTTGATGTAAAAACATCATCATCAGGCCGTTGAAACATTGCTGGAGTCAGTCTGTCTGTCACTTTATATCAGGCGTAGGGGAAAGGTTGTGGTGAGAAGCGGAGGAAAGGGGAAGGGAAAAGGTGCTGGAAGTAAGTCGATCTGTGTGACAGTTCCCGTGAGATCTAGGAGAATGCGCGTCCGTCGCTCTCGCGCCGGGCGTCATGCTCAAGTTCTTGGAATGCTGCGTTTGGCGATAGATGAGGATCCGAGAACTGGAAATTCATCTTCTCCGAACATAGCACATATGCTATCAGTACGAGTCAGTCGTATCTCCTATGGTACTGTCACACCCCCTCTCACTATGAGTGTGGATTTAGGCCCCATTGCACCTCTGGGGGCGACCTAAGTACGTAACATGGTAGTAGAGCGTGGTTAGGATTATGTACGGCTGACGCCTAGTAATCCGATCCACTATTTATGTGGGCGTTAATTTTTCAGAAGAAACATGGCCTGGGTATCCAGAAGGAATCCCCATTATACTCCCTTGGATACATAAATATCCCTTTCATCGGTTCTTGACTATTAATTTCACAATTTTTTCCCTCATATTATTTATATTTTACATACCCAATTTCTTCCAAGCGCATTGTTCCCAAACCCAGGGCATCGTTCCCTATTTCATGAGTCCCCAAAGTGGGCACCTCCACTGTAAGTCTCCAAAGTTGAGCAAGTTATTATTCCCAGGGCATAGTGCCCATGTTCATAAGTCCCCAAAGTGGGCACCTCCCACTGTAGGTCTCCTGGTTGAGCAAGTTATATTATTCCCGATTGTTCCAATCTTTGATTGGGGGTTAATCACCTAATGAAGATTCATTGACAATCCATCCTGTTTTAATTTTTCTTTTATTATCCTCAATCGCCAATGCAGCTATTTATTAGTGAGCATCAGTTCTCTACCAGTAAACTATCCCACCTGGTTTTCATACTTGCTCTTCAATCAAGTATGTTTTTTAAGGGGAGGAGTGTAACAGTTCCCGTGAGATCTAAGAGAATGCGCGTCCGTTGCACTCGTTCCATGCTCAAGTTATTGGAATGCTGTGTTTGGCGATAGATGAGGATCCGAGAACCGGAAAACCATCTTCTCCGAACATAGCGCATATTCTATTAGTACGAGGCGTATCTCTTATGGTACTGTCATACCCCCTCTCTCTATGAGTGCGGATTTAGGCCCCTTTGCACCTCTGGGGGTGACCAAAGTTCATTACATCTGTCCGTGGTGAGAATTTACGAAATATTGAGGGCTCTTTTTATAAATTACTAGCTGACCAGGCGGACTTTGTTCCGCCCAACATATTATTCGACCTGACATATTATTTTATTCATTACAATTTATTCTTTAATTGAAGCGAAGAAAACATTGAATATAAATAATAAAGCAGTACATGATGAATACGGATATTTGAATTAGTTTCTGTTAATGTATTGTCCAACCTTTCAGAGATGTTGAAAGATAGTCGGACACTTCGTTTCTCGATGTTCAAGAGAGGCTCCCTATCAAATTTCAAATTCCTAGGGTGAGCAGGAGAGAATTTAGCTGTCAGATGATATGGTAGGAACTCGTCATTAATGTCCTAGAGAGGCTCCCAATCAAATTTCAAATTCTTAGGAAATAGGAGAGAATTTAGCTGAGTCAGCTGATCTGGTTGGAACTCGTCATTGCATTCGACTCTTAATGTCCTAGAAAGGCTCCCTGTCAAATTTCACATTCCTAGGGTGAAAAGGAGAGAATTTAGCTAAGTCAGCTGATCTCGTTGGAACCCGTCATTGCATCCGTCTCTTAATGAACTAGAGACAACAAATTTCAAATTCTTAGGATTAATAGGAGAGAATTTAGCTGAGTCAGCAGATTTGGTTGGAACTCGTCATTGCATTCGACTCTTAATGTCCTATAAAGGCTCACTGTCAAATTTCAAATTCCCAGATTGAATAGGAGAGAATTTAGCTAAGTCAGCTGTTCTGGTTGGGATCCGTCATTGCATTCGTCTCATGATGTCCTGGGGATGCCCCCAGTCAAATTTCAAATGCTTAGGATTAATAGGAGAGTTATCAGAGTCAGCTGGTTTGGTTGGGACCCGTGATTGCATTCGTCTCTTAATGTCCTAGAGAGATCAGATCTTGATGCGAGGAGAATGGCGATTTTTGGTACGTTTTTCAGAAGCCGTAAATAATACAAACACAGCTTGGACTAAGGTATTTGTTAGAATAACCCTCACATACATTCTTTGGAGAAGTCGGGAAAAAGTTAAGGTGGATGGAGCGTCCAATAAAATCTGAATGTTGGAATTTGGCCCTTCTTTTCAAGGTTCTTATAGCTCACACCTCATTTCATAAACAAATATTGTCAAACTACCCCCAAGAAAACTTTCAAAGGTATTGGAACGTATTGAAGAATGAAAAATAATAATAAACATGAAAAGATGCCACCGGTATTTCTTGATTAACGTCTAAAGCGACGGAAAACTCAATTTTGCAGTTATCAGTTTTCCAAAGACATGCCAACATCCCTACCATTTTCGTTGATTCGAGCTCCTTTGCAACATTTTCTGCGTTGCATTATTTTCTAATCCCAGGCTTTCCTTTTTGTAATGGTCCTCTTATATTAACCGCTGACTTATGATATATTATCCATATTTTGAGAGCCATAATTAACGAAAAAGAGAAAAGTTAGTTCGAAAAGTTTTCGTTATAGATTTGTCTTGCAAACAGTGCTCTTTTCTGTATTTCCACTTGAATTTAGAAGTGTTTTTTTCACCCCTTTCCTCCCATTTTTATATGATTTGATGAATGTTTAGTCTATTTGAAAATTAAAAACAAAAATGTTCGCCGCCGAACCCCTTTAATAGAATACGCCTGCAAATCATGGAAAGCAGCATACTTCTCATGTATAGCCACATCCTAGATTACCGAAAACATTACTATTTCTACACTTTGGCCTCCCTTGGTGAATTATGTTGAGGTGTTGGTTTTCTAGTTTGGTCTAGTTGCTTATCAAATTTTCATGTTCACAAAATTCTTGGTAGTTCTGTTTATTAGGCATGGAAACAGCTTTTGCTTACAGTCATTTAGGGATATAAAAAAATTAAATAAATAAAATGATGGCAATTCGGTAATCGTTGGAAAGAGCCTTTGCTCTCGACATAATCAACAATTGTACATGTCATTAACTCGGTTGCTCACCTAGTCAGAAGATATGGGTCAAAGGGGAAAAACGAATCGAGCTGAACGATGGCCATGGCGTTGAGAGCAGAGCCTCCAGCGTCACGGTTCACAATTGGCAAGATGCTCCTTTGGTTCCTCTCAATGATAGTGTAGCAGTAAGCAAGCTGGTAGGACCGAGCAATGGCGGCAAAATTTGACACAACGACCGGTGCACAGGCCCTCAAAGGGTTCAAACGGCAGGTAACAATTTTTGATAAATTGAGACTCTGGAGCATTGAGAGGCCTAAAACAAAACATTTTCATGAAAAAATAATAAAAATTCGTTTATTAGAATACTGAAATCAACATTAATAATCATTCTGGAAGAATAGGAAAAAAGTTGAGGCATGTAGCATAACTATACGAACGAATTTTTGTTAATTGTATTGCATTATTCTTTTCAAATTTTTTGAAATAAGAGCACTTTGTGTGTACACAAATTTTTAATTATTAATTAAAATTGGAAGAATAAAAGAATAAATTATATTACCCCGTTATACAAACATTGTTTAGGATTTTGCGATATTTTGCTGTTTTGTGAAATTTAAAAAATGAAAGAATCGCTAAGGCTTCAAAATAAATGTTTTCGGAATTTTCTTAGTGAAAATAAATTTTGAGGCAATTTTTAATCGATTCGTGGAGTCTTTTGTACACTTACATATTTATTCATATTAAACTTAATAAATACCCATTCATTTGTTTTTGTACGAAACCCTTAAAAGACATCCAGGATTGTGGTAGACCCATCGGGCTTGATGGCAACGATATCTGGCTTCTAGCCCCGGTCTCTCAGCAAATGAACTAGGCTCTCCCTTTCCACATCCCAACAATTGAATGTCAGAACACCTGCTATCTGCAGGACTACCGCATTATGACGTAGAATGCAGCCACCATGAGCCTGTGGGCACTGCTGCACCACATGATACAGATCCTCATTTTCACTTAGACTGGCACGCAAAGGGAATCTACTATCCTACGAATACTCCTAGGACTGTTCAGTGAGATGGCTAAAGTAGCCACCCTGACATCGTGGAAATAACAGTAATGATAGGCCCCCTAATACTTCGTGAGGTCCTTTTCACCCTCTGGGAGGAAATGGGGATAGCCCACTGTCGTGTTCTTTACCATCTGCTGACTCATGCAGTGCAGCATCAAACTCAACAGGTGAGCTGGGCTTTGGAGCAGTTGGTATTGCTTGGTCACACCACAACAATTGAAAAGTCAAGGTCAGCAGTAGTGTGGGCGGTCTCCCAGCTAGAGCCCTTAGGGCACTCTCACTGCTAGTGGTGTAAAGATAGGATGCTGGCTAAGAGAGAGACAATACCAGGCTCACCTGCCTTAACCAGAGCGTGGATGTAAGCACTTGGGACACCAGGTGGGAAGCCTCGCCAAGAGCACAAAGAAGAGCGAACTTCACCATCTCAAAAACTCACTTACAATATTCGTTTTCCTACATACATATTTACATGAAAAAGTTGATTATGATTTTTTACACTTTTGGAACCGTTGCAATAACGTCATTTCCTTAAAAATTGCATACTTCTAGAACTTAGCCTATATTTTCTGGTTTTTACCTTGAACAAAATTAAGACTTGTAATTAGTAAAAGCAGCATGTTGAGCCTGTGGTTATGATAATACCGAACAGAATTAGTAAGGTGACCGAAGTTTACATTACAGCTGGGACAAGAGTGAGCACCTTAACTAGGGAAATTAAGTACAAAACTATATCCTCAAACAAATAATTACCTTTGTTATTCACCAGCTCCTTGTATCGAAACGCGATGATGTAGAACAAAGCTTGACACGTGGCATAAAATACTCCATGGATTCGAGTGTCTACCGCAGGCATATTTACAGACCCTTCGTCCTGACTACTGATATATCTGTGGATCCAGGTAGCCATTTCTGTAAGCTGTGATTGTGTGGTTCTAAAATATGAAGGAAAAAACATGATTGATGCAGCAAAAGACAAATATTGAACGAGTTTTGAAATCATGGTTATGGGTGGGCCCCCTTTGCTTTAGCTGTTGCATTTTGCCACTTTTAGATCAGAACTGGTAAATGAAAGATATTTAAGATTATTGGTAATTTCGGGAGTCATGGAGGACTATATTGCAGAATCCGCTCATCGACTTAGCAAGGCTGCTCGCATCGGGTGTTGATACCTTGTTGGCACGCACCGAGCTGCTCAAGTTACTATGGACTTTCAATAAACCGGTAATGCTCAAAGGCGCCTCGGTGCGAGCAGTGTTGCGCAGGGACAAATTTTTGTTGTCTCGTAGTGATAAAAATGAGGGTTACTTCAGTGACCCATTTGTCATTTCTGACAAATTTTGTTCGCTCACATCGAGCATTCGAGGGTTGTATCAATGGAACAGTGTCTGTCTGAACCGTGGCGAGCATGCACAATGCAAACAGCCTAGTACTGTTGATACCCGGCTTTATATCAATGGAGTATACATATTACTGATAAATACATTGAACTCATAGATGAGAACTTACACAATGGAGATGTATTTTGCACGGGCAATAATGCTCGCTGAGTAGCAGACTGCAGCTTGTCGGATGATAGGGGGGATATTAGGGTCTGTCACTTTTTTCCACAGGTTTCTAATGAAGTTTTGGCATAGAGGTGGCTTCAGACCAAGCAGATAGAATACTAGAAACTGGATGTGCTGAGTTGCATGCGTGGGAAGTATGACTTCCTCGAACACCTGTGATTATGATCAAATATAAGTAATATAAAACTGTAAAGGAAGATTAAGAAGCAAATATTGCATTTAATTATGAGAGCCACATATATGTTACCTTGACTAGGTCATTGTAAAGTGGTTTTAGTTTGTCCATGTTCACGTTTCCAGCAATAGTGACTTCTTCCTTCATATATCTAAAAACATTCCCTCATGAATATAACCATAAATGATGAAGCATCCAATAAAACATAATTAGTTATCTATATTTTCCCAACCAAAACTGTAATGTCAAGAAAGATTCAAGAAATAATGGAAAAATAGAACATACCTATACAAAATGTTCAAAGATACGTCTAATGTATGAGCTACTGGATGTTTAATGTCATCCATTTCAAATATGTCATCCACTTCCATGCTGCCTTCCGATTCGAGTTTTTCCAATTCCGATCTTGGAGAGTGAACATCTAGCGTTATTAATCTAGAAAACACGTAATTAATAAGTCCATTATTCAGTACTTCACTTCACACAATATACGTAACAGGTATTTCATTAAGCGGCCCATTCACGATCCTGCTGCAGGAGGTGAGGAGTGCAACGAAGTTCCCCTCTTCGCTCTCCTGCCTTAGAGTGCGTTCTCCATACACGACCCGTCATTCCCAGCTCAAACCGAAGGTTTCCCACCAGTATACGGTATTCTGTGTTTACCTTCTGCGTTCTCCATTCTTCAATAGCTCCAGAAGGTCTTCAGGTTTTCAGGTCTTCCGGCAGCACCACACACGCTCCGACCTAACAGGTTGATAGGGTGGCGGACCCCGGACCACAGGATGGTCCGATCGGAAACTCATCCAACGAACTCTGCAGGACACCGGCAGCAGAAAGGCCTCCACACACTTCCCGCACGCCTCCCGAGCAAGAAGAGAGGGAAGTTTTTGGTTCCCCTCACTTCCTGCAGCAGGATCGTGAATGGGTCGCTTTACATTCAATCTTGGAAATGTTAAACATTAGTAGAAATGACACCCACTGTTGGATAGACAACGTTTGAAAAACTCACTGTGTTATTATCATTTTTAGAAGATTATATCGTTCGTTAGGCAGATAACGAAGGATTTGAATAATGTTGTATATGTAGGTTTCGTGTTCGTGAGCTGGCTTTTTGAAGTAGGGGAATAAACTTTTTACTTGAGATATCAGTATTTCTTTGGACCTGAAATAGGTAAACAATAGCTATAGTGAGGAGAAAGTGGTGGGAGAGAACAGGAAATACCACAAAATCACAGTAAAATAATAATGAATTAATATAAAGACTTAACATATTTTTGTTTGGTGAAATGAGACTTACATAGGCACTACGGTAAGAATTTGCCTAATGGCATCATGTACGTGTTGGAATCTCTGCACGCTTTCATCACTAGGCACTCCATCTTTCCATTCAGTGGTATCTTCGAAAAATAAACATATTAAATTCAATATGCTACACAATAAGTTTCACTCAAACATAGAACAATATACTTAGATACCATAAAGAGGATCAGAAAGATTGTTACACGATGGATATCTTATATGGCGGAATGGTGAAAGGACTGAACGTACTGACGATTTGCATGGAATGATGACAGCCTTTCATGTACTCTACGTGGATACATTATTGGTCCTTCTTATGGAAAGTGGAGTGACGGGAAAGTAATAAACTGGTTTAAGGACTACTCGACATACACTACAGAATAAAAATTGGGGAGGTAGTAGGTAAGCTATCAACAAGGGGATACTTAAGCACCCCACAACAGGCAACAGAGGGTATTTAAGCCCTCTATAGTTCTTATGTGTGTGCCAGTCAAAAGAATGTGTCAGGTTTGGTACCCTTCATGGGTTTGTTGACAGTACATACGCTAGAAACCTAAGTACATTAATTTCCTTAGCACCGATATCTCCCTATATGTCACTAAACCAACCCAAAGGGAAACCCAAAACTGTTTAAATAAGGCTTAAAGCTGAACTCATGGCTGCTACGAATAATGTGAAGAAAGGTGGTGACAGCCGAAGCTAATTAGGTAGGGTATGTAAATTGTATCGAAAATTTAAATTTATTGCCATTAGTGACTGTTTACATATTTCATGATTGGTTGGGCAGTCTAAAAAAAAAGCAATAAAAAAAATTTATTCATCTACCAATTCATTCTAGGTTTTTTAAATTTATTTGTATCTTGGAACTTATTGATCTATGATCTATTAAATTTCATGTGTTCAAATTTAAGAGGAGGAAGATGAACGATTAGTGTCGCCTTGGACAGTCATTTATACGTTTTTCGAAGTTGGATGCCTGGGGCATTCAAATAAGTCTTGCGTGAGTGTCAACACGGTAGTGATGAGCGATACTTTGATTTTTCAGTAACGGGTTCTCCTGATACTGCTACTTTGAAATAGTAGGTTCTAGTAATAGGTGATTTGCAGCCAGCTGCCCAGAGCCCCCCGGTACCTGTGAATTTCTCTCTCAAACCTGTGATTGAGTAGGTAGAATAGATTATAATAGTTGACTGTTGAGGTTGTATTTCGATGGTCGGGTGTTTATTGTATGTCTTTTTAAATTCGATATCTTCTCAGGTGTTTATTATATGTCTTTTTAGTCTTGAAACTATAAAATTGTCCACAAATGTCACATTTGGCACAATTATTATTTTTGTCAGATATTGTGAAAAAAAACCATACATTACCTACTAGTTTTCTGCTTTTTCATGGTAAAATATGATGGGATGAAGAAAAAAATTTAATATAAATACTCCGAGAATTACTAATAATTAACAGACAACGAAACGAAGTCAAAGGAACCGGCGGGTGTCAAAGAAACCCACTTCCCATCCCTTTTCTCATACTTTGATTGTGTATAGGTTAGAAAACTGCTACTAGAGTTCTACCAGACTGTGAATGGGAAAGAGCGATTTGGGATGATGTTATTACCTGGCAAACAGCCCCAGTTCCACAATCGGCGCTACCACTCAACACCTATTCTGATATCTAATCGCTCTTATGGGAGCGAGTAGCAGGTATTCTCAGGTAGCCAGTGATTTGAAACACTGCCATTTCTAAGTAATAGGTTATTTTATCCGGTGAAGTGATTTCCATCCCATCACTACATCACGGGCCAATCCTACTGTTAAGCCGGTTTCACATGGAGCGGTATGAGCGTAACAACCGGAAAGACGGAAGGCCGGAAAACCCAGTGGAGGGGGCAGCGGAATGCGGCGGGGTGTTCACATGAAGCGGTCACCTTAGTGAACGGAATCATAACCTTCCTACTGAAACCTCTACTTTCGGTTATCAACATTCCTGTCCAATGAGCTTGCGCTTCGCTCGACGGATCGCGGCAACAGTATAGAAATTTCTACCGCCGTCCGCCCATTCCGGCAACATGGCAGCCAACATACTCAATTGTTGTCCCAACAGCCAATCAGATCGCGTTCCGTCTTCCGGGTTCCGGACATACCGCTCCATGTGAAACCGGCTTTAGTCAATTACAGGCCCGCAATCAGCATTTTAAAAACGTTGTATTGTGCTCACCGAAAATTTTTATCTGTACTGTTCATACATAATGTAAATGAATTATGATCTCGTCTAATGCTTCTGCTACAGTAGGCAGACTGAGGAGCAACAATTACAAGTAAAGTATTCGAGTAGCAGGTATTCTCAGGTAGCCTGTGATTTGGAACACTGCCATTTCCAAGTAATAGGTTATTTTATCCTGTGAAGTGATTTCCATCCCATCACTAGATCACGGGCCAATCCCACTGTTAGTCAATTACAGGCTCGCAATCAGCATTTTAAAAACGTTGTATGTGCTCACCTAAAATTTTGTATCTGTACTGATCATAAATAATGTAAATGAGTTATAATCTCGTCTAATGCTTCTGCTACAGTAGGCAGACTGAGGAGCAACAATTACAAGTAAAATTGATGCCTGGACCTCAATAAATATTTATTTTTCCTCCTTCAACACCACTTTTTGTCTACTCCCTTCACCTTCACCCGAATTTTGAAAATACTATAAAGAAGTGGAACATTACAATAAAACGTTCCAGTCATGCAGCACAAACGTGTGAGCGAAATTTCTCAAGTTTTCATATTACCTATATTGTCACATTGTTTTCAAATTTGAGCACATTGAGTGTAAAGAATTTGTTCACAACCAATTTTATCTCGTTCTAAATAATATTCTGTGGTTCACAAAAGATTTTAGATTTATAGCTTTTTGGCTAATTTTTCGATTTTTTTTTTTTGCAAATGTTATTGAAATTTGAGTACATTTTTCAGCATAATTTTGTACATACATTTTTAATGTTCTGGTTTATCGTTGATAAACTCCTTGACTAAACTTCGGCTAAAAAATATAAATTCAACAATTTTTAGCACATTTTTTTTAAAAAGTTGACCTATTTACTGTGCAAAAACAGTGTTGGCCACCAAACCCATCCTTTCATTTGGAAAGCTTCATTTTAGGACGCTAGAATGGAGATTTTATCTCAATCCTAAGGAGTTTTCTATGTATACCTACATATGAAAAAGCGTTAAACTCTAGGATTCGTTACAGACTCTCTCAAAACGGGTTTCAATTATGGATATTGTTGAAAATTTTGATTTTAAAACTTTTGGAGCCATTGAAATAGCTTAATTTTTAACAAAAATTCGCTAAAAGAGTTCTAAATAAGAGGAACAAAGGGAAATCTGTCAGCATCTATAGCTTCAGGAACCCACGTTCTATTGGCACCCCCCTCTTCGCAAGAAAAATAAATAAACAATTATAATTACAAAATAAAGTCCATAAAATTGTAAGAACTTGTTGAAATGATAACTTGATAATAATTCCTTGATAGAGGGAAGGAATCGAACCATTTGGTTAGATTACATTTTTTTTCCAATTTGGAAGCTTATCTACTACAACTTCACACATTATAACCTTTAAATTACGGTGTTGTTGAATATGGCACGTTTATTGAGTTTATGATGAATCTAAACTCAAATAAACGTCAGAATTACTACAAAATTCGAGAAGCTCATCATAAAAAGTGTTATCAAGCAGCATATTTTGAATGTAAGGTTTACCAACCTCTTTTGAAGGATGTTACCAGCTGATCTATGACGTGTTTTGTGTAGTAATTGTGAGCAGCACACAAGTCAAGCAGGAATCCTTGGTATTCACTGACGACTTCAGGAGATCTGTGAGTCCAGTCCAGTATCTAAGGGACAAACACAGTAGGCTTATTAAATGCAGAAAGTGCATCATTAAAAGCGAACGATAATGGAATTAAAACTCGACAGTGAACGTAGCTTCCAAATAGAGTTCCTAAAGCGATAGGGAGATAGAGATGAGGCGCTTTATCGTGAACAGAAAACACTACTGCGCATGCGAGGGCAGATGAGGCGCCTCATCTCCAATAAGAAAAATTTATTTGACCTAAACATAAGACGCTTTATCCCGAACCAACCTATCTCACCTCTTCCCCCATTCACAAAGTAACCTTACACATCGATAACAGAGATATTCATTTCTTGTGGGTATTCATGATTAATGAAAATTACATTCATTTTCTTGTTCATTAATTTTCAAAATCTGCAATTGCAAAACCTTTTTGTGAATAAGAAAAGAACTAGGAAACTGAACACACGGCTTGGTGGTTCAGCGTTACTTGAAGATAAGTAGCGTCACTCAAGATGAAATAGCTAATTCGACCCTCTTGATTTTATCAGGTTACCATCCACTGAGGATGATAAAATCCTCAAGCACCTTATCCCAATTGACATCGTTTATTAACACTCTATTAATGCAATCAATGCCAGTTCTAATCAAAACCGGTAACCGGTTCTCCGTAAACCATTATTATTGAAAAATGGTTTGTCGTAGTAAAGGCAGAAGAAAATCCAGTTACCACGAATCCATCTAGTACACTCCCTACGAGTTTCTCCTAACAGAGAAACCAACTTCCACATACTCCTGACCGCATTCTATCATTCAGAAATGTTAAGGCACTCACCAAAACAACTTGAACGAATAGACGGAAGTTGCCATTGAGCATAGAAATGCAGCCCCTCGCTTCCTGCAGCAGTTGACTCAAATATTCATCCTGTAAAGGAAAAATCGAATGAAAGAGAAACCATAAATAGAAGATGTAAAGTTTCAATTAAAGGAGGAATGAAGAGCACGATTTTTAAAACAAACGAAATTCACTTTTATTCAAAGAGTTTGAACGAACATACAATAAGGCGTTCACAATCATATGTGAAGAGTTAGGGAAGGAGGAGGGAACAACGTTACATACCAACACCAATAGGGCATATGAGCGTTTACTCCCATGCCCGAAAAAAGTTGAGTTTACTCCCGCAGTTTTTTGCTGCGTGCAAAGTGAGGAACCAGGAGAAGGGGAGCGTTGCTGTTTACTCCGTTCCAGAAGTGCGATAGTTGCTTTCTACTCCTGTCTAAAGTGAAGCCCCACGAATTTTGGTTTATTATTTCCAATAATAAGCCTATGTGATCGTGTAGCAAAAAATTTTTATAACCCCCCCTCAAACTTTGTCACTTTACGTTTCAAGGTGCGTAGAATCCAAATTTGAAATGTCCGTCCGCCGTTCGGGCCATAAAAAGCCTAAGAATTGACTTAAAAAACCCGTTCTTTCGCACATAGACTCCATTTGGGGTCTAGTTGGTCCTAACGTTTAACCATCCCGATCTATGGGCCCAAAAACGGGCGAAAAAGTGTCTTTTTCAAGTTCAAGGCTTTGAGTGTTAGACTTACGCACGCACGCACGCCTGGCATGGGGTCAAGGTGAGTGGTGAGGGGGGGGGGGGGGGGGGGGGGTGAGTGGAGGCGCCGCGGCACCTTGTGGTGTCTGACCAGGGGCCAGAGGGGTGTAGGAGAATGGATATTTATTACTTTTACGTGTTATACCCATATAATACACTAAGGCACCATGAGGTGGGTACGGCGCTCCTTCGAGGCAAGAATATATGTTTATTTCTAGGTCATATTTGTGTGCTAATACCAATACTTTTCCTACGCTTATGACGTACGCAAGCCAACTAAAACTACGATCATACTCAATTGAAAAAATAATAAACCTTTGTGAAATAATTTGCAGCGGTTTTCTTCCCACTTTAACAGACTTAGGAATGTCTTCAAATAGGGAAGGTTTGGTTAACAATTTGTGGGCCGCATCATGTCACTCGAAAATCATCTAAAATGCCTCCCGATTTGGGAAGTGGTCAACATGCAAAAAAATAAAGAATAAAACCTAAAACCAGCGTCTCGAGGTGAGAGCTGTCAAAATATAAACCTCCAAGAAACCCTGATCATTGTTCTGCCTCATTTAAACCTTCATCCTCGAAGTGAGGTTGCAGCTTGTAGGAGACCTTTTTTAAGAATATTTATGTCGAAATCTCTTTGTTCAGCAGCCGTCTAATACATTTTCCAAGCCACTTTTTTCCCCTTGTCTAGCACTTTTCTTGGTTGATGGATGTCTCCATTTTCGATGGATCGCAGCTTCGCTTAGACATCCACTTGCACTTCCTTGAGAATTTGAACGACAGCACAGATGTTTGGATGAGGTTGAGTGGTTTCGAGCGACCCACGACCTGAACTGTAACCATTACGCAATTTATAACCATTAACTGACTAGGATTTATCAAGGGGCAGCGATAACATGTGAGCGGGAGTAAACGATTAACTAAGTAGTTTCTTGACCAGTCAGAAGTGAACCGTAATCGCTTGTTTACAAGTATTGCTGTTTACCCCGGCAGTTCCAATCCTACGGGAATAAACGATCAAACTCCCCACCAATACACTATGGGGATATCTTTAGGAATTAGGAATGCTAATAAAAGACAATGGAAACCAAAATAGGTATTGAAAAACACAATTAATTTTTTAACCTTGCCATTGATGTTATCAAGTACCCTCTTATATCAAAATACCGATATACTGTCAAATATTGATACCAACAGAATTTTTAGCTCAAAACCTCATCGGGAAACAATTTAAACCAATGGAATTTCAGTCATGCCAGTTGCGTTATAAACCTGAAGGAAACACTTTCGTCGTTTGGATTCGCTTATAGAGAATTTTTGTTTATGGGACTATGGTAATAATTTATATCAGAAAAATTACCACATTATTCATTTGTCAAATTGAAAGAGAATCAACGATTTTTTATAACTATATAATTGTAGGTATTCGTGCAGGTAGCCATTACTTCGTACTGAATACTGGTGTACGTACTATCACCAGTTGAAGTGAAAGTCATAATCGTTTGGATTCATCTCGTTATAGAGAATTTATTACGTTTATGGAAAAGTACCTATATGATAGCTATTGGCCATTTCTTATCAGAAAAATTGACCACTTTCAAGCCATTGGACGAAATTCACTTTGAGACTGAAATTATAACTTCTGCAAAGACATGACAAAATCAATGTATTTTTTATAACCCCATATAACCTGATGAGGCCTATTGAAAGGCGAAACTAGTTGTGAAGTGAATAAATACATAAAAGGAAGAAGCCGTGATCCTTCCACCCTCACACCAGTATTCAGTACTATATAATTGTGTTTTTAACTGAGTTTGGACCAGTAGGTAGGTCATTTAGTTTATTCTGCTGTAATATAAAAGAAAAAAAATCAATTGATATGATCGATTCCATTACGACGTTGCAACCCTGATCTCTTTATTCTAGGTACCATAAATGAGATCTTGAGTTTCTGAATTCGAAATTAAAATATGGGGAAATTAGGTCAGCCAAACTCATCGCTTCGAGTGGGTTCGTTACATTGCAGAGCTTGGAAACTAATGTGATCCAAACTAATACGGATAATTTCTTGAACGTGGTGTGAGAAATTAGTTATTGAACTGGAGTATTTTAGAACTGAGTTTTCATGTGAGTGAAATGCATCGCAGCGTTCTTGGAACAAACCGAATATGTATATTCGAAACTCACTTAACATCCAGCTTTGATCATAAAGTCCCTTGGAGCTTGTGCGGAGGTCAACATTTAGGTTCCATGGGCTTCCAAGAATACGTGCAACGATATTGGGTTCGTTCAATCTAGCCCGTAAGTTGCCCTCGTAGCCCAGTAAGACGGTGAATGTCAGAGCAGTCCGTGAGACCCAAGGTGATCTAAAATCAGGGACCTTTTCTGTTATTGTCCACCCCGATACTAACCTATAGGTCCAACTAATCTGAATTTTTACCGAATGATTGACTACTTGATGTTATGTAATGTATTTTTGAGATGCGAGAATCCCACTTTGACCTATTTGTACAACTAAAGGTCGACTAAAGCTCGTCTACAACCACGAGAGATTTTGCACAGGTCAGTTATCTGGATGCTCGCTAGCATCAAGTAGTCAATCCCTTAGTAAAACTTCAGATTATTTGGAAATATAGATTAGTATCATAGGGTGGCGGAATGATAACGGGAAAGGAGCCAAATCAGAGCTTGCCCAGTGTGCAGCAACTGGTGGTCAGTAGCAACTTGCTATGAACTGGACAATCTACAAGGCTTTGCACTCCATGCTGCCTTTAAATAACACGCTCTGTGGACTTTTCAAGCACTTCACCGCCACATATACAATGTGGCGATTAATAAATAACATAGAATAGTAAAATCGGGAGGCTAACCCTAATTTCTTGTCCATGGTCTCTGATTTTTCGGACCAGCTCCTCGTACTTGTTGCTGTCCTTATTGGCGTGCTCCAGTAGGTGAGCTTTCAAATTGAAGTCGATCTTGAACCGCACGGACTTGGACCCAGAAGGACCTAAACTCGTCCTACCGATGAAGGACATTGTTGTAACTGAAAAAGAAGACCAAATCGTGAAATAAGTTTCCTTAGAGTTACATGAAACCAGCAACACGTACCTTCTTAGTAACATACATCAGAAATAAATTATAACGACGAACCGTCTATAAAGGCGAAATTCTGGAACGCAATGTAAAAATATTTACTTACATTTTTTACGTTATTAACTACTTCTAGAATAGGTACTTGTCGCAAATCGGATAGGTATGTGAAAGTAGTTCAATTACTACTAGGTACCTACTCTATACTTAGGTACCGAATGCATATGCCTTAAGGACAATACGCTACAAATTGATGTTCATATTCCAGTCAAATAGGTACTGAACTATGATTATACTCATCGTTATTCTTGCCCCATACCACTTGTCGGCTTCTAACACCGAGAAATCTGCTAAATTATCTAGCAATCATCTTGTTACCTATATTTCATAAATTATGGAATAAAACTAAGTGCCTGCACGTGGCTGTACAGTTTTAAGCTTTCTCCACTTGGTTATGCTGGATAGCCAATCGCGGAAGTGCAATACTTAACGACTCACCTTTATTTGAATCTCGATACTAATGAAGAGAAATTCTTGTAAGACGTACACCTAAACATGTAGGGAAAACCACCAAAACCAATTGACAGTTTCACCAAACAGTCACACATGAGTAAAATGTGGCAACCTTCAACGCAGTAAACGTCGGAGAACCGAGTTCAAGACCGCAGATTGTAGCACAGACGGCAGAGCAAAGCAGGAAAGTCGCTTGCTCCAAGAATTTGGATCATGTGGTTACCTTCCTCCACGAAGACGTTATTCCATGCTTCCTTCTGCGTGGAAGAAGCGGTTTTTATGATTATAGAATAGGATTGAAAAAGGACTGACCCTGGTTTCCCCAAAATGATGCTACCTTACGGGCATGTTACCAGGCAGACCTTCCACTTTTACCAGTTATGTATTTTAGCTAGTTGTTGAGGACAAAAATATTAGCTTTGAGGAGAAAAATCGTGGTAACGAATCGATTTCCCTTTTGTTGTGAGAGATGATGATGAACCAACAACCAACGGACACTGGGAAAAGATCATTTTTGTTCTAGCACTAATAGCTTTCCCCCTCCCCTTTTTCTTTCTTTCCCATCGCTTTTTCATGTTCCCCCATCATTCTTCTGTTTCTCTAATCACGCTGTATCTTTTATCACATTTCCTTCCCCAGCACATCGGTAGGTACCTAGTTTCAGTAATTATGGATGTGATCCCCCCAATAAGTGTGAATAGTTACTTCTAACACTTCTGTTCCATTTGTCTGATTCTTTTTTTTTTCCCCCCTCTCGTTCATTTACCTATTTGGAATATTTTTGGAGAAAAAAAACCGCATATCCAGACTTTATGTTCCTATTGAAAACTTGCGAATTATAAAAAGTACATATGCCTTTTTATTCCTGTTTTAGCGCATTAAAAAAAGAGCTATTAGATGGCTTCAAAATTTTAAATGTGGGTGGAGAGGGCGGGGACTGTTTCATACATCAAAGAACACAATCCCAGATTTTAACATCGTGTATACATATAAATATATTATACAAAATTTGTGCTGAAAATGTAATTTTACATTGAAATGTGTTTAAAAAATCAATAGAACTGCAAACAAGGTAAAAATCCAAATATTTGTTTGAATCGCTAATACAATTTTCACTTTTTTTAAATATAAATTTGATAGGTAATTAATAATTTCTGTGCACACAATGCTAATTTTAAAGACAATTATTACATAAAAATAGGACAAAATATAAGAAAATTCTTTCCTATAACATGCTGTAACTATAACTTGAACTAAGTATATTCATTTCATGTTTGGTAAGATTATTAGAAGTTGGAATTATGTTTATTTTCAACTATTGTATTTTTTCTGAGTAAACGATGAACTCGGAGTGATCAATGGGGCTCCGAACTAACAAGGTCTGCCGCTAGGAGCGGTAGGGGGCGAAAGGCCTAAGGAGCACAGTGGTTGACTAACTTTTCTCTTGTTGCTATCTTGCGTCACACCTTTTCGCTCTACAATTCATTCCCCTCACCATCAATCTCATGAACACTGGTCAAAAATGTGAATCATATCATTAATTAATAAATTATTATAATAAAGAAACACACAAAGAAAAACCCGTCAACACAATAAAAACAACTTGTGTCTGTCACGACTGTTACAAAAGAATAGCAAATCGGTAAGGTCAATACGTGCTGCTCTCTACCTCGAGTTTCTCATATTGGGAGCCCCATTTGAAGAGTGTACCTATAAATCCTATTGCTCTTTGAATAGTGGATGGGCTTACAACCAGAAGACTCAACAACAACAACAACAACAGTTTTTATTCGTTTTTTTTGTGTGTCAACTGTCAAACCCATAGATACAGAGTCTAACTAGAGCTAGGATGCGTGTTCTCGTTCCGTTTATTTCTCCTCATTCCTTGCTCATTGATTACCTTCTGAAGTGTCATCTATTTGATACCTGGTGATATTTGATAGCTTATGTGATAATAGTCGAAGAAATGCCTTTATGCTGTGTGGATGGGTGCAACTCAAGGCCTGACGTAAGACAACCAGGACTCAAGTTTTATTCCTTCCCAGGGAGAGACTGGGAGCGGGATACCAAAAAGCAGTGGATTTCGGCTATAAAAAGAACTAAGTAAGGGAAATATTATGTAGGTACCTAGATAAATGTTAGAACTTGTCCACCCTAATGAAGGTAAAAAAAAAGTTTGGAATAGATAAGTAAGTATTTTGACGTTTTTATACTTATTCATTTGTTTTAAAATGATTCAATGTAGAATTGAAATAGGGAGAGAGGAACACACGTAATGATAACTTGAATATGTGTGATTTGTTGACTGATTAATACAGCAGGTGGTTGGTTTCGATAATTTTTAATGTCCGGCACAATTTCAAGTTATAAATTAAGATGAATTTCAGAAAATAGATATCCTACAGGTGTTTGCTTGTATTCCTTGGTAATTCCAAGGTAATTCTTGGATTACCAGTAATTCATGAAGTTTGTGAACCGAAATAATAATTTCTACCTGTAAGAAATGTTTTTCAAACCACTTTATCTGGTCCTTTGTTAGATTTTTTTCTGATCCAGCAGGTGCATACAAATTACCGATATGTAAAGCCTGATTCGTTGAATGAGGTACGGAATAATGCTTGTTTTATCGTATTTTCAGCAATTTCGTTAGTCGTGATAAAACTAGAGTTAGCCGGCTTTGGGATCTTCCAGTCGTTTTTCTTGGAAGTAAATATTACCTTCATGTAACCTACAAAAATAGCACCTGAAATGGTAAAATATCTCACAAAACTCGTTGACACAACTGCGTGTTTGTAAGTACTGGGTGATATGCTTCTGTTGAATACTATTTGTCTGGTAGACTATTCTAGGGTCATCCTGCTCGCTAGTGTAGTGTAAAGGGAAAATTGGGAGAATAGATAGATACACTCGGAGATTGACAAGGCAGTCCACTTTATTGAACAGCTTCGATTTTACCTATATAAAAGAATAATCGAGATGGCTCCACGCTGTTCAAGATACCAATGCTGCCAATTACAAAATATTATCATTTTTTTTAAACAAGCGTGTTTCTTTTCTCTTTTTAAAATAAGTAACCACTCATGAATATTTGTTATTTTTCTAGCTGATGTACGACTCATCTCCCTGCCACGGGCTATGCCCACATAGGGGATGAGTTTCTGTATCTTTTTTAAGAAATCTGTATTATTTCTGAAGAGCATTTTATTTTAAATTTTTATGTATTTGTATTATGATAAAGAAATAAAGAATCTAAAAAAAAAAAATTAAATATATTTCATAAAGTAGTATGTAATGTATAACTAAGTTATTCATGGATACTACAATTAGGTACCTACCTATCTACTTTTTTGGTAATTTACTGGTAATGTGATGTAATGTAATTTTTGTTTGTTCTAGTCCTGATGGATCACTATGGGAACCATCGAAAAACTCAGTCGTCTGCAGTAAACATTTTGTCAATGGAATGAGAAGTCACAATCCCAATAGTCCAAGTTTTCTTCCAACCATTTTCCCGGAAGCAAAAGGTATCTGATATATTTGTTCTTGCCTGGGGAATCGGGTAGATCATTAAATTAATGCAACCACGAAGCGTTGCCGAGATTTGATATATTTACGGTTAAAAAGTAATATTTACAATATACGCTCTGGTAAGCAAAATAAATGGTTAATATTTGGTATATGTACATATGAACCTGAAGGGTTGTTACTTCAAGAGCGAGAGTAAAACTCACGGATAAGTTGCGCTGTTTGGTAAAATGAATGGGAAGTCGCTGAACACACATTTCATCTCTAAACACGTAAAATCCAAAAGACACCAAGAAACTAGTAGGGGTCAAGTTGACAAGGTGGGGATCCAATAGAAATACGCAATGCATTACAAAGGGAATGAGGTAGGGGAATATAACTGCACTTATCACCATTTGATATGTGGACAATGGAGGGGAAAACCCACAGCCTGCTAACTATGCTAATGCTGAAGGACTTAACAGTCTATACATTTCCAAGAGGGATTTTACTATTGACAGGTCGACAGTTAATGTTTGGGACTAGGTGCATGTTCTCACGGTATTGGAAAGATTTGGGAAAACCAACAGGCAAAGGTAGGACAGAAGATTAGGGGTTGAAAAGAAGGAGTGGATTGAACTCCGTGTTAATTAAAGCTGTGTTCAAAGGTGGGTTTGAACAATATTCAAGAGGGAACCACTGAATAGCATGATGTAGTTTCGATAATTTGCTCTTGAAACTGCTACAGAAATAGATTGTCCTTAGTATACATCACATTATTCTTCCAATGTCATCATCTTGTTCTTCATTAGTGGGTTTTTTTTCAACTTTCTTGGATGAACGTGCACCATCTCCAGGAACAGAAAAACTATTGCACTCCGCCTATAATAAAATAACATGCTTCGTTATTCACTTATTCCCATTCAATATTGAGATAGTAAAATACTCCATCGTTTCCATTTGCCTCCTGTTTCATCAGTATATTCTTGTATTATGAAGTCTCCGCCTGAAAAACGCAATTCGTCTACGTCGTTACTGTAAAAAATTACCTCCCTCGATTCCTGTTCACTGTCACAGAATTTTCTGGTTTTAAGGTCACGTGTTTCAAGATCCGAAAATACTTTTCAATCGCTGTGATGGCGTTTTATTGGAAAAAATCTCACAAGATTAACAAAAATTGCTGCGGATGTTAATTAAGGACAAATAAATACATGCTGATAGGTTTTTAAGACAAGTTCTGGTTTTTGCCGCAATCATATAGTTGAAAATAGCCATGGAAAAAAAGATAGGAGTGTATGAGCTCATTGTGGGGGAAAAGACCCAAGGCCCTAGGCTTCATCCATACCACACTGTCAAGACTTGTATGTCCGGCCCCAAGGGGCTAAAGAGTTAATTTTCAGTTGGTGACTGTCTTCATCAATGTCATTATAATTGGATTCGGATGAACCATTTTACTTGAATATCTACTCTTGTACAGGGGCAGTTAAATGTATGTGTTACTAATTTCCACTCGGTAGGCCTACATAGCGCCAACCTGCAGTGCGAAATTTCAAACTAAATGGTCAGAATTAAATTTCTCCAATGCCAATGTTATTACAAAATACCGCGGACACAAAAATTCAAATTTTCCTATTTTCATGGGCCAGGAAAATATTTAAAAAATAGAAACAAAGGTTTTTGGCTTTTATTGAAACACTTAAAAACATAAAAAAAAAAATACTTTTACATGAAAATAAATTTACTATAAAATTTTAAAATTTCTTTACTATAATAATTTATCTGAAACTTAGATGAATAAGAATCGAAAATATCAAAATGGTTATTGAAAAAACAAGATATTTACCAAAAACAAATACTTTTGACTTGTAAAGCTTTACGAAACCTATCAGTAAAGTATCGATAAGTTGCAAAAATATATCGAACTCTGAAGTTAGTCTACATATTTGATATTACTATTAGTTTTCTACATGGTTGGTACAAAACTTATAAATTCGCTACTCAGTCTGCTAACGAATTAGATCGGACGTTTGTTTGTGTGAAACAGTGAGCTTATGCTCATACTGAACATATTATCTACTAGGTAGGTACATTTTGTTACTCGCCATCTGATGTCCGCTGAACCATCCTAAAATCACATGACACAGAAGTTGTACTTAGGTCACGTTGTTTAAAATGATTTGTTTCCCTAGCATCTACTACATCAGTTGTCCGACCTGTTGGACAACTTGGTATTCTTCATGGAACAGCCGTTACAATCATTGCGCATGCGCCCGTCGGTTTTAGTCGATATATTTCGACAGAATTCCCCTGATGGAACGAACCTTATTATCTTTCGAGCTTGAAACCCACCCTCTAATCTCTATCCCCCCTTGTCATCCCCTTGTTCCCATCTGCCTGAACCCCTCGACGTCACTTGTGTCTCCGTCGAATCACACATATAGGGATCCCCACTCTTATTTACTGCCATCGAATAGCCATTCTCGATAGTATCGATTCAGCCTCTCAACACATCGATTTGCTCATTTTGAAATCAGCGCTAAAATGGAAGAAGTTCCAGTCAATCCCTTAGTAAAAATACAGATTAGTGGACTTGTAAGTCAGAATGAAGTGTATAGTTTGGTCACCTGGATGCTCGCAAGGTCGCATCTCAAAAATACATAACATGAAGTAATCAATCCCTTAGTGAACATTCAGATTAGTTGGGCATGAAGGTAAGAATGATGTATAGTTTAGTGGTATGGATGCTCACAAGCTCGCATCTCAAAAATACATAACTTCAAGTAGTCAATCCCTTAGTGAAAATGCAGATTAGTTGGACATGCAGGTCAGTATGACGTTTTAGAAGTAAATTTCGGGAGTTCTACGAGCAAAAAAACAAAGATTATGTAGCAAGATTCGAACCCACGACCTTCGGCTCACGTGACCGTTATCCTGTCCATAGGACTACACCCCATTTGTCGAATCCGGAAACAATCACAGTACTTCACCGATCCGTAGGAAATGCTTTTGAGGGAGGTCTCCAGAGCGCTCTGAAACAACTCCTATCACTGCATCTGAATGCATTGATGTGTTAAGAGGCCGAATCGATACTATCGAGACTATTCGGTGGAGGATCCACGGAGCTCCACGGAGACGCAGGTCTCGACGTCCACAGACTCGGCGCTGGATCTTCCCTGAGCTGCTGATGTAACTACCTGCCACTGCAAACCTACCTGTGACCAAGTTACTTCAAAGCTACCTACAACCAAGCTACCACCACGACGAATTCCTTCTATCAAAACGAACTGTGTCCTTTGAGTACAAAGAAAGTGTGTCCAGAGACATTAAAGAAAGAAACACACACACACACAATGATAGTGATTACAACGTTTATATACAAATCTAATTCGTTTCTTCAGTAGTTTTCTGCACAATGCCATCAAATAATTCTAGTTGTTGTGTTCATGGGTGCTCCTCTAATGGAGAGAGTCCAGATATAAGTTTCCATTATTTTCCGAGAATAAAAAGAACTGTGACTGTTTTAAATGAGTCCGGAGGCATCGAGAAACTCGACCAGTGTACTGCATGGGAAAGGTCCCTAAAATTGAAGAAAAAAACTTTCAGTAGAGTATGCAGCCTGCACTTCTCAGAGAGTTGCTACATACTGCCAGGTATTTACCCAACGTAACAGTATACTGCCGTACCTACTAAGAATAGATCCCGTATCTGACCAAACCCTACTATTGGGAAAATGCGTCTCTAGGTTTTGAGTCGAAATTTCCTGATATTAGCTCTATTTTACGTTGTCTCGAGCTCCAAAAGCACTCATTCCAAAGGAAATTTCTCGCTTAATCGCATGTTGTGGCGGAAAAAACATTATTTTGGTCAGAAAATTGCAAAAAAAGGTGTACAACATATGTACTAGGCGATTTCCTCGTATCTGGGGCTCATACGAGTTTTTGTTTTGTAATAAGATAGATACCTACGTTTTTTCTAATGCAAAAATTATTTTCTCGTACAATTATTCAGGATACTAAGAGAAATAATCGTGGTTGTCAACCTATGAAAACTGTATCGGATCTGACCAGAGAAAATACATTCGTATGATGAAATTACTGGGAAGAAAAATCGTATCTGCCACTGATTCCGAGATCGTAACAGACGCCACGAGTCCTAAAATATTAAAAGAAAAAAAACCCGTATCTGACGCCCAGATGCGGGTTTTTGCTCTAGAATAGGCATTTTCATTAGTAAATAGAACCAAAATGTAGTTAATGCTATAAACTGTAAGCCGTTTTTGAGGCATTTCCCATTGAGATCCGACCTCGAGGCAAGAAAATCGAAAGAAACCACCCCCCAAAACGGGGGGGGGGGGGTACCATTAGCTTAATATGGCCAAAAATGTAGATACGGGATATATTCTTAGTACGGTAGTATAGGTACCTACTGTAAGTAGAAATGGTAATTATTGGGTAGGATGACTTGGAGACCAAGAGGACGCAGTTTCCGCAATAGCCACTCCTAGTTCAAGGCGAAAAATACTTGTTATGGGCTGTTCCCAACTGGGTAAATCCTAGTTCAACTACTGGCCAACTCTGTAAAAATTAGGCTCATGTGTGAAAGCCTTCCCGAGCTCGCGACGTCCCATCTAGGTAAAAACTTAATGTGGCTACAATCGCAACCTTGACAACGCAACTACTGGCAAACAATTAAAAACCGACAAAGATCCATGTGGCTAGAATTTGATAAATAAAAGAAGAAAACTGATTTACCCGAATGTATGAAATAGAAAAGAACTACGTTTTACTGTCACAAAAAATCTATTAGCGAGAACATTATTAGCTAAGTACTTGCACTTCGCCCGCTCGTCTGAAACTAGATGTAAATTACAGTGCTCTTACAGAGAAGTCCTGGTATAGAGTTGGAATTCCTTGGCAAATGCGAACTCATCATCTGGTTGTATATATAGTTTTTCCAACTGTTGTTTCAGCGAGCCACACTGGAAATATTCCGTGTACTCAATGAGGAACTCCCACACATTTTTTTATTGCAGAAATTCTTTCGGTGTGTTGTTTCTGTGATTTTAGCATTTGGTTTGATGCTGTTGACCCTTGGTTTTCTTCTATTTATCATCTTCACTTGGATGGGCAGAAGTAATCAGTTGAAGGAGGGGTGACAATAAGGATTCAAGTTCAAAGGTGAGTCATTATCAAATAAAGTAGGAAGTTTTTGCAATACTGAGTTGTAGTCCAGTGGGAGGAACTATAAATAGAAATGGAGCATTGCGCTTGTGCGCAAAAAGCTAGCAGTAGCGTTTTATTCGTTGTATGAATAGAAAAATCCAGTGTGTAATTAGACTGATGAGAAGGATCGCTTACTGTCACGTTGGAGCTCAGGGAAGAGTATTAGAGCCTAGTGATGCACCCCAAACAATTCGCTGGTTGGTCATGACTGACATCGGCAGATGGCGTATGCCGTCGCATCGTCACAGATCTCATCAGTTTGTTCGAATTAAGCACATATATGTTGCCAGTAGACCCGAAGATGCTCTTCTGGTGTAACTTCTAATTTGCCTGCTACCCACACCCTTACACTTGGCATAACACTAAATTCGGGGTTTTATGCTGATAAAAAGGTAGGTTCCCTACTTTGGGTTTTCTAATGGTGCTCAGTTGGAATTGCTAATGTGATGTCCAACTTTTATGTATCCAACATAAGATGTTATCGTTCTTCGCCGTTTCAATTAAACCGTAAAGTAAATTTTTGGTTTTCAATCCTCAGGTGTTCCAACTTCTAAGCGTCGTTTGAAATTAAACGCAGTTCCTGATCAGAACTTGCCTGAATTATCCAAGGAAGAGCTGAAGGAGAAGAGACTCCGGGAAAGAAGACCCTGCGAAAACATGTTAGTAGTAATAATAGTAGTACTTGAATATTTTCATCGCATATTGGATCTGGCAGAGAAAATACAAAAGTACCTAATTATAAATTTGATTTCTTGAATACAATTCCATTGTAGATAATTATAACCTGTTTTGATGGTCGGATATTATAAGGCTTTCACCCACAGGAGTTAACTCCGAGTCTTGTAACACAGGATCTAGATAATAACTGTCAGTTAGTGTCTTGACTGTTCCAACATAAATTTTCACTCCCAGATTAGCTGATCCATGGGTCATCCGTGGATCAATTAGTTAGCACGCAAGTTCTGTCCTCAGACCCAGTGAATAACAGCTATAGAAGTGGAGCTACGCTATTTTGTCCGTCCCTCATTACCGTTCCGACATCAACATGAATGATGCTGAGTTGTGTTTGGTGCCAAATACAACTTGGCATTCAAACACAAATTGCGCTTCTTCTTGGTTCATCGGCTCTAAAATGAGATGTTATTTGGCAAAAAATGGAAAATTGTTTTTCGATGTACCTAATACGTCCCCCTTTGGGTAGTCCAAAAACTTCTGGATTTTTTCCTGATTTTTATTTGCTTAAAACTTAGTATCATGCACCTTAAAAACGCTCTCCAAGTTTCACTTTAATATCTCAAAATGTTTAGGGGGTTATCTAGACGATAACTCTTGGAATTGAGATAAAAATTCCGTTTTTGTGTAAAAAAATCAAGCATTCAAAACGGAAGGATGAGTTCGTTGGTAACCAGTTTTTGAGTAGGCACATTACATTGGTCAAATTTCAAAAAACATGCTTAAAAAATCACCTAAAATGGCTAAAAACGCCTAAAAATAGTCAAATTTATATTATCTAGCAGAATTTTAGACAAAAGAAATTTATCAACAATGAACTTAACCATTCAAAATAACATAGCAAATTTATGCTGAAAATCTACTAACTGTTTGAAAAATGAAAAGCTAAAAATCCAAACCTTTTTTTTGAATTGCAGAATATTATTTTGAGTGAGTTATTTGTCATAAAATTGGTTGTTAACAATTTCTTAGTTCTCAAAGCCCTGAATTTTCAAAACAATTTAACATATAGTACGATATTTTACGAAAATTCGCCTATACAATCATGCTGCATCTGGATTTATTATGATTATTATTTTATTTTTATTTTCATTGATCACTTTTGTAATTGTAGTTCCTCAATAAATTATCGATTATTTCAGACTTAACATCATTAACAATGACTTTGACAATACTGTAAATACATGAACCCACCAAACTTATCAACTTTATCGTTTATCATCACTTATTTATTATATAATATTATCTCCAAGTTTATTACCACATATTTGTAGTTTATTATGGAACTTGTTTTATTTATGTTTTAGAGAACCTATTGCATGTTCAGCACCCCTTTGTGATAGTACTAATGACGATGAAGAACACAAATTCTTTCAGTTTCCTTCAAATGTGAAAATGAGACTTAAATGGTTAGAAAACAGTCGCCTAGATGAACAAAAATCTTCGCTTTACTTGTGTGAGGTAAGTGTTTTCTTTTTATAATGCTATGTTTACACTTGGACCAATCATTCAAACCTTGGTGTAAGTATCTGATGGTATGCTTCATATTATATTTAGGTACCGTTTACCTAAAAGTTTGTTTGTCCTAATACAACAACTATGTAATTACATTGTATAATGACTTACAAATAATTTCTTGAATTGCTTGGCCGTTGCTCTTCTTGTAGATTCTCTGTAAATATCTAATGGGTGAAAGTAATTGGGCTGCAATAATAATTGAGAGGTATCCCAAAACAAAGAAACAGCGTGCAGTATAACAAATAGAACAGAAATTTATGTGATTAAACTGCAGAAAAATCCAGGAAAAATTAAGACAAAGTGAAATTTAGATGCCTACCAACAGTCATCTATTGTTGTGTGAAAAGATCCAAAGTAGTAGAGTGAAATCGTTGGTAGGTAGGTGGTACCTATTCATTGTCGAAATAAAGTGGAACCCTGGTAATCAAAACATTCGCTGATCCAGAATAACCCTGAAGAATAATGCTGAACATTTATTGGCGTATTCATGATCTACGAGGGTCATCCCAAAATTAAGTTTCCCTATTTTTGAAAAAATCGAAAAAATGCTTTGTTGACTAAAATATTTACATGGTTGGAAAGCTGCAGACCTGAACTATTTTTCCACATAGTCGCCGAGTCGTTCCTGGCACTTTGCATACCGTGTGGCGAGTTTTTGTAAGCCAACAGCATACCAGTTTCTGTCCAATCCGCGCAGCCACTCGTTGACAGCGCCCTCGACTTCTGCGTCACTGGAAAATCGCTAGCCACCCAAAAAAGTTTTCTATGCCGGGAAAACATGGTAATCACTCGGGGCGAGGTCTGGAGAGTACGGCGGGTGGGGGAAAACGTCCCAATCAAATTTTCTGAGCAATTCCTGGGTCAAATTTGCGGAATGTGGCCTTGCGTTGTCATGAAGAAGCAGCACTTTTCTTTTCAAAAGTCCGGGTCTTTTGGCTTTAATATTTTTTCTCGGTTCCAAGACTTCACAATATCTGGCAGCATTAATGGTCTCACCTTTAGGTAGGTAGTCAACCAACAGAACACCCTTGGAGTCCCAAAAAACCGTGGCCATAATCTTTCCAGCGGACATCGCAATTTTGGCTTTTTTTTTTTTGTGCTCTTTTCTGGGGACTTTTCCAGACCATACTCTGTCTTTTTGACTCTGGGGTATTGTGGAAGACCCAAGTTTCATCCCCAGTCACTATTCGATCGGAGATGTCGTCTCCTTCATCCTCAAGTATCTCAGAAAATCGGTTTGCTGCCTCCAAACGGTTTTGCTTGTGTTTGTCAGACAAGAGCCTTGGAACCCACCTTGCACACACTTTTGACATCTCTAAATCTTCTTTTAGGATTCGACCAACTACAGAGCGAGTTAATTCGTACTTGGGATGAACACAATTCACAATTTCATCAATTGTACGGCGTCTATCTTCATCAAGTGCTGCGTGAACGGCCACAATCGCCTCCTCTCGAGTCAAACTCGACGGGCGTCCACTACGCTGCTCGTCATGCACCGAAACACATCCTTCCTCAAAACTTTTTTGCCTCTTTCGGACCATTTGGACACTCATCGCATTGTCACCATATGCTTGACAAAGTCTACGATGAATTTCAATCGCACTAACCCCCTCCTTGGTCAGGAATTTGATCACAGAACGCACTTCACAATCGGACGAAATTGCAAGGGGGGCATCCATGTTTCTAACTGGATAGGTTATCAACAAACCGACACAGCGGCCTGAAACTTTTACAGGACTACCACTACATCCAAACAAAAAACTTGAGACCATCCGTAGGTTTCTATGACTTGTAGGTTTTTTAAAGAAAATAGGGAAACTTACTTTTGGGATGACCCTCGTATTACAAAAATCTAATAATCGATAAGTGATAGTTTCGTGAGGCCCCCTTGTAGGAATTGCTGAAAGGAAAATCAGTGCAGGTTACCACCCAACCAGGTTATAAATAACAAAATTATTTGTAAAACAATACACGTAAAACTCAGGAATTTGAACATATTTATTGATGCCTCAGCAGATCTGAATAACGAGAACGACAATCATGTGTTAGTGATAAGGAGTATTACGTGTTAGGTGTTAACACGTTAAGTGCTGGTCCAACTGCTTGTCATTGGCGTTTTCTAACAACAACTCATGAACTTTGGACAGGAACCATTCCTGTCCCAACTCCGCATTTTTCGAAGTCAAGTGGAGAAGAAAACGCAAACAGGCCTCATTGAACATGAAATTGACATGTACGGCAGTTTCGAAGAATGAGTATTCAGAATGATTATAATTATTTTGAGTATTAAGAATGGGTATCTTTAAAGGCCTGATCACACAGGGCGCGTTATAACGCAACGTTAGGCGTTCCAGTAACGTTGCGTTACCGCAATACGGTAGTATGACGCAACATTGCTTCACCCCCGTCACATACACGGCGGTACCCCTCAGCGATACTTTCAGTAACGCGACGTCAGCCAAGCGGGTTGTACAAAATTACAAAATATCGTGCACTGAGGGCGTTCTCCTCGGTCCTTCTGGTTATCTTCTGGATATTCACCGCTAGTAGTTCGTGTAGGTCCTCGAAATTTTGTCTCGACATGCGGAAATAGTTCACAAAACGATCTTCATGTGAGCGCAACTCCCGACATGGACGGTGGTATTCCCCAAGCTCTTCCTTCCTTTGATTGATTGGGTGCACCCAATACCGTCTATTCCTGTGATCTACTTGAGCTAGAAGAAGTAGAGCTTCTTCCTCATCAGAGTCATTGTCAGAAATCATTATAGATTAGATAGATTAAAGACGCTGGGAACCGCGAACCCCTTGAGTAGCACAGACAAGACTGGGTCTCGCGCCCTGATAACGCCCAATAATAACGCAGTGTCTGTGACGTTGCTATATCGCCGAACGTCGGGGGGAACGCTCGTTCCTATAACATCGCGTTATAACGCGTCCTGTGTGATCGGACCTAGAAACCCGGACTCAAGAAGTCATCCGCCACCGACTATCCCACTTGACTCAATTGAGGAGCTGACATGGAAAACGAGTTAAGTCCAAAAATCCAAAGAACATTTTTTTTCGTCGAAGTGCAAGTTAACAGTCACGCCAACGGCCTTAGGTCCTCCCGTCCTTGCTAGATCGCACCCTGAATAAATGTGTGACCTTTACATGGAGAAGAGAATTGAGGCATTCGCTCTGAACGTGTTAAGTGGTGTTAAATATATTTGGTGTTAAGTGATATTAAGCAGCCAGTAGGATAGTTGCTACTAGATCGAAACTTGACTTCAGACAACGTCAGCCCATCGTAAATCTAAAAGTCATAAATAAACTATGTGCATGCGCATTAGAACCTGTTGAAATTCAAGTTTCATTAGATGTCGAAATTACTGTACCATGAATGCCCCAAAGTTTTGCCCATGTAGATGGAGTTGTATATATGATATGAACCTTATCCAAGCCATGACATGTCACCTTTGTCCTCTGAGTGTAGAGGCAGGGATTTTCATGGTTGAATGGTTGAATATTTTTGTATTTATTTATTGTTTTTGGTTTACTCATTTATTTTCTTTTACTAGATGACTTCGTCCAGGTATATTTCGATAATGAACCATAGACTCAGTTTGAATGGAGAATTTCTATGGATCCGTGATCTGCGTAGGAGGGCTATGTTATACAGGAATAATGAACTTTTGTGTAATCATTTGCAATGTTTATTCTTTCTGAAAATAACTTTTGATGGGTTTTTGGCCTATTCGACCAGCTTGCCCTTGCCATAAGGCCTTGTGTCTGTAGTTATCTATTTTCCTCATTTCTGAATTAATTGTAGTGCTTTACTAATAAATTGTTTCCATAACTATCGGTTACTCTAAAAATGAAAGTTGGATTAACAAACTTGGTATGAAATTCTAGCAGCTAACTGAATTGCTTGTTTACTTGCAGCGACATTTTAAAGTTCACCAAATCGAATCAAATGAAGGCACTATAATGCTGAAGCCCAATGCTATCCCTACCATCTTCGACCCTTCATCGTGGGAACGAGGCTCCACACAAGTAAGCATTTATAGCTCCAGTAATAAAATTTGTCTATATTAATTTATATTCTCCTCAAATCGCAGAATGAGTAACCATGAAATCACTTATCCTTGGCATTATTAATTATGAAATTCTGACGCTAAGTATGTACTTCGTAGAAAGGATAGGCACATGAAGGTTTATGATAGTGCTAACTAGAATTTGAAGCAAACATTTTGAATATCCAACTTGCTTCGTTTGGAAAGTTTACTTTCAGTCTGATAGTTTTGTGTTGATATGTATAAACTAACTCGGCAGTGGTTTTATATCTATTGTTTTTTTCTCGATAGATTGAGCAAAGTCAAGATCCACATACTACGACTAGAATAAATCCGTTGGATTCTTCAACCATCCCATCTATGGAAACATTGCAGACTGTAATTCAAGGTGTTGGTGTCCTTACTGAACTCTCCGGTCTGTTGACGAGCAAAGTTGAAACTCTAGATCCTCTAGATAGACTTTGTACAGTATTATTTGATGAGATGAAGTGCAGTGCTACTAAATACTTGCCTAAAAACGAGAAAGTTTTCATCACGGGCGATGACTTTGATCAGGATGTTAGTATAAGTGTTGTAATGGTTAGAGGTTTGAGAAGTGGTTGGGAACAGGTGATTGCGTGCACGTTATTGGAAACTTCTGCTAACATTGTTTCCCTGACATCGTTGCTTATGAAATCCATCAAGTTTGCTGAATCTTGTGGTCTTCGGGTACTTTCCTTTTCATCCAACACAAGTACTAAAAGCAGACTCATGTGGAGGGTGATGGGGGTTGGTGTGGAAAGCTTTGATAGGATCACTCATTTCACTTTCTCTGATCACAGAATCCATGTTATTCCAGACGTTTGCAATTTGTTAAAATCTTTAATGGCTGCCGTTAATTATGGAATTTACCTCTCGCATTCGTTGATTGAAGATGAAAAATTGCCATCAAACTATGTATCTTCACATTATGTTAGACAAATTTTGAAATCTGACGCTAATGAACATTTAAAAAAAGTATTACTTCAACATATCCAGGAAACGGATGTGAAGTCACTAGAATCGGACCAGATAACCCTTGCATCAGCAGTGAAGTTCTTTTCAGACGAAACTGCTGAAGCATTAGAAAGCGCCGTTACGTCTAATATTATCGATTCGGATGCTCTCTCCACCGCTTTCTTTTGTCGACTGGTCAACCAGTGGTTTTCAATTTGCAATTCCGAAGTAACAGAACATGGCATTACGACCCAAAACAAACAAGCCAAGTTTGATTTTCTTGCAAGATTTATTGAAATATGTCAGAGCATCAAAATAGACAGTTGCTGGTCGCCATTAAATGGAATGATCATGTGTACATTATCACTCCGTGAAGTTGTTAGTATTCTATTGTTACAGGATGGGTTTGATGTTGTTCTCCTTCACCGGTTCTGCCATAATGCAGTGGAAAACATAATTTCTCAGTTGTTTGACACAAATGTTTCTCCTGATAAGTTTATCAAACATTGTTTGAAAACATTAAGGAAAATTATAGTTGATCAATTGAATTCTAATTTTGACCAGTTCAGGAATTCAGCCTTCGAAAGAATGGACTTCAAGGCTTCTATTGCTCCAGAGGTGGTTCGGAAGAGGCGACGTAAAGATTCAGAAACCAGTTGTACATCTGGAGACTCTGAACGTTCCAGCGAAAAAGTTCGATTTGGAAGAACTAAACTGCGAAAGACAAAACTAAAAGAGATGAGTAGTAAGGCTTCTTGTCGGGCACCTCATCGAACCAGTAAAGATAATTCGATAGAAAAACTTGGAAAGAAATCCAGAGGAAGGCCTAGAAAGAACTTAGTGAAAGAGGAATGAAAACCTAACTTTCGATTAGACAATATTGGCTTCAAAAACATTGGAGCCTTACTTACCTCGAAAGTGAATGATACCTTCTGGAATTCCATGTTGTTTTCTGAAAGCGTGTTTGTTGACCCATACTTTTAAAAAATTGAAAAGCAATATTGGGACCAATGGTTTGTGTGAAATTATTGGGACATGATGAACTATTATGCAAGCTTCCGTACCTTGAAATCACTCTTGCTGTGTGTAACGTATGCACCTATTAAATATTTTACTGTTGGACCTTAAGCCCTAGGGTTGATACCGTATTTGGTAATATTAATTTAGTACCATGATGGCTATTTTCTCTCTAGTGCCCTTTCTTTGTAACAAAACTATAGAGTTTGAAGTATGTGAACCTATGTTGAAGAAACCACTGTTTTTTGTTCGTTCATGTTGAACTTGGAAACTTCCAGTGGACATGGTACACAACAAATGCATTTTTGATGGAAACGGGTGCCTGCTACAGTTGAGCAACCTGCAATACGTCTATCCTATTGTTTTAAGGTCCCTCTACATTATGGCCAACACCACGCAAGACAAGACCACATTGCAGGACGCAAAATGACCTTGAAAAAAATGCCGAAGTCTGGTCCGTGGGGAGCCGTGCGGGCAATCGCCTCCGTCGGGGTTTTTCTACAAAGATCAAAGTTGAACCCCCACTCTAATTGCTTACCGCTATTACAAATTAAACGAATCCACAAAATATAACAAGGGAGAACAGAAAAGGAGGGGGTGAGAGGGAAACATGGAGCAAACTGGTTTCACAACGTTGGAAACACACGACTGAAGACGTGGATACTGTATAGTATTGAAACTAATCTTTAGGCACACCACCTACTTGAAATGAGGGCACTAATAGCTGGATGTGCATCACAAACAAATATTTTGAGAGCTTATGATATCTGTTGACTGAATTTCTGAAGTATTTCCATCACTTAGTCGTTTAAATGTAAAAAAAGCTGTGAATAAATTTTTAGTTTTGTAAATTATAGTTATGAAATATTTTGTTACCTATATATTATTGTTAATAATATAACATTGCCATATACACCATTTTGTAGTTGTCCGAGATCACAGCACCTGCAATTTATTGTTTTGGCAGTAAAAATTTTTAAATGGCAGATAGTCAATAGGCTGATAGTTTGTAATATGCTTTTAGTGATGACTCAAACTTGGAATAGTCAAATTCGAAAGATAATATTATTAATTCACATATCATCACGTTCAACGTCCATTGTTGATTTTTAATTGATTTATTTGTAAGGAAACAGGGTGATCATCATTTGTAATTCATAGGTTCAGATTTCAGAATTTGATGTTCCTGTTGAAAAACGTTTATAACTCAAGTACAAACAACTTTGCGAAAAATAAAAAAATGAGATTGGCTTTATTATGCGGAACTATTCTTTCGGAATTCCCCATTCACTCCATTGAGATGTAAGCCCATTCTCTAGCAAAACATTTTGACGTTCCAATTTGTGACCCATTTTTAAAAACTAGATTTTACTCTGCAAAATCAGAAATTTTATCAATTTTAGCAGTTTTATGTCTCTTGAGTAATTTTTTGAGCACTGTAAGAAAAATGTTGTGCACAGATGTGGTTTCCTAGAAACTCATCCATTCTGTTAGAATATTTAGTTATACCTCATTTTTCAATCTCATAATTTTATAAATCGGAATGACCCACCCACTTTTGAGCGAAATAATCGTAGATTTTTTTAGAAATGACATAGTTTTCTTATATGATTATTGTTTTATTTTCTTCTGCTTAGGTTGTTGAAACAGCATGAAAAATAACATTCAGTAACAAACAATAACTGAAGATACATTAGAAAGGACACAGCTTTTATAGTAACAGGTGAAGGGAGATTAAATCCCATTGGTCAAGAGAAAGGAAAGGGGCAGGAGGTACAACCAATTAAGTGCAAACAAGGTGACGGGGGATTATAGCAATTAGATGAAGTGAAAGGGGCGGGGGGGGGGGGATAACTAAATATGGTTTCAACATTGTGAAGGGATAATTCCAAGCTTTATAAAAATGGACCTATTAGTGGTGAAATATATTGAGGTATATCCTCATTTACCAGATCTGTCACTTTCGATAATTTCGAATTTTTCAAGTACATTCAACATACCTACCTCCCTTCGGACAAAAATGAAGAAATTCTACAAACTGTCTATCTGTCAAATCAAAATTGTAACTATGATTGGATTCCTTAAGATGTTTCGCAAATGTAGACTTACCCTTATTTTCCCTGAAATCCTCCTGATGCTCGTCTATTCTTTCCCTGAATTTCCTACCAGTTTTACCGCAATATTCGTAGCCACAAGAACATTTTAGTTTATAAACCCCACTTTTATCCTGAACATTGATTTTGTCCTTAACGGATCCTAGTAATGCTTTAAGACTATTTTTAGTTCTAAAACCTACTTTGTAACCTCTCGATGATAGAATTTTGCCGATTTTATCCGAAATTTTCCAATTATAAGGTATACTTAACCATTGCTTTTCTTCTAAATTTATATCTTCCCTAGGTAGATTGGAAACTTTTTCTCTACTCTTTTTCCTAAGAACCTTATCCCATGTGGTATCAACGAGATCTCCTCCATATCCGTTACTATGGATGAGATCTCGTTGATACCATATGGGATAATGTTCATAGGAAAAAGTTTCCAAAGCTGTGTCCTTTCTAATGTATCTTCAGTTAGTTACTGATGATGGCCTAACCGTCGAAATCGATTTAACATTAAAACTCTTTATTTTTCGTGGAAATAGACAACGTTTTTCACTAACTTCCGTTTTTAAATGGGTTTCCACAACTTCGTCGCGAGTGATTTAGTTCATATTAGTTGTCACTATCAATTAAATTGTGAAAAGTGGTAATTTTCCTGCCACCGATTGCATTAGGTACCTACATTACACCTACATAGGTTATATGCTTGTTCTTCACCACTTTGCCCTAAATTGACTCAGCCAATGTACGATTTGTAAACCCGTCTTGGCATTGGGTCGGCAGAACTGGACGTTTAAGCGTTTCTGCTTTCAATAATTTCATGGTAACAATCAACAAAAGCCATTGAAACTAAGAAAACAAAATGATCAACACCAAGTTTCGAATACATTCAATCTGAAGTGTTTGACGTGTTAACCCACTGAGTGCGGTTGTGGTAATATTACCACGCCACTCCCTCCAGGACCCCGAGCTCTATTCATGGGTCCGCAGAAGGGGATGCCACATTCTTCTGTCCTACACGGTGTTTTTACCTTCAGTATGAATCAGATAGCGTTCTGAGCACTCCCTTGGCGGATTGCATGTTTTTGAGCCAGAAAAATGGAGTCCAATCCAAGCCCATTTTCCTTATTTTTGGCACGTTTTTCTTGATTTCTATTGTTTTATCCTTCCAATCGTACTGGGGGTGTTTAACGACACTACACGTGTGGCATGCGTGCAGACCCAGGCCCAGGGGCAACCGTGGCCTCCCCACATGTGCTGCAGTCATGCAGGACTAGGTGGGGTTAAGCGGTAGGTACACAGTCTTCTTCTCTGTGCCGGGCCAGCGACCATTCTTGGAATTTAAGGGCTGTGCCCATACTGGTACTGCGGGCGGGTGGGGCCCCAGGTCTAACCTGCCACCCAGTTGAGGAAAGATTCGCGGGGGTAGTAGGTTTCACGCCCTTGTAGTTCTCCCCTATCTAGGGGGGTGGCGGCTACGAAGTAGAGCCTTGTTGGGGTTAATTGTCTCCTTCAAGGTGGTGTTTCCACAGCCGCAACCGGGGGACGCGTTAAGAAGCCCTATGGTCTATACGTTTACCATCGTACAACTGTTTTATCCTTCTTCTAACCTTGGTACTGCGTGAATATCATACTAATGTTGAACCTCAATTCAAGGCAAATTTAAAGTACAGGTTGTGTAGTGCTGTGATTTTTTTTTCTAACAATTTGTAAAAAGTAACAATGTGACAATTCATAGAAACTCAACTTCCGCACGGGGTGTTGTTCCGCCTTTTTAGACCCGCGCTGAATTGGTTTAGCGCAGCCGGGTCATGTGTCTATTTCTAAGGTTTTCATTGGTCCGCTGCTTTAATACGCCAAGGCCCGAAACATATCGACTCGTAAGAGGGAACCCGTGTAGGACGTTTTGTGAGACCATTTTCATCATCCGATTTCGTTAGCCGAAATGTATCGTTTTTCTATCCTATCGCTACTCAAATAATCAACATCACTACTTTCGTAACTCTTCTGTGTGACAAATTCTGTGAAGTCTTTGGGCAGGGAAAGCATGTGCAAGCTAAAAAGCTTTTTTTGTGTTGAAAATGAAATAAGGTCAAATCAAATTACGGAAATCACGTCACGTCGTGTTTGTGTGAACAAATTCGACTTGAACTGAAATTACATAGTGAGATAAATTACTTTGGAACAAATAGTTACTCGTACTTTAATCTGAACAGCTTACGGCAATACACACAGGTAAATTCAAGAAGCCTCGAGGAATATGTGTGTGGAGAGTGTGTAAATATTTTGAGTGATACTAGACTGAAATTTGAGTAAAACCAGGTTAAGTGCTATTTTCTATATTAATCCGTCTTCGAGATATGATTTTTTAAAGCCCTCCCTCCATCATCGAAGAAATTTTCTAAAAGAAAAGTTATTGTCTTTTGATTCCCGTAAAACACCATACCTATCTATAGACCACACCACCAGTCAACCATAAACTATCTTTACTTACATATTTCTTTATATTTGTTTACTTGACTACCTCTCTAAGAAAAAATCCTAGAATTCCGTCCGTCCGCCTTCTGTATATATATTATATGGCGTCTTCCACGCTCTTCTACCAGGAGTCTTCTTTATTTTGGAATGCGTGAACACGCGCACCAACCGAAATGAAACCGAATGAAATGGCTCTACAAGAGCATGTACATATTCAAACAATTTTTAAGGAAAAACAATAATTAACAACATGAAACTAATTTTTATATTTCGGCTTATGCCTTTTTCAAACTACGAGAAAAGAGAATTTGATTTTGGTAAATTGGTGAGAAAATCTTGCCATGGAGAAGCGTGGTTGCCCAGCTAACATTTTATGTTCAACCCTGGAGGATCATGCAAGCCGACATGCCTTGTCGCATGATGCTACATTTGATGACTGCTATGGTATGAAGGTATTGAATAAAATGGGACACACAGAAAATCAATTAATGCTGCTTCAGTCAGAGAGGGCTCACTCGAATGTTTTGGGCGCATATGATCCTCCAGGGTTGAACATAAGACGTTAACTGGGCAACCACCCTTCTCCATGGCAAGATTTCCTCACCAATTTACAAAAATAAAATTTTCTTTTCTTATAGTTTGAAAAAGAAATACGTCGAATTATGAAAATTAGTTTCATGTTGTTAATTATTGTTTTTCCTTTAAAAAAAAAAAAAAAAAAAAAAAAAACCGACGGTAGACCTACGGTTCTACAGTTAGATTATTTAATACACATTATTAGTTCATTATGGTTACTTAGCAATATTAGTTTATAACTGAGCGTAATAAATCAGCTTTTCTTGACACTACAGAGGCTTAGGGATTCTGAGATACTGTGATAAAATGAGAGCATTCCAAAAAGTAGCTAACGATTTTCCTGCTATGAAAACTAAGGGAGTTACACTTCCCTATCCTAGTAACGCATTGGTTGTACGTGAAAATCAATAGAAAACCCCACCGTGACGATTATATATATATATACTCGACGCTTTGCGCCTCGCCAGGGGGCTTCGCCCCCCTGGACCCCCCTAATCTATACTCGGCGCTTCGCGCCTCGCCGGATCTTTTCTCTTTTCTACTGCATAGAAAACGAGGATAATTTGCTATGCAATTCTTAGCCTGAATCAACTTAGTTTTGGAATGTAGCCAGGTACGTAAGGAGAGGGAAATTGGTAGCTTGAAATGTGAACATTTATCACATAAATCAAGCGCTTTCCAACGAGTGGCGAACGATTTTTGTGCGATGAAAACTGCGGAAGTTTCATTCCCCTAACAACGGCTGGGTTGTACGTGAAAAACACTGAAATTGTGACACAATCTATAGCAACTACTGAACTACTCGGTTGTACGTGAAAATCATCGTTAATTTCGTTACGGACATTACAAAAAAAATTATTGGGGGTCGGCCTAAGAATTGCATAGCAATTAATATATATATGTACACCCTCTAAATCAGAGTTGAAAAATAATCTTAAAACTATGTACGAATTAATACTAATCCCTAGTAGATTAGCTCAATCAGCATTCATTCATAGTAAGGCACCACTGATTCAGATGGCCATTCATGTTTTGAGTGTTGGGAGTATATTTGGCTGATTGACGACAAGTTTTAGTCTGACCTTCAAACAAACTAAATCGGGAACTTACTCGGTCACCTCACAAACACTCGCGGTCATTAATCCGCAGGTTGAGTACCTTCTGTTCAATATAGTGCGAGAAGATTTGGCGTATCGATCAACACTTGACGCGCCGCTCCTAATCCTAACGCCGACGTGACAGCTGAAATTACCGATCAATCTACTTATCAAACTGGTTTACGGAAAACTTTTATTGATCCAACCTGCCTGATTCGTTTTTAACAAGAGAAAAGCAGTCTATTCGCCGAATTACCGAGTGGTTGTTGGATAACTACTGCCTGGAAATTCTACGTGAAGAGGTTCAGAACGCTTTACTAACCTAGGGTAGGTAAAAGTGTAGATTTTATTTACAGTGTGTCTGAAGTTATATAAATGTTTCTTAAAGAATTCCGTAGGTACTTACCTAGTTTTTGTGCTGGGGAAGGTCAAACATTTGGTAACTCTTGTCCAGTACTCAAGTTGGTACCCAATGAAATATTCTGGTCAATCAAGAAACTGAACATTTTGAAGGGTCAGGGGAAAAACGAAATTAGTTAATTTTTGTTCGAAATTGAGATGTTGGTGTCATTGGATTCAGGGCGAGAAGCTGCATCGTTCAAAAATGGGAAAAAACCACTTTAGTCCGACCATATTCGCCTTTGAAGTTTTTCCGTAAGTGGAAAAAACCAAGTTAGTCCGAGTGTAGGGGAAAAACATGTAAGTCATTGGCCATTCACTCGAAGGTAGGGCAGTTCCATTATTTTATCAGGGATATTTTTCTGTGTATGGTGTGTGTTCCTCCGAGTTGAACTGTTCTTAGTGTTTTATCAGTGTTATTTTCAAGACAATGAATTCGAAAACTGATTCTGATGACTGTGTGGAACCGCCTGCAAAGAAGTGAATGAAGACTGGAAGGATATCTCAGGTAAACAAAAATCGGACCAACAGATAAAAATCGACGTTATCAGAAATTCAAGTTTACGCATGCGCACTTGCTACTGTTGATTCGACGGCATTGAAAGTTATAGGGGACCGTCTAGGAGCTAACCCGCACAATCTCTGAAATTTTCATCGGAATCGAACTGAAACTTGGTATAATTTTGGGCGTGACAAGGATTTACCTTACACAGACAGACACGGAACCAAAATTTATCAGCAAGCTCTGAAACGCAAAAAGCAAGCGGAAATTTTGATTTTGGAGGACAACAATTTTTACGACTTCTATCACGAACACAAAGCTTCCTTACTTTCGGTAGTGAAGAAGCAAAACGTCTTAATACTCATGATCCCTCTCCCCCTCAGCCCCCTGAACACATGAAACCCTCTCAAAATTTGTTGATTTGCTTTTTTTATGATATGAAAAATCCCAAAATTAAGTGAAAACAGTCCACTCGCCACTTTTTTCAAAACTGTTCGGCCAAATTTCATAGAGTTAAGCCAAAAAATCACAAATTGACCGATGAAGGTGCTAAAATTTGGCAGCGATTTCAAAATTCAAGGAAATTTCAAGTAAAAAACCCTGAAAATTATTAAATAAAAATCTATTATTCCCGTACAAGATATCTTCTGCTCAGATCATTGGTCTACATATGATTTTACATTATACGGCACATAATCATAGTGTTACTGCAACAACCGGGCCTAACGAAAGAAATAATTAATGATCTAAAATAAATCGCCTAATACCTACGCTTCACTTGTCCACCAAATGTAATCAATAGTTGTGATAAACTGGATTTTCTTGAAACGGTTAATTCCATTGTAATAGTGACAGCTGATTCGACTTTAGTGATTTATAACAGCCATTGGTTGATTGGTCATTCTCACAAAAACCTAAATTCAATGTCCAGAAGCCTTTGTGCCTTCCGTATTGCATTTTAGTTCTAAAAAAAATCTATGAAACCGAGAACAGTTTGTTATAGAAAATCCATATCGACTGGATATTTTACAATAATTCTTTCTACCATTAAAAATTCATGTAATTGTGATTTTTGGTTTATTATTTTCAATAATAAGCCTATGTGATCGTATAGCAAAAATTTTTATAACCCCCCCTCAAACTTTCTCACTTTACGTTTCAAGGTGCGTAAAATCCAAATTTGAAATGTCCGTCCGCCGTTCTTTCGCACATAGACTCCGTTTGGGGTCTAGTTGGTGCTAACGTTTAACCATCCCGATCGCTTTACTCGCATAGATGCTATGGGCCAAAAACGGGCGAAAAAGTGTCTTTTTCGAGGTTTGAGTGTTAGATGCACGCCTGGCACGCATGGCAGGGGGTCACGGTGGGTGGTGAGGGGGTGGAGTGAGAGGAGGCTCCACGGCACCATGAGGTGGGTACAGCGTTCCTTCGAGGCATGAATATATGTTTTTTTCTAGGTCATATTTGTGTGTTAATACCAATGCTTTTCTTACGCATATTTAATAACATATCCTCTCGACTTTTCGTACGTACTTAGATAATGATATTACTAAGGCAATAACTATTTGAATAGATAGGAGCTCAAATCGAGAAATATAAACATGCGTATATAATTATAGAAGTATAGGTTGTGGCAACTCGAAATAGGACACGCCGAGGAGTCTGGACGGGCCTTATGACGTACGCAAGCCAACTAAAACTACGATCAAACTCAATTGAAAAAATAATAAACCTTTGTGAAATAATTTGCAGCGTTTTTCATTTACTCACCATGCCCAAACTGGAAGTACTTCAATATTCACTAATCTGCAATAGAATTTGATTCTGCTGTTTGAAAATTGCACATATATTTTGGATATACCTCTAGATTCTAAAATGGCTTGGTTCACATTTTTAACTGGTTTATTACGACCACAGTCCGAGCGTTTTTTTTTTTTTTTTTCATTCACTCACCTTGGTACACTTTATCGCGCGTGGCGGAAACGTCGTAAATGTGCGGAAAATCGAAATACAGGCTGAACAAGTGTCCATCATATAATCATTTGCTCTAATTGGGAACGCTATCCGGTTGCTTGGGTGCCGCCGAGCGAGCAAAGTGTTCTGCATATAACGTTCGCGTGTTTTATTGCACTTCATTCACTCACCCTCACTTAAAAGCTTAGAAATATCGATTAATTTTTTCTTGTGCTACTACAGGGTTATAAATCGCTTATAACGTGTTAAATAGAGTTGTTGGGTGTGACAAAATGTTCAGTTTCAATCATAAAGGGATTTTTACCATGTTTACTCGTGTTTTCACTCACACTTGTGTTGTCTTTTTCTGTCAAAGGTAGAAAATATGGATATTTGAACCTCATCATAAGAATTTTGAAGGTCACCTGATTTTTGTGAGTGATCATGGTCAAAATCACAACTGACGTAATCGCATCAATTTCCATGTCAAAAAATCTAGTCTTGTGCTCACTGTAGATACAAATAGCCTAAATAGTTGATTATATTAGGTACCTATTTCATTTCATCATTTTTAATCATCATCGTCATTTCAATTCTTTTTTATTTATACAATATAGAATTAGTCAATTATAAAAAACTCCTGAATTTTCTCTCGTCAATGATGTGATTAGAGCACACTTACTTTTGTTGAATGATTATGAATTGCCTCTTAATAAAAGTCAATTTTTATTATTTTGCCAATGTAGTTCTCTTCAGCAAACCTGATCAGGATCGGATGATCCTGATCTTTTGGATTATTTTCTCAATCATTTTCGCTGAGGACTTGCTGCTGTCGGAATGAAACTTACCTTACTACTAGTGATCGGTAAGTGCATACCATAACAATATCAACCCTGACATTTGCAATCACCATTCAACAAACGTCTGCCAAGTTGGGTGGGCAGTATAGCTTCCTCATACGAGGGTCATGCAAAAAGTAATTTTAAGACTGCTACGTAAGGCCAGGAAAGGTACTGAGAAGGCTGGGGGTTTTCGTCTAGTTGATAGGGTGGAGGTCCTTCCCAGATGCATTACCTGCCAGTTACCCGCTAGATGCGATGGAGTTGCCCACTGACCCCGTGTCCACCGTGGAGTTGCGAGGTGTCATCAGTTACTACACTTTAAGAGGCAAAACCGGGACGGAAATTTACAGAAAACTCTTGAATGTGTATGGCCCAAAAGCCATCTGTGCAAATTGTGTCGGTATGGCTGAAAAAAATTTATGGAAGGCCACAACTCGCTTGACGATAAATCGGGTAGTGGGAGACCGTCTACAGCAACAACACGGGAGCCAGCTGAAGTCGTTCTCCTCATTCTGGAGTCTGACAGGCGTCTCAGGATAGATGAAATTCTTGCTAAACTCCCTTCTGGAATTGAGATAAGTCACAGATCGGTCGCTAACATCATCTTGAAGATGGTTAAAGTTTCTGCAAGATGGGTACTGAGGTTGCTGTCTCAGGATCACAAAAATTCAAGAATGGAAGCGGCAAGAAAATTCGTCGAACTTCATACTGCGGAATGAGACAGTCTTTTCAACAGAATAGTCACCGGGGACGAGACCTGGGTTCATTACCCAACCTCCGAAACAAAACGTCGAAGTTCTGTGTGGAAAAGACGTGCACCAAAAAAGGCCAAAGTGACACTTTCTCAACGCAAGCTTATGGCAACCATTTTGTGGGACAATAAAGGCATCTTGTTCATAGATTTTCTTCCCAGAGGCGAAACGATAAATGTCGAGCGGTACTGTGACGTGCGGAGAAATAATTATGACTTGTACATTGTAAATAAAAATTGTTTTCAATTTTTCTATGACTTTCTGATTTTTTTAGAAAACTTTTAAAATTACTTTTTGCGTGACCCTCGCATATTGTAACATGGACGTATAGAATTAGTTGAAGAACAGAGTACGAGTTGAAATGATTGATAAATCTATGTTATAAGAAAATAATGTTTGCGCATGCGCACTATTAATCCGACGGCAATGAAATTTATAGGGGAACGTCAAGGAGCTAAACCGCACAATCCTTGTAAATATAATAAAAGGTCCATAAGTATCGGAGTTTTGTCTGTGTCGATCAATTTTAGTTTTGCGCATGCGCTATAGTTATTACTCCACCAATCGTGATATAATTTATAGAAAATTTTCCTGGAACATATACCCATCTACTCCCCTAGTTTGAACGAAATCGGACCAATAGATGATAAGAAATCGACATTATAAAAAATTAACGTTTGCGCATGCGCACAGATCGTGTGTTACGGATGTTGCGGTGGATTTTGAAAGAAAAGATTTGAAAAAACCCATTAAGGCGCGATTTTTCAAATAATAACGGAATATTCGTTCTTCTCGGTTGATCAACAAGCTCTGAAACGGAAAAAGCAAATGGAAATTTTGATTCCCACTAGAGAGATTGAAATTTGATTGACACTATTTTTTCGACTTCTATCACAAACACATATCTTCCCTACTTTCGGTAGTGAGGAAACAAAATGAAGCTATTGCAATTCCGCAGGAATATCAAAGAGTAGTGCACCTACTGTTTAAGTAGGCATTTCTTCCTATACCTACTTTATCCATTTTTCAGAAAATAAAAGTGCTGTTAAACATGTTTGTTGCTAACAGGTTTCACCGTATTCGGCTGCTGTTTGTCAGAAAATCATAGGATATTCACCTCAACATTCAGAGAAGGCTCCAGCGGTGTTCCGACGCACGGGTTTAAAATACAAGCTTCAAGAAGCTCTGCTAAGATTTTCCACTTCAAATACAATTCAAGTAAGGTCCCCATATAAAAAAATTTGTAATGATCATGAACATCATAATTTGGCCATAATCTGTAGAACTATATTAGTAACTACCTATTTAATATGACGATCATCCTCAAATCAAAATTATGTTGCTAATCACGAGCAATAAGCAACAATAGCGAAGGTGATGTACGAACATTTAAAATGTTCACGATCCATTGATCTTGAGGTCACATAACCGTGGAACGATGTTCAACATTTAAATGGTTAATTTTCGACTAAAAATCTTAATTAGCTGTACTCATTCACCATCAGCCAAGATTGACATCAAGAATTTTTTGGTAGCAGGGTTCGATCCGTTGCACCTTATTGCACCATTACATTCTTCCATCCAAGATGCACCTCGGGTGGTGGCTAAATAGGGCGTTGAAGTGACGGGTCTCATTGCCAAATTTTTTTCTTCAGTGTATCGCCTTGAGGGACTGGTGAATTCCTATATCACCAATAGGTACATACACGCTCGCTGAGGCGGATTGTTAGCGAGGGACCCTGAGGACGTGTACACCAAGTATACCTAGGCCATTACTTCATTACTCCAATCTGCCATAAATAAAACAAAATACAACACATCAACTCGAATATCAAAAGATAGTGAGAGGTTGCAAAACGGGCCAGCACGAGGGGAACGAGCGTGTACCTTGCTGCCCCTGTTGGGACCCGTGGCCCGACAGGAATCAGAGCATAGGCGAGCGGAGTGGAGGCAAGCTATATAAACATCTCCAACGGCGAGTCTGTACTGGGGGCATTATTGTTCATATTGTTCACCATTTTCGATGAGCTCCGTGTATATATCTACACAATTGGTTATGATTGAATTAGAATCTCTCAATGTTCCAAAGAGAATGGGACCTGATAGAGTCCCATCTTTGGTTTTGGAAAATTGTGCAGACTTGATTTCTGGTTCACTGTCAACGCTTTTTGCTCGATCGTTGGAATTGTGGCAACAGATCACTTACTAACGAGTTGTACGGACCTGCATATTTCTTGATCACTATCCCAAAGATATTGGATAAGGTAATAGTCGCAAAGATTGGAACCTCTGATGTGCAGCATGGATTTGTTTCAGGGAGGTTATTTTCTTCTAATTTACTGGTGATTTATCATGAAATTCTCTCAGTTTTGCTCGTGGAGATATTTTTTCTCGCTCTATTTTTAAATCGAACATGCTGTATTACTGGGATTTTCATTGCGACATTATCTTATTTCAACTTTCAGGTGAGGAGTACAGAAGTTTCGATGTAAATTTCGGGGACGACGCAGGTGAGCCAAATGTGTGCGGCAATGGTGACGTGGCATCAATAACAGCCTGTGACGACCGGAAGCATTGTCACCAATTTGCTCATCGGGTCTGCTTCAGCTGGTCCAAGGAAGACCGTCGATCTTCCAGAATTGAAATAAATAAAAGAAAGGTAGTATGTACTTCATGATCCCTTCCCATGTTACTACAGATACAAATTAATGAAATCACCGTATTGCAAGTAATTTATGGTAGTTACTTACTAGATAATGCATATTTGTTACCAATCAACAAGGAACATCTCCAAAATTTGTATTTGACATTTCAAGACAAATTTTGAGAGAGTAAAAGCTATTTTTGCTCCACACTACCGATGACAGGAAATCTATGTTTTGAGTCAGAAGTTGACAATTTGTTTATCATCGAAAATCAAATTGTCTCTTGCTTTTCACAGCTTTCTGAACAATTTTGATTTCATGTCTTCCTGTGGTCTCTACACGAAGCACCTGTTCCTCACGATCTAATGACCAGAATTTGGTCAAAATTGAAAGGTACCTAATTGAAGGATGAACCCGACGCGATTTCTCACGAAATCCATTGCAATTAAATCAACTATGATCATTGAGCGAGATTTTTTTAAGCTTCGTTGGTTGAAAAAACTTTTAAAAGCCAAAGTCCGTTTTTTGGGATTGAAATTGATTTAAATTTGATAAATTTTCAATTATTGTTTGCAATAGCTTGTAGAAAGTTCCCTAAAAATGTTATCGGTCACAGGAACTTGAACGTAGCTTATGCGGATGCGCAAACGTTAAGTTCCACAAGTCCGTGAATGCCTGTACCTACTTTTCGGAAAATGTTTATTACATGAACAGGAATTGACCTATAATACCAACTTGGCAGATGTTTTTGTTTCGTGTCTACATAGATATTGATTTATCTTAGATTAATTTAATCCATTGGTACGACAGTCATACAGACTGCTTGAAGATTTCGCTGGCTTTGTATAGTAATTGGTAGGCTATCTAATATGAATCTTGAGCTCCCTAATGTAGGTATTATGAGACGACGAGAGCCAATCAATACTTGGTAGGTACCTACCCACTTGCATAACCAGGTACACTATGCCTAATGTGTATTTGCTCTTGGACACTGAACATACCTATCATTATTTTTTAATCAAACCTTTCGACGATTTGTTTTTAGGGTATTTCGGCAAACCATAAAGTGTTTGGTGTCAGGATATCTCACGAGCCAAAAGAAAGAAACTTGAGCGTCTGCTTTCCTCTCGCAGGTGAAATGCTCTACGGCGGCTCCGTAGGCAACGCGTACCCGTCGCAAAATATCTTCAAAGATGAAGCCCCGTTTGTTACAGGAGAAGTAAGTAGGTCCCTACTTGAATAGAAACAAAACTCATAAGTTCATGAACGATTTAAATCATTGACTAAACGCATATTCGCATTAAATTATACCTTATTCATTTTCAATTAAACAATTTTCATATTATTTAATTAAAGAAAATAAGCAACAAAATATGTAGTGAGAGGTTCAATTCAATAATGATTCAAATTTAAATTTTGATGATTGAGTTTGTATTTGTGGGCGTTCAGCCTATTTTATAGTAACTTGCTTTGAGAGGAAAATTTCCACTCTAAGCCGGAAGAGACGGAGGAGTCTCATTAAATACTTCGTTACTCATTGTTACTCATTAAACATTCAACGGAATAAAAGTTCCAGTCATGCAGCATGATCGTATGAGCTAATTTTCGTAAATTATCGTATTGTATAATGTTAACTTCTTTTGAAATGTGAGCTTTTGAGTGCGAAGAAATTGTTAAGTATTAATTTTATGACAAAGGGTATTCTAAATAATAATCTGTTTGTTATAAAGTGGTTTTGGGTTTTTAGCTTTTTTGCAGTTTTCATCGATTTTTTAGCAAAATTTTAATGAAATTGAAGTACGTTATTCAACATAATCTTGTACCTACATAAATTTTTGAATGTTCTATTTTATTGTTAATAAACATTATTTGAAGGTGAAACTACATCAAAAATGGAGTAAAATGCCGCCAACCGCATATTTTTATCTCAATTCGTACTTGAGATATGATTTTTTAAAGGTTTTTTCAGGAATACCGTGTTTTTTTCATTTTAAACTCGGATTTCTCCACTTTGCCTCATTTAATTTTAACTTTCAACCTCATTTTCGGTATCAGCATTAAATGTCCTATAAGAATAGTGTACTTGGGTTCTTGAAAAGTACCACCATCCGAAGACCCTCACATCAGCTCAAACATTGACGATTTTGAAAAAATAAAATTTCTGAAAATCTTTAAAACTTTACTACTCTTTTAAAAAGAATCCTGGAAACTGGCAAATCTCATGAGAACTGCTTCATCTAATATGCTTTCCAACGGTATTATCAATTTTACTTTTATTTTGTTATTTAGGGGAGAAAATAATGTTTTAATGTTAAAAAATGTGGGTTTTTCAATGAAATTGTTGGTTTTGACGAAAAATGACCCTCTATGAACCAACAAGTATGGGGTCGGTTTTTATGTATTTTTTCTCGCTGGATCGAATGGAAACTCTTGCATATCTCTCAACTACGTTATAATGGAGTTTTACACTTTAATTAACTAGTTTTACCCCATAACACACATACATTTAATCGTAACAAACAAACTAAACATTTGCGATTTTAAGTGTAAAACTTGGTTATAACGGAGTTGGAGAGATCTACAAATGGTACCATTCGATACAGCATGGAAAAATACATAGAAACCGACCCCATACTCGTAGGTTCATGGAGGGTCATCTTTCGAGAAAACCAACAATTTCATTGAAAAACCCACATTTTTTAACATTAAAACGTAATTTTCTCCACTAAATCACAAAATAAAAGCAAACTTGACTATACCGTTGGAAAGAGTATCAGACGAAGCAGTTTTCATGAGATTTGCCAGTTTCCAGGATTCGTTTTGGAAGAGTAGTAAAGTTTTAAAGATTTTCAGAAATATTCTTTTTTCAAAATCGTCAATGTTTGAGCTGATGTGAGGGCCTTTGGATGGTACATTTTAAGAATCCAAGTACACTATTCTTATAGTAAATTTAATGCTGATTCCGAAAATGTGGTCAAAAGTTGAAATTCAATGGAGTAAAGTGGAGAAATTTTAGTTTAAAAGGAAAGAAACACGGTTTTCCTTAAAAAACCTTTAAAAAATCATATCTCGAGAACGGATTGAGATAAAAATATTCAGTTGGCGGCATTTTACTCCATTTTTGATGCAGTTTTACCCAAATTTTTTTTTTTTTTTTTTTTTTTTTTTGCATCTTCGAGGGAATCACCCTGTATATATATATATATATATATATATATATATATATATATATATACATATATATAATGCTTATATATATATATATATATATAAGCAGTGCACTGTAGGATTCGTTTCAGAATGCCTCAAAATTCATTGAAGAAAATTTTGATTTGAAAATTTTTGGAGGGATTGCAACAGCCTAACTTCCTACGAAAATTCGCTAAAATAAACACAAAATAACATTCATCGCTTGGTGGTGATATGTGAAAGTTTATGTTCTTCTCGAAGTCTCAGTATTTGCTGTGTGCCTTGGAGAAAACCTATTCGACTCGATTCACTATTGGTGAGCAGAAATTGTAGAAACTTCAACTTTAGCGTTATGCAATCTATCTTTGACAACATCCACAACACAAAACATTCATGTGGAGGAATAATCCAAGCATTATCGAATAATATGATAACACTGTAATTATAAATAATTGGAAATATAAAGGGCTATAACTATATAAAGGACTTATTTGTATGTTTGATGCCAGGCTGATATTTCCAAAGTCTCCCAATGGACAGGTGCCGTGGCCGAAAGAAAATGGATCACTTCAGGGGGACGTGGAATCCACGTGAAACCTGGATCTCCTCTGTTTGTTTCCCAGAACTCCACGGATCTCTGCCTTACGGTCCTCAACCAGCCGCCCTACCCCAGAAATTCTCCGGTACAGCTTGAGTAAGAAACCAAAGGATGTAGTCCGTGGCTTCACACTATATTTCTTAAGGGCGCCAATCACGACGGAGCCAGATGGCCTGAGGCCGCTCGCTCGAGTCCATTTGGCCCCGGTCCAAATTAGGGGGGTCACACACAGCCAGTAGCGTTTCCTCGTTCTTCGGTCTCGGTGTTGTGCTCTTGAGCATCTGACCTCACCAATTCACTTCATCATCACTTTATCAATTGTACCTCTTCAATTTTACTTCAGTATGAACAACGAGGAACTTATTAACTTAGCTGCCACTGCAGTTTGCATTTATATGAAGAAGAAGAATAAACCAAAAAGGCAGTGGCAGAAAGAATGGTTTTCAGCTCGAAATAAATTAACCAATGTCAGGTTGATTGAACACCTAAAATTAGAACCTGCTGACTGGCGTTATTACCTCCACATGGATGAAGCTTCGTACCATGTGTGGCTTGAAATGGTGACACCTATCATCCAAAGGCAGGACACGAACATGAGACAAGCCATCACGCCCCATGAAAGGTTGATTGCAACTCTTCGGTACCTAGCAAGCGGCTGTAGCTATGAGGAACTTAAATTCGCCACAGCTATTTCACCCCAGGCTTTGGGGCAGATAATACCTGATACCTGTCGTGTGATTCTACATTGTCTCCGAGATTTCATGAAGGTAAAATTCAATCACCTCCAGGACGAAGTCACGGCCACTCACACATGCCATCGTACACGTACAATCACCTCGACGTCTAGAAGTACACTGAAAGGATTTTGGCCCGGGGGATGACCCACACACGGAAGAGCCAGTCAGTGGAGCCGATCCATTTGGCGTGCCGATCCCCACTCACGGCAAGTCCACTCGACGGCTCCGTGGCTCGGCTCCATGGATTTTGGCCCGTCCGAAAATCCAGCAAGGGCATTAGGTGGCACGGGGCCACTTGAAATTTCCCCACACACGGTGGAATATGGATCAGCCCGAGGCCGTTTGGCTCGTTGGCCCCGTCGTGAATGGCGCCCTTTACATTTAATCGACTTGCTTGGGTGTCGACATGGGTAATCGACTTGCATGGGCTGTCCTACTGGGAAAACTGCGACAACGGACTATTTATATCCATAATATTCCCCCCTTCAGAATTTAATGATCAGTATGATAAGAAATTGTGTGTCATTTGCACCTTGCTAATGATCTATTCTTGAAAATGCATCAAAATATCTAGTCGTTTGAGAGATTGGGAAGAATTGAAAATTTCGCAATAACAAAGTTTTTTTTTTTGCCAGGTCTTAGCCGTTTATAGACACACACACACACACACACTCATTATTTGGTCAAAAAATCCCCAACTCGAAAAAAGAGAAAAATACAGAAAATGCATTATTCATTTAGATTCATACATACGGTTTATTATCCTTGAGGAAAAAAGATAGAAGAAGAGCAATTAAATAGAGTGGGAGAAACAGACGATGAGATATGAACGGAAGGAAATGAAACACGAAAGGCCAAAGTATGAGTAATTGTGAATCCTGAAGGTGTGTATATATACATAGGTACCTATATATATAGATATATACATAGGTACCTATATAAGTTGTAACAGAGTTACCTCCTGAGAGGTCCATCAAGCTCCCGTCAGAGCACCAGAGATAGCGTTGGCGGCATCCCGTTGAGGAATCAATGGGAACCACGCGCTGTTCTCGATCATTTTAGACAGCTGGTTTGGCGTCGGATGGATTCCTGGTGACAGGAATATCAACCTTCCCCGAACATGGCTCATTAAAAGCTCATTAGTAGGGGTGGTATCTCTCTGACGGGATGCCTGTTACCTCCTCTACCTTTTTATGAGGATTTAGGCCCCCCATTGCACCTCTGGGGGGGGGGGGGGGGGGGGCACCTAAATTCCTTATAAAGTATAGTTCGACCAAAGATGGTCTGTGTTCCGAGGGCGAATTCTGCTGGAGAAAAAGGAATTACTTATCTCCTATCATTTAAAAACTGTTGGCGCGAAATTTTTTGGTTTCGAAATTTTTTCCCTCACGGGTGTTTTTTATTTCCCTCTGTTCCTCTGCAGAAGCATCTGCCCTCAAAATCAAACTTTTATGTTTATAAATGAAATTATGCATAAATCGCGTTCCTGCTTCTTACTTTTTTCAATACAGTAGACCGCACGACCTCTTCGGAATGTGAGGAGGGAAAAACATTCTTTCCTTGTTTAGCGTAGGTACATCTAGGTGCACAGCCTTCTCCGGGAGGTTATGATAAGGGAAAGAACATCTCTTGCTCCTTTTTTCTAAGAATCACTTACCAGTGAATCAATAATTGTTGTTACAGATAGATTGTTGCTACAACATGCACTGACAAAATTTTCGGAACTCGAAGCTGAGAAAAAATATGCTTCTCGATTATAGTCAATGAATAATGAATCCATACATGGTTACGAAATGTATACTCCGTGTTTATTTAATTAATATACACATAGGTACCATTAAATGAAATGATAAGTTAATTCATTACTACTTCCTACCGTTATTGAATAGTACCTTCTGAAGGAAGTTTGGCCAGTTTTCTGGTGACTTGCAAGACACTACTTAACATGTCACTTACAAGTTTTTTGACAATCACTCTGTGTGCTCTGGCTATCTGCCAACAAGCCACTTGTAAGTCTCCAGTCAAAAATGCTCAGGTGATTTCAGGCTACTTGCATGTGACTAAAAAATGGCTGAAAGGACACTAAGAATGAACTGCTAGTAAGCAGGTATGTACCTGCCATTCGTACCCAGACGAACCAGATATTGCGAAAATTGCAAATAAAATTACCATGATTCCCTACTTTTTTCCAACTCTATGACTCACACCTTCATAGACCATGTAATAGTCCATCGAAGTAAGGTTTCATAATAATGGAACAAACTAGAAAACGTCCACGATTGTTCTTTTCTTCTATGGGAGACTATTGTTAAGTAAACAACCATTCCATGCATCATGGGCGTCATCAGCTGTCCTCTAAATGGAGGATCAAAATTCGTTCTGATGATGAAAGTTAGTCATTGCCTCGCCCCTTTGAGTGGAGGACTGATTCGATCCATGTGTCACATGACACAAGCAAGCAATAGTTAGTTTAATTCAAATTATGATAAATTGTGTACATTACTGTACCTACTTACTGTCCACTTGGCTATAGTGGTATACAAACCCCAACGCAAGGGTGGAAAGAAGTGTAGGCTTTCAAAAGTTTTGAAATTAATTTTCGGGAATTATATAAGAATATATATAACAACTTTAATAAAGAATAAACTAGCTAGCAGCCCCCCCCCCCCTCCAAAAAAAAAATTTCAAAAATAATTGGTGCGTTTTTCTGTAAGTAGGATAATATTAACATGTTATGTTTATATTATGTTTGAACTTTTATTCTTCCTAGATATGTACTAAATACAAAACATATGTTGTATTTTCAATAATGAGCTGCAACTGCACATTATGTAGGTACGGTTTCTGTCTCACGAGCAACGTTAAGGAGGCCTGGTTGTGTCTGAACTCTCAGAGGTCTAGAACTCAGCTACCGCCCGACTCCGAGTACATCTTCAGAGAGCCGATTTGGTCGACTTGGGTCGCTTACAAAACCAACATCTCTCAGCAGACTGTCTTGGACTTTGCTCAGTCCATTAAAAAATACGGCCTGCGGATGGGAGTGATGGAGGTTGACGACAAATGGGAAACGTGCTACGGTAGTCAGAAGATCAACCTAACTGCATTTCCGAATCCCAAAAAGATGGTGAGAACAGAAAAACATTATTTCACCTATTTTATAATTATTTATTTAATTCAAGTATGCAGTTTGGAAGCTTTTGACAAATGTAACCAAGATGGGTACTTAGTACCTAACGACCAGAAGGGAAAAATCAGATAGGTAGGTAGGTACCCTATCATCAGGTGCAGAGAAAGCGGCACTACCCTGAAACCATGTCGCCGTACGTAATACTTTCCTGTTGAACTAATTCAACTTGTTGCGGAGATTATGAGCTGAAAATTGGCGGTTGAGGGGTTAAAAAGATGCATAATTCGAATTTAAGATCAAGAGTGAATTTCTGACCCAGCATAAGATCTCTTTATGACAAAGAACGATCTCTGTGTATTTTTTTAAAGAACGGGTTTCTTTTCAGAATACAAATTTCATTGTTGTAGAATCACTAATAATTAATGCGCATGTGCAACCATGAATTTCTGGGTTTTTTATAATGGGTTTTTCAATTAATTCTATACGTTGTCTTTAAATAAGTGAGGAAGCTATACTGCCCACCCTACTTGGCAGATGTTTGAAGTAGGGATCAACCTTCAACTGATCGGAAACTGCACTTTTTCAAAATATAGGATGGTAAATTAAATTATATTACGGTAACTTCCAGGAAGGGTTGGCTTGTGGCAATAGCGCTCGGCGCACATGAATCTGAACCAATGTCTAAGGGAATTCCATAAAAATGAAAAAAACTCAAGCTTTTTATGTTGACTATGAGGATAAAAAATTCCTTACTTTTTAATACGATCACAAAAGATTGTGGGTGAACGCTCTCCTCTGTGGGTGCTTTTTTTGGCGCCTTTTGTTTTTAATAACATCTAATGCCAATACCTAATGGCAATAGGTTTGTTCGCAGTGACCATCAAACCGGTAAGGAATGGTTGGAAACGCGTTTGCGGCATTCGCAGTGTCAATTTGGGGAAATCTCTGACTGTATAGTATCCATAGAGGTCCGTTCGCAATGCCCACCAAATCAGTTTGAACCAAGTTGTGGATAGGTTTGACTGATCAGGGAAATTTCTGCTGACCGATCTGACGGTTTGCGCCCCCCACCACACCACGACTCGAAGTAGCCAATCAAATCATTCCATTATGAGATGTGTGGGTAGCAGGAGCTCAGCGAGCTGAGTTTACCATAGAGATGATAAGATAAGCCATCCGAAGGAGATGAGATAGCCGTCCAGATATCTGCATGTTATGCACTGTTTACTAAGTTCTGCCTTTGCATTTACCCTTGTTTTACTTCTACAATTATTTATTAAGAGTTTCCTACTCTGAGTTGTGTGATATGGAAAATCTTATTGGTGACAATGTAGAATGGGAATCTTCGTCTGAATAGCAACAAAATACAAAACCATACAGTAAAATGTTATTACTCAATCTCAACCGTAGAGTTGTTTGTAAAGCTGTTAACATTACAAATTAAGAATGACGGTCGACCTCGAGATCGAGTTGAATTCTTCCCGCGATATAAACACCATATTCTCCCTCAAAATCATCAGCTGGAGGCAAGAAAAGATTGAGTATGGATCCATATTGCATGGATTTCTTATTCCTGTTGGAAGGTTTTTTACCAATGAATATTTTTCATTTTTCAACCTGTTTGTTGTCTTGCGGGTCATCTCTTTATGGTTCAGGTTCTTTTTAATACATAAAATGTTTACCTATTCAAAGGATGGCACGAGCCCACCAAGCAGGTTACAGCAGTTGGAAGCTACACGACGGTTAACTTCAGTCAAACCCGTTCGCCGTGTGAATTTGGTTACACACGGTTAGAAATTAGGTGGTGGTCACGCATGCGCTCTAAACCAATCACAAACCTGGTCGCCAACGGTTGGCAACCGTTTCCAACCGGCACTACGAACAAAGCTAATAGCAAGGTGTTGATAAAAAAAGTGATTTACTGTTTTTAATATATTTCTAAGAGTTTGAGTTTGTATATGTGCAGTCATGTTCCTACTTGTTCAGTTTGAATGGGCGGGAACTAATTTCTCTTGAAATGAGCTCACCGTTTTAGTTTACATTTTCTACCTGGTTCAAACGAGTTTTGCAATCTATGGAATTCTCCTACAATAAGGATCTGTAATTTTATTGTAAACTATTTGCCTTGGCCTTTCCATACGTTTCAAGAACTTTCAAGTTAGAAAATGATTGTTTAGGTAGACGAACTTCATGCGATGAACGCCAAAGTCACTTTCTGGATTCACCCATTCGTCAACACAGATTGTGAAAGTTTCAACGAACTCAACCAACATTTATTCAAGTACCCCAACGGTAATGGTTCTGTTGGTGTAGTTTCTTAATTTCTCTGGAAAAAGAATGCGATAACTTCATTTAGTGATAAGCTTACCATACATATTCGTATATAACGTAAACTGTTGAATGCTGAGTCTAATTGAAATGCATTATTTGGTGCCTATATGACATAGGGACTGTGGGGCTAACCACTTGGTGGAACGGAAATGCTGGTCTCGTCAATTTCTTGCAGAAAGAAACTTATCAATTCTTCACCAAAAGATTAAATGCTTTGAAAGCTGACTTCGGGATCGATGGGTTCAAGTTTGATGCTGGTGAAGCCTATTACATCCCAGGGCTCTTTGACTTCACGCCACTCGTCAATCCTAATGAATACACAAGGACTTATGTGGGATTAGCTGCAGGATTTGGTAATATAATTTTTCACGTTTCATACTCATGTGTTTTTGTCCATGTTGGCCATGCGCACAAAACTCGCACGAGAGCGCTCTGTCGGGAGAACAGGACAATGCTGGGGTCTCAGGGCAAAAAAAAACCTGATTTTTTATCTTGTGAAACACTTTCTCCATGCTTCGCAAACCCAGTTACCACACGACACATGCGTAAAAGGGAATAAGTATAGGAAGAATAACATGAATACATAGTGTTGTTTATAGTAAAACACGAGCCAAGAAATAGATCAAACAAACCATATATATGTAGGTAGTAATTCCATTGTTGCTGAATTTGAAACCCAAGATGACGAATATGAAGCGGTAGCTACTAATAATTAGGAAACATATTTCTTTAAAAAAAACTCGCTTTGCTCCCCGGACCCCTCGTTACCTCTAGTTACAAACTTTGAATGAAATTAGAAACACAGAATGTGTTTTAGCTCACGCCTTTCACATAAGCCCGTAAAACCCGCATATAATAATGACTCAGATGTTGTGGTGTGTCTTATCACTAGATGCCTAGTTGTTTTATTTATTTATCACTAGCGCCATATTTGAAACCTCCTCGTCATGAGCTTTCATTTGAGCCCTCACACAAAAAATGCATATTTTACAGCCCCCCCCCCCCCCTCCTCGTCCTAAGCTTTCATTTATTCATATAACATGAATTATCAGAAATTAACAAGCGGTTGCAATCATGTTCACAATATCAATTATTGAGAATGATCACCTGTGCGTAACCTTGCTCATAACTCAGCTTGTTGGCCACGCACTTCGCAGTAGTTAACATAATATGGTTGGATAAATCGAGAGCTTTCGAACGAATGGTCAACGAATTTTGTGGGATGAAAAATTACGAAGTACCATTTCTCTAGCAACGACTCGGTTGTAAGCGGAAATCATCAGTAAATTGTTGCAACACATTTTCATTACACAAAAACGCAACACATTCTCGTTAACACAAAACGTTTCGTTTTCGGTTGGAGATGCCAAGGCTAAAACACATTCTGTGTTAAAAATGAAGACCCTTTTGCCTAGTTTGTGTTACAAATATTTTTGTTGTTGATTATAAATTGCACGGATTTGAGTTCCAATTTTTTTAGACTGTCTTTGTCAGTTTCGCAAGATTTGTTAGGAAAATGTGTGGAATGTCACTATTTTTCTTGGATCATTTGACAGTCCGTTACAATCGATGTGACGATGACAAATGTTTCTGTTTTTTAGTTAACAATTGAGTAAAAATTTGTTAATTAAAAACACAATTAGTTACCAGCCAAGGGCGAAGAATCAAAAGTTTTCATTTACATCCATAAAGTAGGAACATCGAATTCCTTTTTTTTTTCTTACTAAAGTTTCTCGATCCACACAGAGTTGTTTCGTGTTGAAATAATATTAATGCTATTGAATGAATGTAATTTTGGAAGACCTATGATGAATTAGACATATTGGCACCACTAAAATTCGGGATCACACATACTTACATCGTACAGTTAATTATAACCCCTCTGTTTTGCTTGCCCTGCTGTTGCTTGCGAGCACTGTGCGCATGGCCTATAACAAAATTCATTGGAAACTATCCATACCTTGTACACTATCCGAAACTCATCAAAATTGGCTGACGAATTAAGGATTTTAGAGAACTAAGAGATTTTGAAGAATTTATCACATTTTGAAATAAACATGTAGGAACTATCTGGGGCCTTAATCACACAATCCTCAAGAGTTTATTTCAAATGAGATGGTAACTGAGCGATCTTCTAAATGTTATAAATAGAAATTAAGGTAGGTAATGGAGTAGATTAGGTACCTACCTATTGATTTATTCTTATTCTACCCTCCAGTGGCATTAAACTATTGCAACGGGAGAAATCAAAGTTTTGAGGCACATATAAGTTGGTAGATGATACACTAACATTTGTCCTACTGTAATGAAGTTCATCAACAAACCAGGCTCAATTTCTGAAAATGTCACCACAATCATATGGCGGAGAATATTGACGGAATTATGCGTGAGGAACGGATTTGTGGACAGATGGTCACAAAGCTGAATACGTTCAGGAAGCTCCAAAATGCCAGACGCTAGTTCAAACTGTTTCTGTCTTTAGAATTGTGCAATTTTTACTGAATTTAAGCAATACCTGTCTAATTACTCACTTGCTTAATATATTTACTTAAAGGAAGCATTAATAGAAGGGTTGAGGTCGAGTTCCATGCTTTTCTGTAGAGCTTCGCCTTCTCAAGGCTGTTAGTAATTCAGGATAGTAGAGCTGTGCCATCACTAACACGAATACGTTCGTCTGCACTCATCCACTTCCTACGTACACCATGCAGGCACGTACTTGAAGTGCGAAGACCAGCGAAGGCTAATCAATTATTGATTGAGCGAAGCCATGCTCGACTGTGTCTTGTGGACACGACCACTTATCTGATGAACGAGCAAGGCCTTACGAAGGCTGTAATTTGTGGTGCAAAGTGACTATCTTCCAGGGGTGAAAGAAGCATGACGTCCCTCACAGGCCTCGACGTATTTTACCTTCTTCTTCTCTTTGACAGAAGAGAATACAGCTGCCACGGTGCATCGGACGCAAGAGAGTTATTGTCCATGGCAAGAATATCAAACAATGCTTTCCTATCCAGTTCCCTCACACTGCGACAAGCTGTAACTCCTCAAAGCAGGAGCCTGAGCTATCTTTTGAATGACTCGAATCAATAGTAATTAGGATTAGGTATAATAATTAGCTAACAACATACCATGAAGTTGATTGGTCATGGGCTAAAACTGCCGAGGATGTAGGTTTAGATGTTCAAAGGAGATCAAAATAAAAACGTTTTTAGGTATAAATATATTTTTCGTTTGGTACTTCTTTGTTGGTGATTAATTGATTTGTAACATCATAGAAACAATTTATAGGACCATTCCAACATATTACGTTTAACAAGTATTTGATTTGCTAGGATTCACTACTGAAGTGAGAGTTGGTGCAGACTCTACCTCCATGGACTTGTTCCAGCGTCTTCAGGACACGAATTCAGTGTGGTCGTTGGAAAACTACGGCCTCAAGTCCGTCATTACTTCTTCTCTACAGCTCTCCACCCTGGGATACAGAGCAATCATGCCAGACATGGTCGGAGGTAACTGCTACAGTCAGCAACTCCCTGACAAAGAGCTTTTCATCAGATGGGTACAACTGACAGCTCTTCTTCCCGTGATGCAGTTTTCTTATTTCCCTTGGAATTTCGACGAAGAGGCAAGTACAAGTACTTCGGCCAAGAATTCTATTTTCATTTTTCCAACGCCTTGGAAGTTTTGTGCCTGACAAACTGCCTCCGAATGTTTAATCACAAATAAGTACTTATTTCATGTCTCGAGTGCTGGTTTACTTACTAGATCAGATACCAGATACGCTTATAGCCTAGAGGGGAAAAATGGAGAAATAATGAAAAATTAATCTTTCATATTAGCAATTATTGTCCTTAAAAAAATGAACACAACTCATTAGATTTAGTTTGCTGATAAAATATAGAACGTTTCTCTTCGGTGGATCAATCATCATGCAGAGTAAATTTCCACTAGCTTTTTACGTTTCACTGCTGGGACCCGTCTGGTTTGTGTCTATGTGGTGATTCATCGTCTCGGGGTAAACACTACGTACAGTCTGATCTATATTAAATTTTCAGGGATTTTACGGATTGTTGCGAATTTTCTAGAGAATGAAGCTATTGCAATGGCTCCAAAAAATTTAAAATCAAAATTTTCGAAAAAATGTCTTCATTGAAATTGGTTTTGAGACATTCTGAGACGAATCCTAGAGTGTAATGCTTTTTCATTAGGATATGTGTATGTATATATATATATATATATAGATATATATATATATATATATATATATATATTGACTATATATATAAATATATATCATATCAGCGCAATTTCTTCATCACCCTCTTCAAACTTGTAGTTATGTATGTCCATGTAACAATTCGTTCATTCTAGTTTATTCAATCTGGATAATTCATATTTACTGTGAAATTGACATCTCGAGTCTCGACATTTAAACCTTTTGCATTCGTTTCAGACCATCAACATCACCAAGCGTTACATTGATTTGCACTATCAGTACGCCGATAAAATGGTGGAAATATTCAACGCCGCAGAAGCTCCCCTGATCAGCCCAATGTGGTGGTTGGACCCCGACAGCCCTGTTGCCTTGAAAATAGATGACCGTAAGTAGGAAAACTGTTAATTTTTTTACCCTTTTATTTACGTTCTTAAACTGTATACCGTTTGGTCTGCCCTCAATTCAAGGGCAGGTACAGAGCCAAGCTTGTGTGTGTGTGTGGGGGGGGGGGGGGGGGGGTCGTAGTTGATCGCGGTAGAATTTTCTTCTTTTAAAAGAAATCCAAGTAATTTAACCAGTTTTGAGATGTTTCCAATACCTATATCATTGCAAATGTGTCATTCCCAGTGTTGAATATGCAATTTTGAAAAACCTTACTCTTGCAATTTAGAATCAAATTGTCTCCAAGTCACAAAATGTTATTTGAAGCCTTAATTCGAAGGCTTCAAAGAATGATATTGCTTCAAATTAAGAACACATAAGCTCACTGGACACAATCAAATTTCGATCAACAAATTACTCTCTCTGAAGAAATATTAATAAGACCAGATTAGTCACCTCCAGGCTTAGCAGAATCAAAAAACGCTGCAAATTATTACATAATAGTTTATTATTTCTGAATCAGATAGCCAGCTATAGTAACCAGCATGCTCTGGGGCTTTTGCAGAGCCCCCACAAGGTGCCGCGGCGCCTCCTCTCACTCCACCCCCCGCTCACCCCCCTCACCACCCACCGTGACCCCCTGCCAAGCGTGCCAGGCGTGCGCGCGTGCGTAAGTCTAACACTCAAAGCTTCGAAAAAGACACTTTTTCTCCCGTTTTTGGCCCATACCATCTATGCGAGTAAAGCGATCGGGATGGTTAAACGTTAGGACCAACTAGACCCCAAATGGAGTCTATGTGCGAAAGAACGGCCTTTTATGGCCCGGACGGCGAATGGCGGACGGACATTTCAAATTTGGATTCTACGCACCTTGAAACGTAAAGTGACAAAGTTTGAGGGGGGGGGGGGGGGTTATAAAAATGTTTTGCTATACGATCACATAGGCTTATTATTGGAAATAATAAACCAAAAGGAACTCTACTTCTTCATCTGCCACGATCGGAAATTTTCACCCTAGGGAACTCAGTGCCCGCGCAGGTTTCAAATTCATCGGTATAGTTCCGATCTGTTCGAGGAGTTGGAAGAGTTTAAAAGAACGAGTGGCAGCAGAATAATAAGAAGCAGTCAAAGTTCAGAATTATATCGGTTTAAAGGGCTTCGGGAGGTTAAGGTGATCGATCATGGAAAAATAACTCTTTTCACAGAACAATTGCCCAGTAATTGGTTTTCCTTCTTTCAACATAAACAAATATGGAGGATTTTCCCCATCTCAGAATTTTTTCATTATTTTCAAAAATATTGTTTTGAAAAGTTGATTTTTTGTATTCTAACCCCCCCAGGATCCGCATTTGCGTCAATTGCGAGAAAGTTTCGAGCACCTTCTTAAACAAATTTAAATTCAATATTAATATAATGTATTGCTCAGTCTTCCCTGAGAATCAACCGTGATTTTTATTGTGGTGAGTAACCATTGGTAGTTCCTAAAATTTTTTACTGGGAATTGAGATACTGGCCGCGGGGGGAGACAGCTAAATATGGGGTGGGGGGTCAACTAAAAAAAAAATTATGTTGTTCAACTCATCATTTTATGCATGATTGTGTTTCTTCCTATGATATCAGCAGCTTGTTTCAACTGGTCTTTCACTGACAGCTATACCCCTAGAACGCTCGCATTTCTCAACAACATATACATTTTATAGTTTAATACCCCTGTATCAATCTCGCACATCAATTCATTTATTTGGTTGTTTTATGTTATTGATTCATCAGAGTTCCTGGTCGGCGAAGAAATCTTGGTAGCGCCAGTCGTTGCAAAAGGTGCCAGGAGCAGACTCGTTTACATCCCATCTGGCACTTGGACGGACGCCAACAATGGTCAGCCCATCAAAGGCCCACTGATCATACCTGAGTATCCAGCCCCATTACACAAACTACCATACTTCATTAAAGTCAAGTCCTAGTCATTCCTTGCACTCTGAAAATTACATTTTTTTAAAACTTTTACAGACTTTTATCTTAATCAGTTTGGCGCTGTGACCCCATAATATAGGTACCTACATATAAATATGGTTTATTTAAATAGCCTAATAAAAATTATGACAATCATATACGAAGAGTGTACCTAATAGGTAAAAAAGTTTATATATGAAATGATTTTAACAACACAAAATAATGATGTAAAGGTACATGAACCGGTGGAAAATGGGTGGGGGAAAATAAGATAGAATTATAAAGACCAGAGAAAAGAGAAAAGGAAGAAAGGGAAACGAAATACGAAGAGAGAGTGGGAAAGATTACTTACTTCTGAAAAATCGTAGTGCAGCCTGTCCAAAGGAGCCAACTGAACGCAAGCCGTGGACAGGAGAAGGCAACACACGGATGGTAGTTCACATACACGCCCCCAGGACTTGCTTTGAGTTTGTGTGATGCTTATTATTGATGAAAACCTGTTTTAGAGTGATCTACCTAGTGCTAACACCCCTGTGGGAAAAGTTTCTGGAAGCCTTAACTTATTTTGTGGGGTCTTTTAAGAGCAGAGAGGATGGTCCTCACTTTCTTACAATTTCGGTAAGAATTAGGCGAGAGACATTCCCAGATGAGTTAAGCTGCGCATCACAGAACCTGCATCCCCTTCCTAGCGGCTCAATATCGTGAGATTTTTTGACTAGTGATGAACTGTTTTTTTTCACCTCTAATGTTTTCCAGTTTTTTCTACAGGAAGAAAACGTAGCGTACAGCATAATTTATAGGTACTATCATGGGTGGGGTAATTCCGCTTGCCTCAGCAGAGCCCACTGCCCTCCCGCCGACCCTTTGCTTCTTTTGTTTCACATAAACTGTGCCTATTCAATAAAAGTATTTAATTCAAGTGCCGTAACCAATTAATCAACTTCTTCAATAGGGAGTTTTTGTACTTCTCGTATTCATTTTCTCGTATACGAAAATGGCCCGGAATCGTAATTATGAGACAAAAACTTGACCTTTCTCTAGGATAACACTCTAGAATAACTTCGCAACTATCATGCAGCTGGCATGGACACGCACACACCCGACAAAATCGCCTGACTTTTCCCCGTGCCGTCATTTGTTGTTGGTTTAACAACAAATTATTTGTCATTCTCTCGTGTTTTTTCCCCACACTTCAACCAGAAGGGTCATTAACGGCATTTTGTTCTTGCTTTCGACAATTTCGGCTTTTTCATTCTCAAGATTTCATTTCAAGGTTCATTTAACACGTTTTAAAGATGCGTGTTCTTCACGGCTGAATCTTTTTTGTATGATGTAGAGGTAAGTGGTCGTTGTTTCTTACTTCATGTTATATTTGGAAATTTTCTACTGTGACAATAATTGAGTTTTGAGTAGTCATTCAGTAGTGACTCTTGTTTCATGTCAACGTCTCTATAAGAGTTCCCTTTCTCTCGGGCTTACAAAAACGCAACGAGAAATCAATGCAAAAAGGTTAACATTCATCGTGCTCGTTCTAACACCTTGTTTTCCTGTTTATGAGAAATACAAAAACTCTCAAATACCCCTTACCCCAAACGTAACAGTACCTAACCTACCTAACAGTACCTTCGTTTTGAAAGGAGTTTGTTTATAATTCCGACCGAACTTGAACGATGAAAGCAGGCAAATAGCGATCAAATGTACTTGGGAGTTAAGATATTGGATGAACTCAACTAGAAAATGGAGTTTTGTAATTGGTAAAGAGAAGAAAAACTATGATCATTTGTAAGAACCTGCAAATTCAGAAACTCCAGAACACGATGTAATTGTACAGGCAACTTACAATCAAACTCAGTGTGAATTCCCGAAAGTGATGAATGGGCGACTAAAACCCTTTAAGTTACTATCAAATTCAGTGTAAATTCCTGTAAGTAATGAAATTAGGCCCGAAATTCTTTTCCCGAGGAAAGTGCAACACTAAACTGAAATCATTAGAAAAAGAACGCTTACATACGAGTCTGCAACACATTGGGACATTTTATGTCTTTAGTTGCAGACTCGTATGCAAGCTCTAAGAGCCATTCAGCTGATCCGGACCCTGGGCATCGTCAAGTACATGTTCTAAAGAAGCTGCATACTAAATTACAGCTTCCTAGAGTGTAAAGCATAGAAATTAGCTTTAAGAGCCACTCATCTGATCCGGACCCTGGGCATCGTCAAGTAAATGTCCTAAAGAGGCTACATACGAAATTACAGCTTCCTAGAGTGTAAAGCATAGTGTGGTGAACTCACCACCTTTCACCGGCCCTTTCAGGGCCACCAAAAAGAAGTTCACACTTTAGAACTATACAAAAAAGACGTCAGGCTACGTCTAAACAAAACAAAAGAAATTAACTCGTCAAAAGTTGAAGCACGACAAGCTAAACGCTCACTGCACGAGCGAAGCTTGACGAGCCGGCAAGCGCAACACATAAAAATTGCCTTGAATCAAATGACTTCCACATCGGATCAAGGGCAAACAAGGCCAGACGCACTCTACGGAGGAAAGGCGGAAGAAGATGTTTCAACTTCCGCCCACCGGGCGCAATCAACCAAATCGGAAGCGATTTCTACTTCCGCACACGCGAGCGCTAGAGATCAACCGATCCAGCCAATCAAATGCAGAATCCGACTTCCGGACGGATATAAATATAGCATTTGATGGGCCGTCCGGATATACCATTCTCAACCTCTGATCTGACGTTTCTTCTCTTCACCATCTACTGCGATTGAAGGCGAAGCTTTCTACACGATCCGGAGACGAGATACTCTACCTTCTTTTTCAAGACTTCTGGTAGCTCGAGTCTAATACATCCTGTATTACTCACTACCATCTACCTTCGATAAAACTCGCCACCCGGTTCAGAGGAGCAATCCACTGAACGACCGCTGGGACGAGTCAAGAACAGTCGGAAGCGACAGACAGACGGCCAGGCGCCGGTGATCAAGAGGGGAGCGGTCACGGGACCGCTAATCACCTTCCTCGCCCGACAGGTCGCATCGCCCACGTAAACGAAAGGCCTAGCACCGACTCACTCTCGGGCGCAGCGACGGCCAATCCCGTGCGAGACACGGGATCCTCTCGTCTTCCTGAAACACGGCAAGATCGAGCTTTTGATATGACACGTTCATACGCATCTCCAGAAGATGTCAGTTATAGCGTAAACCAATATCTGACTCCTCTAAAGGGGAGCTCCGGCGATTTCAACACAAAAATAGAAATCTCTGCGCCTTTACCTATCGGGCACACGCCCGATGTGAGTACTCATCGAACTCACAGAGTGCATAACATGCCTGAAAACAAAGGTACTTTTCAGTACTCAAAAAATAACTCCTCATATCCTGACGAAGACACTCGGCTCGAGTCGGAATATCAATATTCCCCGATAACGAAATCACACTTAGATCAGCGTCGCAACGACCGATCTGCAGCCGTCTCGTTTCAGGACTCACATACATCCTATCAAATGAAATATACCAATGCACGAGAGAATAACGGTACTTTCTCGTACCTCTCACCTGAACATTTCCAAGGATCAAGCCCACACGACCATCTGAATAACACGGCTCGTGATATTCCGCTAGGAGTTCCGACTCCTAGCCAGATGTATGTAAATCCACTACACATAGAAATTAGCTTTAAGAGCCACTCATCTGATCCGGACCCTGGGCATCGTCAAGTAAATGTCCTAAAGAGGCTACATACGAAATTACAGCTTCCTAGAGTGTAAAGTATAGAAATTAGCTTTAAGAGCCACTCATCTGATCCGGTCCCTGGGCATCGTCAAGTAAATAAAGAGGCTACATACGAAATTACAGCTTCCTAGAGTGTAAAGTATAGAAATTACCTATTAAAATGATTTAACCACCGCTTCACAAATCAAACCGTTCTCGCAGTATTCGGATCACCTGCTATGAATCAAATCATTGAAACACCAGCTCAATGAAATCATCAGAAATTAACAAGCGGTTGCAATCATGTTCACAATATCAATTATTGAGAATGATCACCTGAGTGTACACAATAAATTATTCAAATAACCATGCTCATAACTCAGCTTGTTGGCCACGCACTTCGCAGTAGTTAACGTAATATGGTTGGATAAATCGAGAGCTTTCGAACGAATGGTCAACGAATTTTGTGGGATGAAAAACGACGAAGTTCCATTTCCCTAGCAACGACTCAGTTGTAAGCGGAAATCATCAGAATATTTTCGTGAGCAATTTTCGTCATTCAATTTCCGTGACGTTTTTTTAGTTTATGTGCCATAGCAAAGACATAAAATGTCAAAAATCGTTCTACAAGTAGGTAAATTCAAATCATATGATCAGCGAATTATAGCGAAATGATCACATTTATTCAACGAAGGTAACTATCAACAAGAGGTTCGCAAGTAGGTTCACTGTATCATTATGTATCCAAATGTACACCGGCTATGGCGATGACGTCTGTGACTTGAATAATCATCCGGCTTCCTTCTTCAGAAGCGGTTCCTGGAACAAATTATTCCACACGTCGCTTAATTTATGGAAATGAATATGTATTATTATAACAAGATACAAACACCAATTTCATAATATCCGGGTCATACATTTTTGTGATACAAGTGTAATCATGCAAGTAACCCGATTACCATATTATGAAACAAAACTAGCTAAAACTTATGGGCAGTGGATGGATGAATTCCACACAACTTGATTTTGATGGTTTGGGCCAAATTAATCAACGAAAATAAGGTTTAGGCCTGGGATTTATTTCTACGGAAGCCCTTGCTACACGCTTAATTTCTTCACTTTTAATAAGATTTTTATGACATTTTCAGAGATTGTTCGGGATGGACCTGTGGATCTACCAATTCCATTGTTCTCAAATCAATATACTTCACTCCGCCCATGCGCAAACGTAAATTAAATCTATCGTCTGTCTCGTTCCCTAATTGACTGATTTTGACGTTTTACGCTACATCTTAATTTACTATTTTCCACTATGGAATTATTCAAGACCATTTAAAGCACTTACACACATCTACACATGCACCCCCATGCATGTGTGATCTACACATTTATGCTACAGTTACAAGGAAGCTATGTGCCACACCCAACATGGCAGACTTTTAATTGTTGAAATGGTAAACACTGGTAAAATTACTTCACATTATTGCTGCCAATTTTACCTCGTTGAAGACTCTTCATGATCTTTTCTTTCCTTTGCCCTTCCCTTTACCCTTTTTCTTCCCGTGAGCCTGCATGAACACCAGATATCCTCTGTAGAAGCGCTGTATTTTGCGAGCAGCTATCTTCTTTCGAATTTCCAGGAGCTTTGCAGCCTTGACTGACCGCTCATATTCCGCTTTTTCTTCCATCAACAAATTATAAACTTTTTCTTGAGCGTCGAATCTTTCCTAAAAACACACTGGTAAGTAATGCAAGACAGGGACGTCTCTAATGGGTTTTATATGATTTTAGTGAGAATCGTGACTAGATGATCAACCCCCAACTTGTTGTACTCCCTCCATCACAACCTAACATGACTATGCCATAATCAAAGTCTCCCCCCCCCCCCCCCCCAAACCATATTTGTTTTTTTTTTTTTTGTTTTTCTAAGTACAAGTTTTATTGCGCTAAGTAATAACAACTTATAAGCAATATTCATGTGATAAACTATTATACATTTTCATAAGATCTCATATACTTCACTTTAGACTTATTGTTCTGATTATGCCTCAAACCATAATAAAGTAGGAACTGTTTCTACATAGTGAAGTCGAACCAAGATTTACGGAAATATGTTGAAAATGTCTTGATACACAGGTATCCACCCACCATCATTAGGTAATTTTAATTTCCCTACTGATAATAGAGACCTAAAATTTTAAGTAAAATAGTAATATAATAAAAATAAATAAAAAAAAAAACAGTCATGCAGCATGATCGTATGAGCGAATTTTCTTAAACTATCTATCGTATTATAATAATATGTTAAATGGTATTGAAATTTAAGCAATTTCAGTACAAAGAAATTGTTAAAAACCAATTTTATGGCAGAAAAAACTCATAATAAATAAAATTTGGCAATTCAAGAGATTTTGGAATTTTTTTATTTTATTTTTTGTTGTTGTTGCGCATTTTCTATAGATTTTTTTAGCAAATATATTAAAGAAATTTAAGAACTTTTTCAGCATAATTTTGAGCGAACATTTTCAAATGTCCTAGGAAATCGTTGCAATTTAGTTTTGACTAAAATTCTGCTAAAAATTATTAATTTAACGATTTTTTGCTGTTTTGCCATTTTTAGTGATTTTTTCAAATACAATTAAATTTGATCAATTTGATGTGCTCAAAAATTGTTGGCCAACGAACTTATCCTTTCGTTTTAAATGCTTGATTTTTTGGCGCAAGAATGGGATTTTTGTCTCAATCCTAAGAAGAGTTATCGTCTGGAATGGCACACACACACACACACACACACACACACACACACACACACACACCCTATTCACACACACACACATATATATATATATATATATATATATATATATATATATATATATATATATATATGCTCAAACTTAAGGAATCATTTCAGAATGCCTCAAAACGGATTTCATTGAAGAACATTTTCAAAGATTTTTATTTTAAAATTTTCCGAGCCTTTTTCTACGGAAATTCGCTAAAATGGACGTAGCTACGTCCTAAAACTGATTCATTCGCCGCCATATTTGCATACGGGAAATTTTCTAGATAAGGGTACAGAATCCATGTCACGTACTTGCATTTGCTTCATTTGCGCTGTTTCTCGTTCATACATTTCGTTGAGATGAGCCAATTTCTTATTTCTGTCCGCCATGTCCTCCTCGTATTTGTTGATGATGCCTTGAAGAACTTGCTCAACTTTATACCTAATCATATCAATCACCAATGACACCCAAGACAAGTGTAAATTGAACTTGGTTAAAAAAAAATCTTATTAACGACTTGATTCGTACTTTTTCACTCTAAGCGCTTTTTCTTCAGCCAAATCCTCCTTCACTAGCTGTTGATGTTTTGTGATTAAGTCTTTCCTTGGTCCCATTTTTTCTTTTGTTGTTTTCATAGCATCTAAATTATACATCATAGTGTTCTTTTCGAGATTGTTCCTGCAAAGTTTCCAATAGTTATGATTAAACACGGAAGTTATGCCTGACCTATTTCACATTATACAGGGTGTGGCAGAGAGGACGGATGGTTTTAAAAAAATCATAAAATAGTTAATTTTTACTCAAAAACAAATTTATTGGTGCAATCAGGTTCGCAAGGAAATAGCATTTGAGACAGTCAAGTGTGAAAAATCACATCAGGCATGTGGTGGCCGAAATTGTTGATGCAGTGCTGGAGGCGTTCTTGGGCGTTATCTCCAACATAGCTCTCTCAACTTGGGCGACTTCCAAGCGAATTGCGTCCTTCAATTTGTCTAGAGTTTGGGCTTGTTCTCGTATAATCTAGCCTTGAGGTGTCCCCATAAGAAAAAATCGCATATGGATAAATCTGGGGACCGAGGAGGCCAATGAACATCGCCAAACCTGGAAATAAGGCGACCAGGGAAGAGAGGGCGAATATCGTCCGTTGATGCTCTGGCTGTGTGGGCGGTCGCCCCATTCTGCTGGAACCACACACGTCGGGTTGGAACACGTCGCCATCATAATTCAGGGAAAAAGAAGTTGGTGATCATTACGACGTAGCGTTATGTTGGAGAGAGTCTACGCGAACTTCCAAGAACGCCTCCAGCACTGCATCAACAATTTCGGCCACCACATGCCTGATGTGATTTTTCACACTTGACTGTCTCAAATGCTATTTCCTTGCGAACCTGATTGCATCAATAAATTTGTTTTTGAGTAAAAATGAACTATTTTATGATTTTTTAAAACCATCCGTCCTCTCTGCCGCACCCTGTATTTATGTTGCCATTGGGTGAGTGTTAGAATTGATTTTTCGTCGTCAATTAGAAAGGCTCATTATTAAAAACAATAACCTAAAATTGTTTTAATGAACCTTAGTGGTCGACCGAAGAATTAATAATTCCAATTCCTTCTTTAATTTTAACTCTCTTTTAGTCTCGACGACATTCTATCTGAATATGAAGATGCATTAAAAAATTTGTTGCTGTGTTCTAGGATGCGAAGATTCATAAAATTTGCATAAGAATCACATGTTGAGGGAAGTTAGTTCTGAAATCTCCGTTTCAGGTATGAAATAACTAATACATGGGGTTTAATTTAGAACAACTTTCCCTCTGTTGAACTTTACCAAAGGACTGTGCAGTTTAGCACAGTTCCTACCTGATCTTCTGGTGGGAATGTATGAGATACTCCTTCAATTTCTTCTGCTGGTCCTTCAGACTCTGCACTTCTTTGCAAACTGCGACGATGCTGAGTAGGTTGTTTTCAATGGCGGGGCGCAGTTGGGCGTGAAGTGTTACCATTTCGTTGCCGAGATGCTCAAACGCCATGAACATGCGCGACAGTTCGATCTCCTGCTCTTCAGCTTGTTTTGGGCTCATCATGATTTGATCGAGAAACAGTTTAAATACCTTCCCCATTGTATCAAGGACCTCTTTTTTGTGTACAGGTATCTATAAAACACGTTATAAGAGTTTGTAAGAGTATTGTTTCATTATTTCATAATTTTTATTTGTCTAATTTGTTAGCGGTCTGTTGTGGGTAGATGCCAGTGATTCCTGAAGGGAGAAACACAGGTGTTGAAATAACTCGGAAGCCTTAGCTCGAAGGTCTTGGCTCGATAATATGTTGAACGGAAAAACACACACACAGACAGACACTGAAACTCCCTGACAGACTTTGACACCCAGTGAACCGCAAAGGGGGTTTCCAAACTCTTCATATATAACTAACCGTCAAAATAGACAAAAACATACATGAGTAGTATTATAACACACATTAATTTACCTTATTCACCATATCTTCCGTAAACAATTTGGGCTCGTATTTAGAGTGCTCGTACAGTATGTCGATTGCAGTCCATATATCTTCTACTTCTTTTCTATTAGATAGGTCCTTGTCTTTTTCTTTGTACTCGGAATAGAGTTTTTCTACGCAGCTAGCAGATGATTCCGTAAAGAAGTTAGTTCTTCGGAATTCGTACTCTCCAACGCCAAAAAGGGAGCACGTTTTGAAATTTATTGGTTCGAACAGAGCTCTGACTTGTTCGACATCCGTGTTTGGCAGAAGATTTTTTATTATGCAGTAGTCGTTTTCTATCAACTGAGGTACACACATCTGAAAATACCAGAATTCCTTGGTAGATCATTGCTGAGAACATGGGGTGAAACAAACCCCACCTACCTACCTACTGTATATATGGACCTACCTACCTACCCTTGATACTGTAGTATTCGTTGTATGGTTTTCGCATGCGCGAACATGAATTATAACACTATTTCGTACATTAGCATGCTTACACTATACATACCTACATTAGGGACCTACTATTCTATTTTGCATTCAATTATTTTCACTAGTACTTTGTTCTCCAACAAATTCTCTACATCCTTGTTACAAGTGGGGAAGCTATTCTGTCCTCCCAAATTGGCCTAAATTGGTTTTTCAACCTATATAATATTACAATCAAAAGAACGTACTGTGAATTTCGATTGTAATTATACGACCCATACAATCTGAAAACCTCAATAATAAAAACCATGGTTTTTAACCAGTAGTAGTGTGAATCTACTACCCAAAACCTGCGGTGAAAGAAATTCTAAATAAATTCGTGACAACGCACATTTCAAAGCGCGCAGGCAAGAATTCGGCTCCCTTCGGCAATTCTCGGTCACGTCACTGCACTTTTGCTGAGAATCACCCATCATCCAGTTTCTTCCTTTCTCTAGATTCAGACCAATGGCATCGAAGCTCCCTTTCACTTGTGACTATTAACAAGCCGAGTCTTTTCTATTTATGTTCATTCATTGTTTGTTACTGATGTTGACCTAACCGTCGAAATCAAATCTAATCAACTCTTTATTTCGTGAAAATAGACTAACGTTCCTCATTAATTTCAGTAGGTACTTTGTTTTTTTTTTTTTTTTTTTTTTTTTGTTTTTTTTTTTTTTTTATTGAAAGTTTGGGTTTAAGTAGGTGGGTATCTAGCTTAGATTTTGAAGAGTATTGACCTGATCTTATGCAGACATAACACATCTTTTTTCAGAATGCTTTTATCCATCAGGTACCTACCAACTTGAATAAGTAAATGCCTACAATATTTAATTAAAAATTAGTTCCGAAATCTAACTTACCGCAAATGTTAAAATGGCCGCAGTTTCTTCCAACAGCTTTTTAAGTTTTCCAATCTCTATTTGAACGTTGACTCTTTCATATGGAACATGATGTGATTGGAAAAGATCACCTTCAAGTTGATGAACCAAGCAGGCGTTCATCAGTTCCCTCCCCAAGACGGACGCTCGGTCAGCCGTTTCATCCCTGAGTTTTTAAACAAAACCATAGATGAATTGGATTGTGACAGAGAAGAAACTATGAACCACCGTTGTAACCCATAGGGAAATATAGGAAGGTACATAAGATGTACACTTATCCAACATTCTAAGGGGCTAATTAAAATTAAGGTACATTGAATCGGCCTGAAAAAAATAAGTTGGTAGTAAAGGTATACCAACACGCAAAATGAAACTATAGGTATCTCTAATAATGCAAGTGTGTGAGTAGGTATTTAAGATCTTCAGTAGATAAGTACGCACATCATAAACTTCACATATTCCTTGGATTCATTAATCGTGCTTCTACACCGAAAACCATGGCAAGCAAACAGTGGTGTATTATAAGTAAGATAGTGTTATTGATTTAACAATTTTTAGGTTACCCAGGTGAAAACGCTGCGTTTAACGCATGCTCAGGTAAGGGAAAACCGACGACAGTCGTACCTACCTATCCAAAACCTATTTGTTAGGATGTCCCTCGGAAGCTAAGCCATAGGTACTTGGCTTTTATACTAGCTAAGTTCCTTTTTTGTATGTGCCATGCAGGACATTCTAACTCTATCGGATCCTTACGATGCAATTATTGGGACCACTATTGAAAGATATGACAGGAAAATAAGGTAGGATTCAGTGGGGGTCCGTGCTACTTCACAGCAGCATGTAAATAGACTTAGGTTGAATACTGATCGATATCTCGAAGACTTTCGAATACCAGAGAAAACCCTTCTACCCTTCGTTAACAGTGGGAAGACCACGAGTTGATTTCGCGGTAGCGTCATGAAAAACTAAAACCCGTACAATTCAAGATATAGTAAATATTACTCAAGGATACGTCTATCATTATTACTGAGACGTTACCAACACATTGCACCAATTAATATGGTTTTGTTATTATTTATTCAACATTTAATTAATAATAATAATATTTTATTTCCATATATCACAACTACGTGTGAGTAGAAAACGTCGAACTAAGTACAATATTATTAAAACAAATAATAATATTATAAAAATGTTTATATATAAATATTCCGAAACAACACAGCACAATATTAACAAAAATGGAGAATAAATCAATGGTTAAAAAAATTCACTAAGTGAGTAAAACTCTTTGTCCACGAGAAACGACTTCACATTCTTCTTAAATGTAGAAAGCGAGTTACCCCCAATTCGGAAATCCAGGAATCTATTGTGAACTTTCAAAATCTGGTAAAGTGAGCTTTCTTGAAATAGAGAGAGGCTATGCTGAGGAAGCCGAAGGAGACCAACACTGCGGGTGGAGTAGCTGTGGTAAAATTTAAATTCTTCAAAATAGGCGGAGTATTTCCTGTAGAAAATCAAGCATTGCATCAAGAATGCTGATGGTATTGTTAGTAGACCAGCATTTCTGAATTGCCCTCTACAAGAAGAAAATGGTTTTAGACCTAGGACAATGCGAGTCGCTCTTTTTTGCACACTGAACACAACATCAAGATTTTTTTCATTACCCCAATAAAGTATGCCAAAAAGAGCCTTACTCATAAAGAGTGCATGGTAAGCATTCAGTCCGATACCTTTGAAGCAATCGTTTTCAGTCTCCGCAAACAATAGCTGCAACTGCCAAGCTCCTTACAAACCGCTGATACATGATCATCAAATTTCATATTGCAGTCGATCCGCATACAAAGGAACCTTGTGGCGGAAACGACCGCAATGCTCATGTCACCCAGCTGCCGTGAAGCTGGAGGATTCAAATTAGAGCGTAGAGAACGGAAGAACATGCATTGAGTTTTAGCATCATTAAGTGACAAACCATTCATACTTAACCATTCTCGAATTCTACGAAGGACTATAAGGCAAGAATCAATTGCTTCAGAAATTGTATTTTTGACTATCACAACATTTGTGTCATCAGCGTATTCTACGATTCTTATACTAGGGTCAGAGGTGGACACAAATTCAGGAAAGTCATATGCAAATAATAGGAATGCCAATGGTCCAAGGATACTGCTCTGTGCTACACCTCTTTGCAGGGTTCTCTCATCCGATAATTCAATCCCACCTGGGGCAAAAACTCCAACCTTCCATGAACGCTGTCCCAAGTATGATTTAAACCATTCCAAGGCCACACCCCTCACACCGTAGAATTCAAACTTTTTCAAAAGCAAATTATGGGTACAAGGTTAAATGCTTTAGTCAAGTCCACGAACATTCCCAGCACTTCTTGACCTCTATCAATGCCACGGTACACTAAGTCGATGAGCTAAAATACAGCTGAATCAATAGCTCTACCTTTGATAAAACCATGTTGACATGGGTTGAGCACGTTAACGCTTGTTAATCCTTCTCTTCTGTGATAAAAAATTTAAACTTATTTTATTGTGGTTGGATTTTTTAATGAAAGCTTGTTTGTTATAATTTTTATGAATTTATAGAAATTCTTCATTTTTAATAAAGTTTTGAATTACGTAAATTCGTTTATATATAATCTTGAAAAAAATAATTTTAATCAAATAAAATAAATAGGTAGGTTTTCATCCCTTGAAAGATTAGGTCTCATTGATACATTATTTTCTAAATTTTTAGGAATAAATACATATACTCGCTCTTGATCTCATTTTTGGCTCCTGATGAGATATATTTTTTGTATTCAGCAAATAATTTTCTGTAGCTATTTATAACCAATTCATTTTTGTCCACTTGACCCATGTGGCGGTCTCGCAGTTTGCCGCTCAAACACAAATCTTTTCTATGCACGTTCCTTTTCTTCTGCAGTAAGGAATCATATCGTTAGAACGTGGAGATCAATTTTGTTCAATTTTGACATTTCCCTACTTTTACATTTATTATTTCTTAACCCACTCAATATAGTCCAGGCAACGAACAGTCATAGAGGGAAATGTTTGGGACACAAAATTTGACTTCATAGTCTTGTTAGAACTATTATAGAGGTAGAGGGGGGGCTTTAAAGGTCACTTTTTGGTTTATTATTTCCAATAATAAGCCTATGTGATCGTATAGCAAAACATTTTTATAACCCCCCCTCAAACTTTGTCACTTTACGTTTCAAGGTGCGTAGAATCCAAATTTAAAATGTCCGTCCGCCGTCCGGGCCATAAAAGGCCTTAGAATTGACTTAAAAAATCTGTTCTTTCGCACATAGACTCCACTTGGGGTCTAGTTGGTCCTAACTTCTCGCCAGCTCGATCGCTCCACTCTCATGGGTGCTATGAGCCAAAAATAGGTGAAAAAGTGTCTTTTTTTGTGTGTATATTTCAAGTTGTATAGAAATTGGAGATTTATGAGTGAAAAGAAAATGTTAGCTATTAATTTTATGGAAAAAAAGTATTCTAAATGATACTCTTCTATTCAAAAAGAGATTTTGGATTTTAGGCTATTTTTTGCAATTTTATAGATATTTTAAAACAAAATTTAATGAAGTTCAAGTTTTTAGCATAATTTCGTACATAAATTTTTGAATGTTCTATTTCATAGTTGATAAACTTTATTTGACCAATCTTATGCTAAAAAATATCAATTTAACAATTCTTAGCCATTTTCAGTGATTTTGTCAGCACATTTTTTGACATTTGACCATTTAGAGATATCAATATACAGTATAGGTAACACTTTTATGTGTTGGGAAGATGACTTGGTAATAAATTGTTTTGTTTATCAACTATATTAAAAAGCGTAAAATTGTGAGATTCCGCTGCTGTAATGGATTGAACCCATTTGTGAGGTCCGAAGCTCCGAGTTCCGATACTAAATATACTATAAGCGGTGTTTAATAATTATGGACCAGAGATCTACGTAGAAGGGCTGTCTAATACATAAATAATAAACCTTTGTGTAATAATTTGCATCGTTTTTCTATTAAATCTCTGAAACTATGTGACCTAGCGGTATGCCCACTCTATACAAAATCAAAGCTGACAAAATCGTCTACAAGGTGCACTAGTCAAAAATGTCGGTATTGTGTATAGTCTTTAAGATATCAGCTCATAAAAATCAATAATTGGAGAAAAATAAGTTTTGCCTTACATTTTTTGCTCTATTTTACCAGATAACTCAATGACGCCCCCTAAAAAAATATGGCGGTAAAATGTTTGTAGAGCATTACATTTCTTTCAAGAATATGTAGTCTTTTACTATTTTTGTACGAAAGCTACAGCCATTTTAGCGTTAATCGTATACCTAATCCGAATTTTGGCGACAACTTTCGATTTTAGAATATTTCAATTTCTCACCATTCCCAGTCAGTATTGATCGAAATGTGCACCATTAACTACACAGTGCTAATGTTTGTCCAAGTCGCACTGATACTCATTATAAATATATGTTTATGGGCCTGTTGACCAGGTTCCCTCACAGAATTTAAAAAGACATGGTAGGTATTTTAATGTAAACAGATTAACGAATAAATTGGTTTTGATTTAACAGTAACATTTTCGACTCCATGACACTAATCTGAGTCCAGTTCCAGCTTCCTTTAGTCAGAGCAGGTAGGAAGGGTGATTTTAGTTCCTTTGTCATGATCGCTTAGTTCCTTCTGAAGTTTCCTTGAGCTCAGTAGTGAAACGATTTATGGAGTTGTTTCATTAAACGATGTGTGTTTTAAAGTCATTTGACAAACAAATTTGACTAGTGCACCTTGTAGCAAATTTTGTCAGCTTCAATTTTGAATAGAGTGGTCATGCCGCTTGGACAAATAGCTTCGGAGATACACGCGAAAAATAAAAAGTGGCCTTTAAAGGACTAGTACCTTGAAGGGGTCCTAGGTATGTACAGTTGAAGACGTAACATTTTCGTGGTTTTGCATAGGAAAACATGAATTTCACCCAGGGAATTCAAATACAGCCTAGGAAAGAGGCGTGAAGCCTAGCATTAAATGTTTTTGTTCTGCAATAGATAGTCATTGTTCTCACCAAACAATTCGTTCAAGAATTCTCATAGCGTAAATCTTGTCAGAATCAGCGATGGATCGATGCGCTTCGGTTGCCATTTTGGGTGATATCGTGCCCTACTGCTGACGCAATCAGGAGTTTAAAAATATATTTGAAATTTAATAGGATTCTACTAAATACTAAACACTCACTACACTACAACATTTAAGAAGAAATTTGTTCAATAACACCAGCTACATCGACTTTCACATTCTCTCACAAAAGGTAATGATGCATTGTAAGGTTACTACGTGTCTAAACATGTGTGACTGATGTTACCATCGTTAGGGGTTAGAAATAATGTGAAACCTGTTTTACCTAAATATTGACAAGGATGGTTTCATTGATAAGGTTATTATATTTTCCTCAGAAACAACAGTCCGCGTCAAAAATATGCCAAGCAATAAAAGGTATAAGTACAATAATATACCTACATATATCAGACATGATATACAAATAATTGTAAATCCATTTAGCAAGCACTTGCTTTAGCCATAGGACGCAGCCCGAAAACGTCCAAAAATGTGTCCACGGAAGATTTACGAAAGTAGCAAAGTGGATTCCTCCAATTGCTAAATTCACTCCTTCTCACTCAACAAAATTGAAATTAGATAGGAACTAGGAAGCCTCTCAGAGACATCGAGACAAAATTACGGGCTTCAATCTGATCAGTAAGGTTAGGAATTTTTCATATGCCTTTTATTTATGATATATCTTCTTACTTTAATCTTTTAAACCTTTACCCACTGATTTGAGTTGAAAATTTCAAATTTAATTTGCATATATTGGCCGTTTTTCTGAAAATTTGCATGTGCGAGCATATACAAGAAACTCCTAAGGTTTAATTCTTTGCAAAAAACTGAATCTAGAAATAGGTTTGGGACTTTACAGGCTCTGGCTAGAAAGAGGTCGGTGGCCTTGGTTCAGGGGGAATTAAGAAAACAAGGTATTAACGGGGCAGGGTGGTCTCATGTTTGCAAGGATTGAAGTAAAAGGACCTTGGGTAGACGACTGGTCATCTTCTGCTTAAGCCTAAATAGGATTGTAGCCCTTCGTCTTTACGCCCGTATGTACCTGTTAATAGATACACGAGTAGCTTCCTATTGTTTTCTCCACTCAGGCTAAGTTTTCCTGCCTATAAAAATCGGTGCCACCTAAACGGGGGTTACATTTCTTCTCGAGTTATTGTGATCGATACTAGTGTTCCTTTCGCGATTTCAAATTTTCATCCAACATGCCGTCTCATTCCTGTAGAGTTGGATCAAGAACGATTTCGCATTCAAATTGGAAGGTGGTGACTTGTTTTGCTGCTTATTTTGAAAAACCCTGGATGGTCAAACGTTGTGGAGATTTCAAAAAATGCTGAACGGCGAGATTTCTACACTCCAACTTGAGTACTCTCGAGAGTACTCCCGAGAACTTGCAGCATTGAATTTTGGTTTATTATTTCCAATAATAAGCCTATGTGATCGTATAGCAAAAAATTTTTATAACCCCCCCTCAAACTTTGTCACTTTACGTTTCAAGGTGCGTAGAATCCAAATTTGAAATGTCCGTCCGCCGTCCGGGCCATAAAAGGCCTTAGAATTGACTTAAAAAATCTGTTCTTATAGACTCCACTTGGGGTCTAGTTGGTCCTAACTTCTCGCCAGCTCGATCGCTCCACTCTCATGGGTGCTATGAGCCAAAAATATTGAAGATTTAGAAGATTTTGAAGATTTATGAGTGAAAAGAAAATGTTAGCTATTAATTTTATGGAAAAAAAGGTTTTCTAAATCATACTCTTCTATTCAAAAAGAGATTTTGGATTTTAGGCTATTTTTTGCAATTTTATAGATTTTTTAAAACAAAATTTAATGAAGTTCAAGTTTTTAGCATAATATCGTACATAAATTTTTGAATGTTCTATTTCATAGTTGATAAACTTTATTTGACCAATCTTATGCTAAAAAATATCAATTTAACAATTCTTAGCCATTTTCAGTGATTTTGTCAGCACATTTTTTGAAATTTGACCAATTAAATGATATCAATATACAGTATAGGTAACACTTTTATGTGTTGGAAAGATGACTTGGTAATAAATTCTTTTGTTTATCAACTATATTAAAAAGCGTAAAATTGTGAGATTCCGCTGCTGTAATGTAATGAACCCATTTGTGAGGTCCGAAGCTCCGAGTTCCGATACTAAATATACTATAAGCGGCGTTTATAATTATGGACCAGAGATCTACGTAGAAGGGCTCTATAATACATAAATAATAAACCTTTGTGAAATAATTTGCAGCGTTTTTACCTATAGTTTCATGTGACGTTGAACGTTCTTTCTCTATGTTAAAATGTTTACTATCCGATAATAGGCGTAGGCTCAACGTTGAAAACCTTGGGCGACACATAGCTGTAAAGTTTTATAAGCAAAAGTATAAGTTTTTAATGTTTAATATAAGCTATTGACACTTGGATTTGGTTGTGTTCATTTCATCCGTTTACCCAACATTTTAAACTCCCGTTCTAAAATAATCATTTTTCAACTTTGAAAGGGGGTTTGCATATTTTTGGCAAATTTAGGCCGATTTGCATATATCGGCACTTCTCGATGCATATGTGGGCCGTTTTATTTTCATGTTTCCGAACCCTACTGATCAGTTTAGTAAGCAAAAATCTGTACCTCAGAGGTCGATTATCGTAAGTGACATTTTGGCGATTTTACAGGAGAGCCAAAAGAAGTTGTGGGCACACCTATTTTGATCCCTATGGCCCATTCTGATGACTTTATCATGCTCAAATTAATTAATTTGAGCATGATAAAGTCATCAGAATGGGCCATAGGGATCAAAATAGGTGTGCCCACAACTTCTTTTGGCTCTCCTGTAAAATCGCCAAAATGTCACTTACGATAATCGACCTCTGAGGTACAGAAATTCTGTCTTGTTCACCGTAGAAAATTGAAATTTGATAGAGGGCCTCTGAGACATCGAGAGACGAATGAAATTGCGGGTTTCATCCTGATCAGCTGATTGATTTTATTCTCTCCGGTTCTCGCTAGGAAGTTGAAATTTGATAGGGAGCCTCTCTGAGACGGATGAAATAAGCTTCATCCAGCTCAGCTGATAGAGCTACTCTCTCCTGCCTCTATGGAACAACAAGAAACGAATGAAATTACGGGATTCATCCTGGAAATTCTCAGCTCATGGCTTCTATATCTTTCACAAATTAATAGGAATGGAATTTGACAAACCGCTTGGAGGCTCTAATATACTACCAACCTATTCTGTAGAGATCTTCGCCAGTTACCTCCAGTAACAGGGATTCACAAACGGAGAAGAATGCGAGTCAATAACAATATTCTGTGGCAGGCTTTACACTTTACCCGCACTTTACATTTTAACCTGTATTTAGCAATTAATTCATCAGCTGGCTAAAGCATGTGCACGTTCAAATAATTTAAGCCACCAGGCATTAAGTAACCTGCATCTGGGGGTCAATGCATCTTGCGAGTCGAGAAGCGTCGAATTTCCTCCTTCACTTCAGATCTCGTGGATTGTATTAAGCATTGCAGCGTGAACCTGTAAGTGGCGTAAGAACCTAATTGCCTAAAGTGGGGCAATTCACCCCAAATTCAATACACCAACGTAAGCAAGTGAAATTAAGTCTCCACGAGCCCTTAAGTTAAAATGCAGATAACGACTGCAGAAACGAACATTTTCATCATTTTTGTGTGTACTTATACTAACAAAATACTCACTTTAGTGAGGCGAAAAAAGTTATTGAAATTTCTAATTGCTTTTCACGTTTTATAATTCCTTTACTGACTTTCGGTAACCACATCCTTGCTACACAAATACTATCCGCAATTTAGACACCTCCAAGCACGACGGGGTAGGCACCTACATGGTCCCTTATAAAAAGTAGAGCTCACAAAACCCAAATGCCAATCCCTCAATTTAATGGTGTTATTCTAATCTAATCTGAAGGTTATTAGAGAATTCATACGATTCTCTATGAATTTCATAATTGTCAGATCAATATTTATTACTAGCCGTGCTACTCGCTCGAAGGGAGGGAGAATCAAGGGGAATCAATGAATGGTGGGTTAATGAAGCCACTTAGGTACTTATTCAAAATAATAAAATGGAGATGAATTAAACGATAAATTAGGTAACCCAGCACCTCTCTCTTAGTTGGTAACGGCGGTTACGCACGTTGTGACTCTATTCGAACAAGAGAGAGCTCTCTATCAATCATAAAAGCCTTCAATCTCAGAATAGTAAGTTGAATAGGAACAAAATAAGCCGGCTAATATATGACGGATTCATTTGGCCCAAACAGTCCTCCCGAAGATTTCAACGAGTTATGTAGTACCATTCTTAAATTTCTAATATTATTAGCGAATTTTTGAAGAAAATTAAGCTATTGTTCTCGCCTCAAAATTTGTAGAATGTGAATTTTTGAAAACATTTTATGCAGAAATCCGTTTCAGGCTATTCTGAATCATATTCTGAAGTTTAACGCATTTTTTTATGTATGTGTCATTCCAGACGATAACTGTCCGTAGAATTGTGCTAGAAACTTCAAACAAATTTTAAAATGTTAAGGACACAAAACGCAAGTTCTTCGTGTTGAAATTTTCAAAAACGTAGTCAAAAATTTCAAAATAGCCTGTTTTTTGCGATTTGTTGTGCGAAATAATTTTTTCAGCATACTAACATGTGGTATATTCGGAATCAGCGTAAAATTTCCTATAAGAATATGTATCAAGTTTTCAAAAATTTCAAAGTTGAAAAATCAGTCAAAAATCGAAATAATGCCGTTCGCTAGTTGTAAAAATCGGTAATATATGCATGAAACATTGTCCGAATTTAGATTGAACTACTCTTATGGAAGTATCCCTGTATAAACAATCCTAGAACCATGCTGTTTAAAACGTAGGTAGGATTTAATGCTAGTATTAAATATTTTCAATTTCTTTCTTGTTGCTACGGAAAAGCCAAGTGACACTTCCCCATAATTTAGGCTGTCAATAGATGCACAGAGACTACAGTTTGTCTGTCAATTTCTTGCTGTAGGATACTAGATTCGAATGAATATCGATTGGCTGTGGAAATACGTTTCTTTCATATGACGTCGGTACGTTATTTTATTTTATGTCAAGATTTGATGATGTTATGATAGGATACTGTTAAGATTTCAACTGCCTTCAACACTGACCACATTGGACATCGAAATCTATGAATATTTACCTACATTTGTCTTTAAATCTACAAGATTAGTTTGATAATAATAAAGTATGAGTACCTCCTAATTATTTTTAATAATTTGATTCCAAGTTTGTCTATCAAAATCATAAACTAAAATTTCTCTACACGATCAATAGCGACTGAAATGTCGAAGATTTCTTCAAAAATTCGCTCATGGGGTCATGCTGCATGACTGGAATTTTTTTTATCATCTGAAAATGGAAACCCCCCAAAAAGACGTTCCACGTACAAAAGATGCCAAGCCACTAAATGTATATCATCCAATTTGGGGCAGGTCAATGGTCGGATTCTCTCACTCTGTGTGACTGCGTTTAGAAGTGAGAAGGTTCTTCAAAGGCTTGGACGATTTTTGCCTATCGCAAAAAAACCAAGACTGAATTTGTATTCCTTATGTTAAATAAAATTTTAATCATAAATTATGTGAGCATGTGAACCCTTAACGTTACATTGGATTAGTACAGCGCTCTTTACAGCCCACTTTAGCTCTGCATTTGTAAGGAGTATAAGTGCATAATTACATAGTACTTAAGTAAATAATTTTGTGCATTTATTTTTTAATATTTTGGGACATTGTTGATGAACTTCTTGGGACAAAAATTCTGCTAAAATAGGTACATAATTTTAACGATTTTTAGTTGTTATAGCCATTTTTAAAAAGTGTGCAATTTAATGTATTAAAAAAGTACTGGCCAATGAACTCATCTTTTCACTTGGAAAGCTTGCTTTTTAGGAGCAAGAACGGATTTTTCAACTCAATTTTAAGAGTTATAGTCTGTAATGATCTTATATATATGAACTTTTTTTTAGCCATTGCAGTACTTCATTTCCTACGAAAATTCGCTAAAAATGTAATAAAAATCAACCTGTTTTACTCACAGAGTGGCTTCTAATGAGGTAATTGTCGCAATGCTCTCTCTTGGAGGAACTGGTTTCTTTATAAGAGTTCCCATACATGAACAGGTGCATAATGGCTCATTTGGAAACCCCCACACGGGGGTTATAGGTCCTTCAGCTGACATTTCTCAACAACTTCCTTAATTGGATCTTCAGTTTCTCATACAAACAGATAAACTCTGCAATCAAAGGACCGACGTTGTTTAACAATGCTAATCCCAGTGTGTAGGAAGGTAATACTCTACAGACTGTCATTCAACAGTTTTTGGCCGAAACAAGCTATCTGAGTCAGATTTTTCAGTTTTTATTTTTATGGTTGTTTGGGGTCTATGATTATTAACCATAAAACAATAAAATCGCCAAATTCTGAATCTATTCCTGTACATAACGAATATTCGTAAACGTGGTACATATTGAGTGAATTAGCAAATACCTGGCTTATTGATTCATAGGTATCGTTCGATTCAACTTGGAGGAATAGTGAGAAATTAAGATGATGTTCAGTAAACCATCAATCGCCAAAAATAGCGTTGATACAAATAATTTATTCATGGTATATTTAAACGGATTACAAAGTCAACGTTCGATTAGTTGGTAATGTTAGGTATACTGAAAATGTTCAATGCTTATTATTTTGCAGTTAATAGACCTCAAGCAACCACAAAACTATGAAATAAGAGAATATTTAAGTCTGAGAAACTCTCAAAGTTGCTTCATTCTGTCAAGAATTCATCTTCAAACCATCCCAGGGAACACTTATGTAGGAACCTATACCGTAAAAGGTAGTGAAGAGGGATCCGGTGGTGAAGATGGTACAAAGACAGGTTTTCCAAATAAATTGACATTTGGCGGGAAAAGGGGGGTTCCCAAGCAAAAATGGCCGACAGGTTTGTGTCAAGGGCACTAGGGAGCAGCATCTGAGCGGTGGAGCCTTTTAATTTTTTTCTTGCGTTTGATTCAACCTTAGACCTTTTTAGTCCCATTTTTCCATCATCCCTCCACTTGTAGAAAGAAAGTAGATGTTAAAAACGATAGTGAAGTTGGTACAGAAGCCTCTGCAACCTGGTTGGAGGTATAAAACGACGGTGTACCATCTTCACCACCAAAGTGTGGGAGAAGATAGTACAACGTTAACCCCCCACCCTCGAGCTTGCAATTGATGAATTTCAACAACTCAAACGTGGTTCAAAAGGTTGATAGTTCAAGTTACTTCAGTATGAAGTTCACAAAAAAATTATGAAAATTGTGGCTGGAAGAGGTGGAAAACTATCAAAGCTGTACCCACTTCACCACCATTTACGGTACCTACCTAATAACCTTGTCATGAGTTGAGGGTGAACTATGCGAGTTATCGCCATTTTAAGTCCCTAGTCTAAACTCTCTGCTCAGCCTACATAGTCAATATAAGCCAATCTTGGTTACTATACTAATTCAGTATTAGAAACGGCTAAACAGATCGCTACTTGTGCCCCAACTAACTTCACCCACATGGTCGAGCGTCCAAGCAGTCATTGTTACCACACTTGTTCAAAGTCGAATCAGTAAGAATCTTTAGTGTCGACCCCGAGAGGAGGGCCCCTGCTTAGTTACCTACCTACCGCTTTTTCAACTATTTGAAACTGATCCCTACTTTGACAGACGATGATTTTAATTTAAATGGCACTTACGAAGAGGGGACAATATTGTGCCTCCTGAAAGTGGTAACATTCTCCACTGTTGATTTGCATTAGCAAAGTTTTATGACCGAGAAGGCAGATTCATACATATATAATTATGATTATAGTAATAGTAGGTGCTACTGGACTTACCCAATCGATCTTCGTGGTGGCCTCACAAATTCTGTCTAGTTGAAGCGATGGAAGTCAGTTGCTGCTAGTTAATTAACACCAAATGAACACTACTATAAAACTGCATTTAACCAGTACAAAAAAACCTAGTCAACACCTAATATTGAATGAATCAAGGATGGCAGAAACTGTAACTACCAAGGTGATACCAACACCTGAAACGCGTGTCCAAGAAACCTAGGGTCTATTTCATAAAGTAACAAGCCGATTTTATATAAAAGTTGTAAAAAATGAGTGAGCAAGCGTTTCATAAAGGTACAAGTGTAGACTCGCAATGCACTGTGAAGATTAACAAGTGTACAGGCGAATGGACTAGTTACAAGTGTTTCCCCATCATTTTGAATAAGTCACTGTTTTACAGTTGTAAAAAATGGCCGATTTTTAACCTACGTCCGTTCACCTGTAAACTTGTTATTTTCCAGCATTGTGGGTTGACAATTTTTCGGTGTTTAATATGTGGGAATCATCTTCTGTTGAAGAATACAGACAAGAAAGAAGCATTCAGCATAGAAGACGCCAAAGATTTTTTCGGCCACGAATAAACGCTCATTTCCTGGATATTTTTGAGTTTAACGAGAGATTTAGGATGTCTTCCGAGACCCTTGAAAGATTCAAATGGTGCGTGACTGTGCAATTTTTCCTGATCGTGTATTGAGGATCTCCCCATAATTTAAGAACAATGTGAAGTGTGAAGATCATCTCGAAGTTACAGATGACATTCCTAACACAGCAGCATTAAAGCTGGTTTCACATGGAGCGGTATGAGCGTACAACCGGAAAGACGGAAGGCCGAAAAATCCAGTGGAGGGGGCGGCGGAATGCGGCACGTTGTTCACATGAAACGGCACCTTGATGAACGGAATCATACTTTCCTACTGAAACTCTCTCTGATCTGAAACCTCTACTTGAGGTTATCAACATTCCTGTCCAATGAGCTTGCACAACGCTCGACGGCAAGCGGCGATAGTATACAAATTTCTACCGCCGACCTCCTACCGCCCATACCGTTAACATGGCAGCCACCATCCTCAACTGTTGTCCCAACAGCCAATCACATTGCGTTCCATCTTTCCGTCTCCGGACATACCGCTCCATGTGAAATCGGCTTAAGACTTGATGAACTGATTAATAATTTCCGCTGAATGAAAGAGAAAAATCCGATTATGCCAGCCATTAGAATAAGTTGAAATCGAATACACACTTTCTCCACTTTAAAGTTTATAATTTGTCTGTCTTCCAATCATTACACCTTGTAATGTACGATAACATCCTATCGTGTACTCAACAACGTTTTTATATTATGATTCGCTGACAAAACTTCAATTTCGGCATCCAGCTTGACGTTGTTCATTTTGTTTGTCCCCACACGTCATTTTCCTTTTCTGCTACACTTGTAAACTTGGCTTCTACAAGTGTAACGTTTCTACACTTGTATTCTTTGTTTCGGTGAAACACTTGTTCTAGTTTACCGTGCATTACAAGTACCTGTACTTGTTAACTTGCACACTAGTAACTCTTGTTGTTTTATGAAATAGGCCCCTGGTCATCAATGAGAGCAATAATCAATGGGAAGTGGTTACTCGAGGGCGTAGTCACATTATGTAGCATGCCGACTACAAGTGCATATTACGCATCCATTACATCATCAAGAATGAAGGTAAAAATTCAAAATGAAAATAAAATTAGTTTCCAATTTCCATTTATTCGTATATGCCAAGTTAAAGAGGCAAAAGGTGATGGTAAGTTTGAAAGCCGATAAAAATAGGTAGCATCTAAAAAGAAAAAAATAAACCAATTGAAGAAAAAACCCTTTTGGCTAGCTTTTCAAATGAAGATTCCAACCCTATAAATACAAGAAAATGTCTGCACTGCTACTTGTAAAAACAACAGGTAACTAATGTAAAACGTGGCAGACAGTGAAAAATGTAAAATTTTCGAAATAAGGCCGAGAGTGGAAGCTAGTATTCGAAATAAATGTGACAGAACATAGTGTAGTGACAGAAATTAAGAAGGTAAGGATCACAAACTGGATTCGGTTCCAAAAATGTAAACCGTTAAGAGCACTCATTTAAAAGAAGGGACAAGAAAGAGCAAAGAAAGACAAATAAATACGTAGGCAATAACTTGATAAATTAATATGAAAGCGAAATACAGAAAACCTTCATAAACAAGGTGCACTATTATAGATTAGGAACAAAAGTAACTCTTGAAGAAAACTCATTTGTGGAAATGTCAAAAATACAGGGACAATTACTATTCAACATCACCTTTTGTAAACACAGGTTTAAGATTACTTCCTTTTTTACTGATGTTCTATCAACTACTGAATAAAGAATCATACAAGAAAAATGGAACAACTATAATAGTAATAATACATTATATTTCTTTTCAAAATCCTCTCTCAGACGAATCTTGGATATCCTTGATTTATCCCATATGTTGCCCGTCTGCAGCTTTACAAGGCGTAGATTTTGAATAAGAAGAAAATAAACTTTCAAAAATTCAAAATTTGTAGAAAAACTTAACAACAAAGAAAAATAAATTGATTGATGCCCTATAAAGAACTGAGTTTTTTTTTTCATGTTGCAGCTGTCTTATTGGAGCCTAAAAATTCGGTACTGCTACCCCATATAAGGCACTTGCAAAATACCCTAATTACATCGTAGACGCAAGACATTTATGATCGTTTTAATTTTATTTTTACTTTTTTCTAGAAGATCATGGCAGATCGACAAAATAATATGTTTCGAATTGCAATTATTATAAGTAGCTAATGTTTTATATACAAAACAAACTTAGGAAACATTAACTTTGGGCGTATCAGTAGTGTTTAAATGGGAACTGCCGGAAATTTCATCCCACTCCAGATCCAAGCAGTACCAATACACTGGAAAAAAATTACCTTGTTTGTAAAAAAAAATAATAAATAGTGCTTAATCATACCTATAATAAAGTTTTGGAGCAAAAATACTATCCATTTTTACAGTAAAATAATTATTCCCCAAGTTAGTAAGTGGGCACTAACTTATTTCTTCTTATTTACAGTTGACTTTATTCAAAAAGGAAAAGAAAAGTATAAATCAAAGTGAACTGGGAGACGTAGTCGTTTCGAAGATGTCGTAATTATGAGATAAATTGTTAACATGTGTAAAATCAAGAGAAAATCCACTTGGCCAGTGGTTTTTAAAAAAACCATTGATGACAATCACGCTTTAAACATTATGCAACGCTTCTTCACGTAATAATGGCCAAATACGTTAACAACTTATATTAGAATAAAATCACAGCGTTAATGCCCCTAACTTTTAACAGTTATTTTGTATACATACAACAGATGTATATTAGAGCATGCAAGAGATGCAGAAAGGCTTCAAGGAGCAGAGATCATTTAGGATTAGCTGAGAGAGGGTGTACAGTAATCGACTCAGTTGCCCCACCAATCATGGCCGGAGCTGCTATTCTGATTGGATGAATAAGAGCCCCCGTAGCCTGACCCGCCGCTGTTACCGCCATAGTAATCTGGAAATGAGATAATTTAAAATGAACATGATGAAAATGATAGAACATAGTGATAGATTGTTGGTTGAAATGTCTGCTCAGATCTGGAGTGGACAAAGATGAACCCTTCCAGACAGAACAAGTTCTCCCGGCCGCCAAAATTTATGGGACGCCTGTCCTGAATTCTTCATTCCAGAACGTTTTCCCGATACCTCGGCAACTATTAACCGTAATACAAAAATTTGTAAATTATTTTAGAAACACTTGGTATGGCGAGTTCTTTGGTTGTTCTTTGCTTGCTTTGGTTGTTTTTCTACCCAAGACTATTATTTAGAATTCAATGCCATTCGAATTGTTGGGAACATTCAGAAAACATTGCAGACTGTTGATTGGTAAGAAAAGTGAGAATCGGGAAAAATGTGTGAAAAACGAGTGGTAGTAGGTGTATGAAAGGGTCATTGGTCATTGTTCGCAGCTTAAAAAAAAAGTCCAGTCATGCAGCATGACCCCATGAGCGAATTTTTGAAGAAATCTTCGACATTTCAGTCGCTATTGATCGTGTAGAGAAATTTTAGTTTATGATTTTGATAGACAAATAAAACATTAAAGAGAGCGACCGAGAGAATCGGAGGACGGAATATTTCACAGAGTAAACTCATCAGTTGTGATTACATTTTTTTTAACAAGCACCTACTACCTACGTTTTAAACAGCATGGTTCTAGGATTGGTTATACAAGGATACTTCCATAAGAGTAGTTCAATCTAAATTTGGATAATGTTTCATGCAAATCTTACCGATTTTTCCAAATAGGCATTATTTCGATTTTTGACTGATTTTTCAACTTTGAAATTTTTGAAAACTTGATACATTTACAAATTTTACGCTGATTCCGTATACACCACATGTTAGTATGCTGAAAGAATTATTTCGCACAACAAATCGCAAAAAACAGGCTATTTTGAAAATTTTGACTACATTTTTGAAAATTTCAACCCGAAGATGTAATCCGATCATGCTGGCCAACGAACTTGAACTTTCGTTTTGTGTCCTTAACATTTTAAAATTTGTTTGAAGTTTCTAGCACAATTCTACAGACAGTTATCGTTTGGAATGACACATACATATGTATATACATACATACATTAAAAAATGCGTTAAACTTCAGAATTTGATTCAGAATAGCCTGAAACGGATTTCTGCATAACATTTTAAAAAAAATTCACTTTCTACAAATTTTGAGGCGAGAGCAATAGCTTAATTCTCTTCAAAAATTCGCTAAAAGAGGTGGTGACATTAAAACGCCCAAGACAGTTTCAACGGCATTTCAGAATGTTTGCCAAAACTGATTTTGTTGAGCGTGTGGGCGGCAGCGGAACTGTATGAACTACTTAATTGATCTCAATATAAAACGCAATGAATAATGACAAAATGGTTCCTATGAAAAGAAATACCGTGACTTTCCCGGTATCGTGATATTAGAGAGTTTTTGTTCTTCCCGTAATTCTCTACCCGTGTACGTGGAAAGACTGAAATACCAACTGCGCATGCGCGAATCTTCACGTCAACGTGTAGAACTACGCGTGTACGGGGAAAAGGCCTATCTACACGTGCACGGGAAAATGCATTCGTTGGAATTTCGGCCTACGGGTAGTCATCATAGCCTGACGCAAAGGTAACAACAGTTTCCGGTAACCACAGTGTGACCAAGGTAACCGCAGTTACGCAGTTACCAGCAAAGGTAACCACAGTGTGGTTGCCAACAACACGTTGGTTGGTCAACAAATCGAGAGGTTATAGTGAAGTGCTCCGCTACAAAATTCAGCCATTTAAGGTACCTAAGCAATAAATGTATTTATAATTTATGTATTTATGAATAATTATAAAGCAATTAATTATTTAAATAAGAATAGGTTGTACGAAAAGAATACGAAACAGCTTCTGAAACACTTATAGAGACGTTAACGTGACGTTAGCGTTTGGTTTTTCACGTATACGTGTAGAAATATGCGTAAAAATCACGTGAAGAGCTAGCATCTCCAGCTGCTTGCTCTAGACGCTGCTCTACACGTCAACGGGAGAAAATCTTACGGGAAGAACAAAAACTCTCTATTATGGTAAAATTCTCACATCTTTTCAAAGAAAATTTCCCTGAGTTAGTCCCTGAATAGTATATTGGGTTACTTACTGTTACTACCGTATGAATTGTAATTGGACGAGCCAGTCCTCGAATTGTTCTTGCCCCCTCCGCCACTGCCACCCATCTGTCTGCTGTCCCTGACGTCGCGGGCTCCAAAACCGCCGGCAAATCTGCTACCTCCTTTCTGGCCCCTCCTTGACGAAGTTGGGGGCCGCATGTCTGAGCAGAGCGTCTCCAACCACTCCGGAAGTTCCTGCTTTGAGTCCACAATTAGATCCACTAGGTCTCGGACTAAGTTGCGGTTCTTATCATTGAAAAATGAAGTGGCGAGGCCTGAAATCGAACCACATCAAACTGTAATTTTGAATAGATTGTCGAATGAATACGAATAATTGTCGACACGAAAATGACAGCATTAGATAAATTCTTTGAGATGCCTCATGAAGAGCAATATATCCAGAGAAACAAGCAACAGGAAATAAGTATCAAGTTCATATTTCAGTACACTCCTTTTCTTCGTAGAATAAACAATCGAAACGTGATATTCCATCAACAATACTTTACAAAAGTGATTGAACAGCTATTGTAAGTCATCCTAAAATAAGAATTGGAGCTTGAAAACCGCAAGGAAACTAATTCCTTCTTGAGTAGGTACGTGAATGCAACCTCATTCAAATTACTTCGTCTAAAAGACAATTTCGGATCACAAAATTTAAGAACCGAAATTTGCAGGATAGCTTTTACGTTAATTGTGTAAAAATTAATAGCTGTTTCATTAGATTCCCCTACGAGAAGCAGTTCGATAAACAAGTATTCAAAAAAAGAAAATTAAGAAGTAAACGATAAAGTGGCGATGCTGTGGGTGATTTGCTATAGCCAGCAAGTTCGGCTTACTAAGGCAGACTAACCAGCATGCCCAGCAAATCACAGCGACAGAGTTGCGACTCATGTCAGAAAATAAATTTTGGTTTATTATTTTCAATAATGGACCTCTGTAACCTAGTACCGGACCAAAGTTTATGAAATTCGGCTAAAAAATCATACATCGGCCGGGGATGAACCAGTAACATCGGCATCAATTTCGATCTACCCTAAAGAGTAGTAAACAAGGACTAAAATATTGAAAAATCGAGATCTCAGAAAATTTAAAGGTAACAGTAATATTTTTTGGTTCTCCTTTACATATAATTTCAAAACAAATCAAATGAAATCATCTAGAAGACCGTAATATAAAAACTAGTTTTGGGCTGTAACTGGTTTTTCTAAAAAAAAAAAAAAAAAAAAAAAAAAAAAAAAAAAAAAAAAGGTGTAAATTCAGTACGTCCAATTCTGTGAACGTACTCTTCAACGTCGTTGGGCAAATCAAAATTAATCACATGTTTCACGTGTGGGATATCCAATCCACGTGCAGCAACCTGGAAAGAAAACAAAAGGAACAATTAATTAGGCGATAGGAAGTCCAGGTGAAGTTTTCCTTCATCCCAAAAATTCTTCTATGAACACTTAGAGGAAAGATGCAGAACTTACCGCAGTTGCGACCAATACCGGGGTTTGACCAGAACGGAAATTCTTCAGGGCTTCTTCGCGCTCTTTCTGAGTTCGGTCGCCATGGATCGAAGTGACTGGATACCCAGAACGATATAGGTAATCCTCGAGAGAGTCTGCTCCTTTCTTTGTCTCAACGAATACAAGCGTCAGAGAGTCTTCCTCTGAAATAACAGGATAGGTCTCCATCATTAAACTCTAATTATATCAATCTGGAGCACAATTAATCAAAAAAATGGAACACTTGTAGAGAGTATGGTTAAGGGTTGATTTTAAAAAGCAGGTAGTTTTGTATTGGATAGGAACATGACATGGGAAGAGGAATCAGGGCAAGCATCGATCAGTAAATGCAGAAATTCAGCCACTTCTTTATGAAGCTCAAGAAAAATGATTTACAACAAAGTATTTAGTAGACTCTAGCAACTAACGAGTTTGTCTAGCAGCTTCCAACAGGTCGAGTAGGAAAGCTCTCTTGTCCTGCTCTTCTACCCAGACGATTTTCTGAGTGATGTTCTCGGATGTTGACCCAACACGGCCAATAGCCAAGAAAATGTAGTTGTCCAAGAAATCGCGGGCAAGGATCTAGAAGAACCACGCAATTACTACCATAATTATGCAAATACTTTGATTAAACACCAATGCAATAGAAGAAGAAACAGACCTTAGTCGTACCAAAAAGATCTATACACAGAAATCATGTAAGTTTCCTGCAAAGAGAAAACTTAAGTGACATGCTGTGTTTATTGGTTTTAATAAGTTCCGTCAACTTCAATTCATTAATAGTAGTTTTTACGATCAATACAAAGTGTTTGCAGACAAATGCGTTCAAAATGTACGTACTTGTATTTCTTTGGGAAATGTGGCAGAGAACATGAGCGTTTGGCGTTCCCCTGTAGGAGGCATGGAGTCCTTTTCAACAATACGACGGATTTGAGGCTCGAAACCCATATCCAACATTCTGTCTGCTTCATCCAGAACTAAAAACCTAAAAAAATAAAATAAAATAAAAATTAAAAAAAGAGGTATGACGTGGAAATTATCTTAAAGTGACGGAGTATGTGGATGACAATGACAACTGAGAATGAATGAATTTACCTGCAATTTTCAAGGCCTATCTTTCCTCGATCAAGCATATCGACAAGCCGACCAGGGGTGGCAACAAGCAAATGGCAACCGCGGTCGAGGTCTCTCATTTGGTCACCAACTGGTGCACCACCATATCTGTAAGATTAAAGTCAATCAAATGTTAATTTTTATAAGGCATGGAATGAAAACCAATCCGTTCATGGGCGAAAATTGAAGGAATATTTTTGAATAGCATAAAGAAGGTATATACGTGAAGTTGGTTTGGGAATAATGAAGGAGAATATACTAACACTACGCAGGGGCGAAGACGAGAACGATACGCGAATTTTCTCGCCTCTTCATGGATTTGTGTTGCGAGTTCTCTAGTGGGTGCCAATACCAGCCCAAGGGGATACAGCTTACGTCTTCCGCCATGCTGCAAACATACAATAATTAATAAACAGCCTGCAGAGTAAGCAATCAATAAACACATATGAAGATGATTCATTCCATTTCAGACGTGAAAACAATGCTCCCGCTACCTTGACAGATTAAACTCTTTGGGCATGAGATCAATGATCAGTAAAATGTGACAGTACGGACAAGTTTGTTAGTTCGGAGCCCCATTCAAGGTTTTATTAAGTTAATTTAGTATGCGATAAGACTTGTTGCCTATCAGCAACCGGTTCCTACTAAACACAAGTTCAGCATCACCAACTTCTTAGAATCCTGATAGCCATTATACAATCAGCTTGGCAGAACATCGAGTTCTATCAAATCTAATCAATATCAGAACCTAACAAACGCCTTGTGCTCACTGTAATTTCAGAACATGATGTGTTTGGCCGTACCCAAATTTGTAATTCCCGCCTAGAAGGAAAGTGGACTTCCCAAGGAACTTAGTTCCCTGAACCACCGAGTTAGCGCTAGTGTAGCTTCGAATCAATCGTCACCCCCTTTATACTTCTGAACGGAGCAATGAAAGATTATGTTTCCCAATATTAATCCCGAATATCCCTGATCGATAAAGTGATCTGAACTCCCGTAATTTGTGAAAAGTAATACAGTTAATCTCAATTACGCTCATATCTTGTAACCACTGCATCACAAGCAGCGCCCTCGCTGACGTCCTGCGTTCATTCTGTCATATGTTTTTCTCCGAGTTACCCGTGCTCCCGCTTTAACTTTGTTATTTTCTGTTTTTTTGGTTAGTAATCGTATAATAAACTAACCATGCACAGCATAACAGGAAACCTGCAACATAGCTTTTCGGTATAGTTACTTGTTCAAATAGCTTCACCTATTAAGTCCCAATTCACTTTATTAGGTACGCCTGGACAACAAAGTCGTTCGTTGCCTAATCTAACTTCACCATTTTTAACAAACATTACATCAAAGTACTTCAACTGAAATACCAGATCTGACTCCCACTCATACATTTGAATCCTAGTTTGGGAAAAATCCTGAAGCATGTTAGATCTGTCAGTATTAAATATCGTTCCATGGCACATTGATATCTTCTTCAAACCCACAGCTGTGCTTCGCAATCAAAACGTACTCCAAGTTACCACTAGAATCATTAAGTCATTCAAAAACACAAAATGAAAAAATCGTGGAGGATATTCCATAACTCCAGACCTGACATCAACTCCTTGATCAACACTAGAGGGCTGAACCTCTTTGATTAAAAGTGAAACACTCAGAAATATACACAAGCACAGGCTTCCGTGTTTGGGGAATAACCCCTCCTTGAGATTTTCTCAGTACATCTACTACATGGTTAACCTACTGGCGTCGGCTGCAAGAAATGCAATTGAGGCTATCTTCAACACAACGCTTTTCTCTGAATAGTAGGGTGCAACTAGAATGTTCAACTTCGGAGATATTTCTCCATGAGGTACAAGAGAACCACGCTGTGTCTCATGCGCCTTGAACATCTAATGACACAACATCACTTAATACTTTGTACCAAGAGCTAGCTCGACCGTTGATAAATGCATTCATTGTTCCCATGAGAGTAAAAAACCAACCAGACAATACCACCCCCCAAAACCACAAAAATACTTGAGGACAACAGACCCCGAACTCGGAAGTTGTACAGTATTCAGACTATCAATAACTGTATAAGAACTCCGGCAAACTGTGAAAGAAACCTCATGGGGGGGTTTTACATTCGTATGATCCTACAGAAACAACAACAAGCAGCCAGAAGGATAAAAAATTAGTATGGTAGCCCTCAAATGAGTATTTGGTTACCACAGTTGCCATTAAAATCTGCATTCTTTAGGTGGCCTTTTTCCCAGGAAGTTATTTTACTACCTGGACTAGAACTCAAAGCGAAATAATCGCGTACACTTATCCTAATAAAGAAAATATTCATAGATAATGAAGACGAACGTTTAGGGTGCATGCACAATGTACTCACTCTTTGAGGAGTATTAACTGGACCGGCATCCAGCATCTGGTTCAAAATAGGGACGAGGAACGCAGCAGTTTTCCCACTTCCAGTTTGTGCACAGGCCATCACGTCACGACGGGAAATGATTATTGGTATAGCGTGCTTTTGAACGGGAGTGGGTTTGTCATAGCGAGCTAATTTAATGTTATTCGATATGACTTCAGTCATCTGCAGCTCATCGAACTAGAAAAAAAAACGAAATCACGTGAAAGTTATCTTAGGATACACACATTAATATAACTGATTCTGTTGATGTGAATAGTATCATTACTGCAAAATTTCAAGCAGATTTAAGAAATGAATTGGAGATATCGACGGATTGAGAGTTTGAAGTTTTTGCAAGAGCAATTTAGAACAACAGGCAATAATATCTAAAACTTGTAAAACATGATGGCCATATTTATAACGCTTCTATATTTGGAAAATTCAGATTATAACAAGATCTTACAAAAAAAAGGCCATTCTGTCCTTAAACGGGTTTTTTTAAATTAATTAAAACCAATTGGTTTTAGATTAATAAAAACCCAATTTAAGGACAGAAAGGCCTTTTTTGTAAAGGTCATACTTACAGAGGACTAGCGGGAATAATTGTATTGGCTGAAGGTTACGGAACCAAGACTTACTGAATTGATACTAGATGGCACCGAGTTTCCAGTAGCCTCAACAGGGATGTCTTCATATTTATTAAAATTAATCCCAGTGTTAGCGTTTCCAAACAACTCGAGTTCGAGGTGTTCATCCTTCGGTCCGAGTTTGGACCAATCGTTGTGACTGTGGCTGGACTTCTCTTGCCATCTGTCGTTTCCTCCGCCGCCTCCACGCCTGTCATCGTTCCTACCGCCACCATCGTTCCTTCCGCCACCGCGACCCCAGTCATCCCTGAGAACATGAAATGCAAGAATAATTCTCAGTAGGAGTAATCAATGTGTTTCTTTGTACGCAATCAACAAATAATCAGTCACCCACTGTAATACACGGTGAAATCAACATGAGATATTCATTATGTACTGGTGCTGTGCGCTTGAGCATCTGACCTCACCAATTCATCACTTTATCAATTGAACCTCTTCAATTTTACTTCAGAATGAACAACGAGGAACTTGTTAACTTAGCTGCCGCTGCAGTTTGCATTTATATAAGAAGGAGAAGAAACCGAAAAGGCAGTGGCAGAAAGAATGGTTTTCAGCTCGAAATAAATTAACCCATGTCAGGTTGACAGTCTCTCTACTAGCACTAGAGTCTACTGACCGAAAACGTTCCAAAAAATCGTCAAGCGCTTCATTTCTTTTCAGTTTGTCATGGTATGACGGGTGCGTCACGAGCCACAAGCACGGTCTCTCCCGGTATTTCTCAATAACCTCCAGGACGAAGTCACGGCCACTCACACAATCCATCGTACACGTACTATCTCCTCGACGTCTCGAAGTACACTGAAAGGATTTTGGCCCAGAGGATGACCCACACACGAAAGAGCCAGTCAGTGGAGCCGGTCCATTTGGCTTGCCGATCCCCACACACGGCAAGTCCACTCGACGGCTCGGCTCCATGGATTTTGGCCCGTCCGAAAATCTAGCAAGGCCACTGGGTGGCGCGGGGCCACTTGAAATTTCCCCACACACGGTGGAATATGGATCAGCCCGAGGCCGTTTGTCTCCGTCGTGAATGGCGGCCTTAAGTGGACTGACGGCAGTAATATGTTCGCCTTCTATCCTTACCCTAATAGACCCCTTTGGCGAATCAATTGGCTAAGTAATGTGCTGTTTTGACGAAGTTTACCGGACTACTACATTGTATTCATACTAGAGTATTTAGGAAAACTAATTACAACTGAACTTCACAAGTTTATTTAATTATACAATTATATTTCCGGAACTTTGTTCATAATTCCTGATATTACATATTTTTGTGCGTCCTTGTTCTCCAGGAGTAATAAACAATGGGTTATGTATGTAATGGATTTTTTTTATTTTTCATTTTTAAAGCAAGCCCCTAAAAGACTAATGCCGCCATCAATACGCGGAAAAGTCTGGTTTTATCCATCAGAAGCTTAAATAAGTTCAGAGGTTATATTTAGCGCTTGCGACTTATGGTGTCATAGTCCGGGGCAACTCTACCCTATCCATGGAATTCTAAAATAGTACCCTACATATATCTATATACCCTACATATCTCTAAAAGTCCATAAGTTACTGCAACGAACGTGTCTCGATTTGATATACTTTCCTTGTCCCCATACCACAAACAATGCAAAAAATAATATTATTATAATAAATGAAAATAATAATAATAATAAGTAATAAAGGTTCGGAACACAGCACAGGATAGCTACTATTGGAAGGTTCGGAAAAAGTAAACAAATCTATGAATATGAATATTGTATCCAGTTCAGCCAAGCCAACGGACGCCAAACCCAAAGGTTTTACACTAGAGTACATGGTGGCAATCCCTTGTACTACTATGTGAAGTTCAAGTTCAATCGCCAAATATCCCAACTTTGATTGTTCTCAAATCCCCTCCTGTATTCTGTAGAGTATTAAAACCCATTTGAACTGGATAAAAACTAATATTTCATCCTTCTGAAAGAGAGACCACTGGAAAAACTTGGATTTTCTACCACACTTATATACCCCATTGAATACTTATTACTACTTTATGAGTATCTATGTACTAATGGTAGGTTATGTAGAGGTTGCATTACATTCAACATGGATAGTTAGACATTATGGATCATAACATTACCTCCTTCCAAACGACCCGCCACCGCCGCCGCGGTTGTCACGGTCCCAGTTGCCGCCGCCACCATTGTAAGAGTCGTATTCGCCATTGCGACGACCTCCGCCACCTCCCCCGCTACGGTAGTTGTCATTCCTGCCACCTCCACTGCTTCTATTATATCCGCTGTTTCCACCTCGACCACCTCGATAATCAGTATCGTTGTAAGATGGGCGACCACTAGGAGATGATTCAGATTGGTGCTCTGCGAACACAAATATTGGTGTCATCATACATATCAGTTCAATTAGGGGAAGGTTTATGGATTTTCATCTGCGCGTGTGTGTGTGTGTGAGGGGGAGGGATATCTCATCCACATACCTATTGTAAGTCAGTCCGAACCAGGTAGAGATACAGGTCATCATCAGGGTGGGTGGGAAAACCTCCCCTCCTGAATCCCAATCTATTGAACCCAGAGAAATCAATCCCCCAATAAAGGATCAACCCAGTCATGGATAAGTATGGGACAGCTCAGTAAAATTTTTGAGTCAGAGGAAATATCAGCAGAAAAGGTCATCACTAGTGAAGAAAACACTACTGAAAAAAATCGTGTGGAGACAAATTGCCAGTGGAGAGAATTGTCTTCTATTTTTAAATGAAATCTTGCATCTCAAAACTGAAATTGAGAACCTGAAGAAAGGGCTAAGCAGCTAAGATGAAAAAAAAACGGAAGTTAGTGAAAAACGTTGTCTATTTCCACGAAAATAAAGAGTTACAATGTTAAATCGATTTCGACGGTTAGGCCATCATCAGTAACAAACAATAACTGAAGACACATTAGAAAGGACACAGCTTATATAGTGACAGGTGAAGGGAGATTGAATCCCATTGGTCGAGAGAAAGGAAAGGGGGCAGGAGGCACAACCAATTAAGTGCATACAAAGTGAAAGGGGATTATAGCTAATCAGATGAAGTGAAAGGGGGAAATAACTAAATATGGTTTCAACATTGTGAAGGGATAATTCCAAGCTTTACAGAAATGGACCTATCAGTGGTGAAATATATTGAGGTATATCCTCATTTAAACATTTACCAGACCTGTCACTTTTGATAATGTCGAATTTTTCAAGTACATTCAACATACCTCCTGTTGGGCAAAAATGAAGAAATTCTACAAACTGTCTATCTGTCAAATCAAAATTGTAACTAGGTATGACTAGATTCCTTAAGATGTTTCGCAAATGGAGACTTACCCTTATTTTCCCTGAAATCCTCCTGATGCTTTCCCTAAATTTCCTACCAGCCTGACCGCAATATTCGTAGCCACAAGAACATTTTAATTTATAAACTCCACTTTTATCCTGAACACTAATTTTGTCCTTAACGGATCCTTGATCCGTTAAGGACAAAATTAGTGTTCAGGATAAAAGTGGAGTTTATAAATTAAAATGTTCTTGTGGCTACGAATATTGCAGTCAGACTGGTAGGAAATTTAGGGAAAGAATAGAGGAGCATCTGGAGGATTTCAGGGAAAATAAGGGTAAGTCTACATTTGCAAAACATCTTAAGGAATCTAATCATTTGTACAGATAGACAGTTTGTAGAATTTCTTCATTTTTGCCCAAAGGGAGGTATGTTGAATGTACTTGAAAAATTATCAAAAGTGACAGGTCTGGTAAATGTTTAAATGAGGATATACCTCAATATATTTCACCACTGATAGGTCCATTTCTGTAAAGCTTGGAATTATCCCTTCACAATGTTGAAACCATATTTAGTTATTTCCCCCTTTCACTTCATCTGATTAGCTATAATCCCCTTTCACTTTGTATGCACTTAATTGGTTGTGCCTCCTGCCCCCTTTCCTTTCTCTCGACCAATGGGATTCAATCTCCCTTCACCTGTCACTATATAAGCTGTGTCCTTTCTAATGTGTCTTCAGTTATTGTTTGTTACTGATGATGGCCTAACCGTCGAAATCGATTTAACATTGTAACTCTTTATTTTCGTGGAAATAGACAACGTTTTTCACTAACTTCCGTTTTGAAATGGGTTTCCACAATTTCGTCGCGAGTGATTTAGTTCGTAGCGAAGATGAGGTGGAGATGTACAAAACACCACTTTCCAATTTTTAAAGATCTACGTCGTCCCATAAGGGTCATTTGGAGAAAATATCATTTTTGACAGAGGACGTCACAAATAACATTAATTTTCTTTCTATTTTATTTCATTTATTTATTTATTATAATCTTTATTATTATTATTTAAAAAGGACTATGAAGTTTGTACTGAAATTTCTCTTTCCTAGTGTTACGCTCCAGGAGAATAACTCTCACAGTCGAAAAGGTTTAATCACCTTGGCCTCATAGCTCTGATCGTTCGAGGGTTGCAACTTCGGGAAAACCCTTATTCTGTGCCCATTGAGGTTGGGCAATATTGCAATTTTAAAAAAATTAATAATAATAAAAGTAAATAAATAAAAAATGAAAATAAACAAGATTGGAGTGACCCAGTGATTATTCGTAACCATAATAATGTTTGTAAGGTGATTGAATTTTTTTAAATGTAGGACAATTCATTACTCAAGAATGTTAATTGTTACGAAAGATAATGTTACAAGCTGTGCTTGTTTCAGGAATTTTACGTTTGGCCATGCACAGACGCTATATTTAATCAGAGACCAATGAATTTCATGAAGTACTATTTGGATCTCAAGCCGAATAATCCCAGAGAAATTTATCAAAATTTAATAAAAGCTGTAGAAGTTATTACTGTTAGGTACATGTCTTATTATTTACGCTTGAGCATGAACAGTGTTGTGGCTATGTGCGATATGAAAGAAATGAAATCGACTATGAATTGTGACGTTTGAGAATGTGGATCATCTGAACTAAAGAGGGGATTTCACGACCCTAAATCGGGCCCGATCACGGCTCTGAAATCCGATGGTGAAAACCCATGCTGCTGGTCATGTTTTGGGGAGGCGACCAGGCAGGGAGGTCGGGAGAGATTTTCAACCGATTTCAGGAGGAAGAGTGGGGACAGACCAGGCTCCCACCACTTTCCCTGGTGAACGGGACGTGTAATGCACCACCAGGATCATTCTGTCCAACTTTTGAATCCCTCCAGTATTTTCAGTCCTTGATTTGAGTGAGGGAATGGTCAGAACAAACAGAAAAAGTCATTTTGACAGAAATGATCCTAGTTGTGGGACAATTCTCTAGCTTTATATTTGAATAAAGATGCAAGAAACCAAGCAAAATTTTGTTTTAAATAATCGAACAAATTTACCAACTTCTAATAATTTTATAAGCAACAAAAATATTTCTGAACTTGACAACAACGTAATAAGAAATAAACCGAGCAGTAGATTGGGCGCCAAAGAACGGGTCGTGTAAATACAATGCTTTGCCGAAAAGAGGGGAGACTGGTGGCAGGGAGGTTGGGACCAGGAACCGGAAAGAGAGGTCGGGAACGGGTCGTGTAAAAGGGGCTTATGCCCTGACTAGGCATGAACCGCAATTGGCCGGCTCCGAATTGCAGTAGCTCACCAATCTAATGGCCAGCCATTAGGTCGTGTCCTACGTGGGCGACCATAGAGCGCGATCGAGCGACCCACGCGTTCGAGCAACCGCAAATCGCGCGCGCGCTGCTAGTGTCCACAGAAAGCGTCCACAGTACGCACCTAGATTCCTTGCGAGGCTATCTTTGCTTTGTGCTAAGTGTAAAATCTTTTTCTATTTTTGCGTTTTCTGTTTTTCGCGATAATATGAATAACTGAATATAACTCAACATCAAAACTTACTAAAGCTTACTAGTTACAATTACTAAAGCTGATTAGTTAATTACCCAACCCTCGAGAAATTAAGAGGTTATCGGATGATTATCATTATGTTGTATGAGTATAGAGCCTTCAATTTTCACATTTTAACTACCAAAAATATAATACAATTTAATGATTTTAAACATTTGTCAACATTGTTTCAAGAACAGTCCCACGTCACTAGAGAAAAAGAATGTTCACACATATAACCTCCTTCACCGTAGACTAGCTTGTAAGCGATGGGATTGTTCTTAGTAGGACACAACATTTCAAGAACACAAGATCGTTTCACAGTGATATAAAAATAAGTATGAAAAGCCGTTTAAAATTTCAGCTAGCAGTGCGTTAGATGAAAAAGTAGACAGTAGTTATTACGGATGATATGAAGCTATTTCCAGGGGGAAAAAAGAGGAGCACGGGTACACAAACAAAAGTTGATTGGAACACAAAAATTAGAAAACTCCTGGCAGAGCCACCAGGCGAGTGCGCGACCAAAATTAAACCTGAGACGGCGACCTCAGCCCGAATCGCGACGTCGGGCAGTGGCACGTAGGACACTTCGTTTGGTTTATCTTGTTTGAAATCAGCTGGTCGCTCGCTTGAACGTGCGAGTCGCGCAACCACGCTCTTAGGTCGTCCACGTCGGACGCAGCGTTAAGGCTCGATCACACAGGACGCGTTATAACGCGACGTTATTGGAACGCGCGTTCCCCCCGACATTCGGCGATTTAGCAACGTCACATACACCGCATAATTATTGGGCGTTATCAGGGCGTGAGACCCAGTCTTGTTTGTGCTACTCAAGGGGTTTGCGGTTCCCAGCGTCTATAATTTATCTAATTTGTCTATAACCTATAATGATTTCTGACAATGACTCTGACGAGGAACAAGCTCTACTTCTTCTAGCGCTAGTAGATCGCAGGAATAGACGGTATTGGGTGCACCCAATCAATCAAAGGAGGGAAGAGCGTTAGACCATAGCTCTAATTACTTAAGTGTCAGATCTGAAATACCGAAGCTGTAACAATACAAATAATGAAACTAACTAAATAATTATGACATTGCCGGCTGACTTTAGTTGAATCAGTGAGGAGGTTCAAGAGAGAAGACTTGTTGATTTGAAAGCTAAAAGCGATATGAATCTTTTGACCGGCCAGTCGGATTCGTATCTAGTTCATTGGAAGAAACTAAAAGATTTGACAAGTCGGGTACGACATAGAGGATGATTGGTCCAGCGGGCAGCAATAAGATAGAAAGGCAACTACCCAATCTGGGCCCAAACTGCACAATCTCTGGGAAGACACGCATACACACGCGAAACCATAACTTAAAATGTAAGCGGAAATTTTCATTTTGGAGGAATTATATATTTCACCCACAGAAAGTAATGATACCTAGGTAAACTCGGCAGCAAACTGTGGATGATTCCAATTCTAACGTATTTCCCAACTTATGTGGAACAGAAAATAAGAAAGTACACACTTTGTACAGGAGTTGATGAAATATTTGCCACAAAACAACATATGATGCATACACTAACAACAGATTAGAATGATATTGGTTTGAAAATAATAAAATCCAAGTAAAGTGGAGTACCTACCTCCACCAGATCCGGAGTTCCTGAATCTCAGGTGAGGAGGGATGTAGCGTCCAGCGTTTTCTTTACGCTCGCTCTGCAAGTCCAGACCAGCGAACTAAAACAATTATGAGAGAGTCATAAGGATGTCTAAGAGGTAGCCCAAATGATGAAGAAAGGAATAAACTAATTATAAGAAATCTGATTAACGTAAAAAGTAGTTCTTGAATGTGAATGTTTCCTCCACGCTTTCAACCCTTCAACTAATGGGGTGAAATGGAAGGAGAGCTATGTTTATTACATTTTTCCTACGAGTACAACAGATTTGCCGGAGACAAACCATCATATAGAAAATATTCTCACTTTCGAAACAGCAAGTATTTAAACAAAACCGTGTAAATATTTACATAAAATTTCTGCACATTCGCAAGTCTGCTTACTCTCAGCTTTACTAAATTCACACACAATCAACTTTATCAGTGTCAAATAGTTCAAATTCTTCAATACAAATATATCTATCAATCGATATCATTAAAGAGCTGTCTAACCGCTAATAATTATTAATCAAAGATAGTAGGAAATGGAGAAAAAAACTTGTTCGCGAGTGGGTTTGAGCCTCAATCGGTAATGGGACCACTCGAAGCCACATTCAACTCCTACAGGTACTATTAAATTTGTCAATACCTGAAATAAAGTCAAAGAAATTTCCCCCTTGATTAGGGAACCGAATTCATGGGTAAGTCTTTCCTTAATATCATAGTAGCATTTTTTCGAGAGAAATTATTAGACCTGCTTCATCTTGACGTAGAATACCTAGTAAAATTAGAGTCCAAGAATAGAGAAATACGCCTCTCAATTTCGTTGACATCTTCTCGACATAATTTTGTCTTTGGGATTGTTGTTTATGTCATATTGATTACTTGACTTATGGAATAAAGCTTATCTTAATGACCCAGGAAGTCCTCCTAGCGAATTTCAGCTTCCTAGGGTGAATAGGAGAAAATTTTGCACACGCAGCTGATCAAAATCGTCAAAACCAAACACGCGCGAAGAAAGGCCCCGAACTGCGTGTTGGCAACCATAATACAATTTTGGGAGCCAAACAAATCGGTTTTCTGTCCCGTGCTTTGCGCAAAATATCCAATTCCCGTCCATCACCTATCAACAATGCAAGCCATGCTTTCACTCAGAACACCCGTAGCAAACCTTCTTCACTTGTCACGAACCACTGTTCGGTTGCGAAAGGTAAGCGCTGTTCACGAAGAAGGATGTTTTGGAGGTTGAGACCTAGCCTACATTGTGCGACGGAACTCGCTGACTATTTTACGACCGCTCCCTTCAGAATCGGTTCAGCCAGTTAGCCGTCCATTGGGACCATACATAGATACAAACATAGATAGCAACAAACTTTGAATTTTATGTATACGGATTACCCAGCAGTCCCAAAAAGGCTTCAATTAAAATTTCAGCAATCAAGTTTCAACTTTTACCCAGTAAATTTATCAACCAAGCTCCCCTAAATGTAACCACGTCAACAATGTAACCAACTTGAGAGCTGGCGTTGGTCTCATTCGACGTAGAATTTAATTTCCTACAACGTTTATTTCGAGGTGTTTTTCGATTTACTAGATAATTTTCGGGTTTACTGCCCCCAAACACTCAAAAACCTCAGAAAAAGTGTTTTTTCTTTTTTTTGCGGAAAAAAAAGAAAAGTGGTCAAGATTTATTCAGGGACCCTTGATATGTGGTAGGTATATTCGTGATCAGCGTGAAATGTCCTGTAAGACCTCAAACTAAGTCCGTTACGTTTGGAACCATCCTGGATATATATATATATATATATATATATATATATATATATATATTGCATAAAGAATTTAAAAAAAATATATTTTTTTTAAATTTAATAATTACGTGTACCACAAGCCTACATAAGTTATGTCTATATTTACATAAGTTCAAACGATTTCAAAAACTCTTATCCTGATGGGAAACCAGTTTGAGAGCCTTGGGAGCCGTTAAAAGAGAGATTTTTATTTTTGTGAGGAAACTAGGCGAGAGAAGACACACTTAATTTGACTCCGAGCTAGGGAAGTAATTGTGAACCACAGAATTCTAAATTATAGTTTTTACAACTCATCCCACAGGATGGCAGAATCGTTTGAATGGAATTACCTTCCTAGTTACACAGTCCAGTTGGCATTTATCATTCAATTTAGGAATCCCTATTTGAAGTTAGCCAAGCGTATCTTTACGATCAAGATAGGTAATTCCTGAACGAACAACGGCTAGAACCGGACTGAAACAGAGAACCATATAACCACAACAACTTACCAACTGGGAGAGAATAGTGGAACTATTCTCAAAGAAATCGAATTAATGACTACCATCAACATATTGGAAGATTTCATTAAAAGTATACACCCAAAGGTATTCAGTTGAATTCATGCCAGGGATTCAACTGCGCATCATCGCATAACTCGTTTGAAACGTAGGTAACTACCATGGAAGACTTCGAGACATTTTAATGGCTCTCAACATTTTTATGGACAAATAAGATTTCATCTCTGGTTTATTCGTCTGCACAACAACAGTCTCTGCGCCTATTATTAACGCGCCTTTAAACAAAACGGTATGGAAAGGGTTTATACAATGTTGTAGTCTCAATGTGAGGATTGTAATAAAAATATTAACGAACCGATTTATAGTTACATCATCCATGGATAGATTAGCGCAATATAAATAAATACTTGGGATGAACATGTCAATTATTTTTTAAATCTATGAGGAGGGTCTTGAGAGTTTTCATCACCTACTTACCTAATTAAGATGAAAAAAAAAAAAATGAATAAGTTATATAAAAACGAATGTTTTAAATAACCTTTTCTTTGGAATCCTCTCTTGAACGTATCGACGGTTTCCGGATGAAATTCACAGAAGTCGCACATCTCATACAAACACTCTTCACCCATTTGCCATCATATTCGGGAAAAAACCATCGGCTGGTTTTGACGAAAAAATGATAATCAGAAATTGTTTTAGAACGCTCAAAAATATTGCTTGGAATTCCATTTTCGATGTCTTTGGAACAGACTATTTTTCTTGGAAAATATGCTAAACGGAAGGAAAGTTGAGTGAGGCCTCGCGCCAGATATTGATTGCAAGTTCTTATAATTTCGAACTTCCAAGGTCGGCCACTCGACTGAACATCCAGAAACATGACGAAACGAAACAAACCAAGGACAAACCTGATGACCGAATCTGTGAATCACAGTAAACGATAGGTCACATACCTCTACCGAAACCTGTAAATCACATCAAGCTGATGTGTGTAGGATTATTCTTGTGTGTAATCGTATATTTTGCTATACTTCATGAAGAATTTGTTATTAATTACTAGTTCAAAAACAACGTTAAGTAGACACACGAAATTATAACTGGCCCAAAATCTCACAAATATGAACCTATCAAGTTACATAATAAAGTTTAAAGGAAATGCTCAAGTGAAGCTCAGTGTCGTTGGTGGCTACTTTCGGAAATATCCGTGACTTTTCCGGGAATCCGTGACCTGTAGACACCCTGCGGTTTATCGTGTGCTCGACCTACAGTTGTGTGAACTGACAGGAGTGATTTTTTTTTTTTTTTTTGCAACTTTGATTATATAGAAAAGAGGTGTTGATCTCATCAACAAACAGACGAAAATTGCAATCAATGTTTCTTTTAGGTACCTACCAAAGGAATCTATACATTAACTATATATAGGTATCAATAAATTAAAATAGGGGAAAGTTTCCAGGAGGTAGTGATAGTTGTTACAACTGGACATAACCCTGAATCAAATAATAATTATGGAACCACACAAATTAATAACTCATTTGTCCAATTCGATTGATTATATAAAATATAATTTTCTTTGAAGTATCCTCGCGTTTTTGGCGTTATTATCACTCAATATTACTGCAGGATGGATATATAATTCTCTTTAAGTACCTTTAGATGACGAAATGGTTCAAAAAGAACTTCAAAGAGAGGCACAATACATAACGTTTTTGAAGTAACATTGACCATTACCAGATACAACTACATATATCGCAGAAATATCACGAAAAAACTATATAAATTTATACTTTCATCCCTAAGTTATTGTATTTTCCCTTCCAATTCCCTCGCCAAAACTAGCTGACTCAAAGTTTCCCATATTGCTCTCCGTTTCAGAATTTACCAATCACAAATTTGCACTGGTAATGATGCGAGCAGTACTACCCAGGAACATACATTATGTTTACAGTTACAGCACTAAACTCACAATGAGTAAATTGCCTAGATATTGGGAGAGAAAGCCGTTATTAGGAAAGAAACCAACCATTAGCGGGGTTAGGAAAGAGATTGCAGTTCTGCGAAGATGAGAAAAGGAGACCCTGATAATGCTACGAAGGTCGGGCCACAATGAATCACCCAAGTTCTCAATTTTTGGAAGAGGGGAACAATCGCCAGATATCGAGCGAACGGAATAATCCAGATAGAAACTGTACATTGGAGATACGTACATTCAAGTATGAATAAAGGAAGTAAAAATGATAGGCGAACAGGATGTACCGTAAGAAGCAGGGTCATTCCAGGTCATGGCGTGAGAAATCGGCTTCGGCAGTAGGTAATTACTTGGATATTCGCATTCGCAAATTTTGACAGAAAAATGTCGATATGAAAATGAGGTTGAATGACGATCGGTGTTCTAGTTCAAACATGGATGATGCTGGAAAATCCCCAAGGAACGAAATACGCAATAGACTACACGAGCGTATTTCTTCTTGGGGGCCCCGTCCACGTAAGGTAGGTATAGGTTAGAGTGAAATGGGGCAACGAAATTTACGAATGATTGCAGAAAGTTTTGAACGTAGCCACCATTTACGAGGAATTATTTCATCTTACAAAAACATTCATTCGACAGTTCATGTTATTACAACCAAAGAGCTAGAGAAAATGAATATCTGACCACCAGAAATCCTACGGAACCATTTTAGAAGAAAACTTACAGTCGAGTTAGAAAGGGTATGAAAAGTTTCATCTGACTTACTTGCTGCTCTAGACCTGATCCATTTTGGTTGGGTGCATTACTCATATTACTACTAATCAGAACTTTGTAGTAGAGCCCTTTCAAATTGCTTTACTGGAATACAAAATAAAGGAAAAGGCCAACACAGAACAAACGATAGGACAGTAGATAGTTCAGTAGAGTAAACTGAAGGCAAAAGGAAATTGATGGCATCGATTGTACCGGAAGCCTATTGCAACAATGTTGCCAATACATTAGTCATCAAATCCCTCAACATACGCTCATCAATCCTACGAATTTTAATTAGCTTTTTGTGTACTTTCACCCACTATTCGTTCAAATTATAAATTGCTGTTCTTAATTTCATTTTTTTCATCATCAAATCGTTGCGGTATTAGAGTTTTACATGCATTTCATTCTTCTCTCAAACACAACAACTTGGTTGCGATTCATCCATGTACACAACAGAGACATAGAATAGAAAACGAATAGTTAATACTAATTATATAGGACGAAGCGCAGCGTAGCGGGACTATTGGAATTTATTCTTAACCTCTACGGTTTCAAAAAGTCAGTGGTTCCAAAACTATTCTTTGTCCGTCAAACAAAATATTTCACCAGAGAGAAAATACTAAATTCTCTCCCAAAAGTGAAATATTAAAGAATAACACGCAAGGCGACCTCCCCAAACATTTACTGGGCGAGAGAGATGCGACAAACATCTCGAAACAAGTCGCCTTGAATGAGAAACCTCAAACAGGAAAACTCAAGGTCGCTCAGCCACCCCCGGGGACCCCGTCACAGCGACGGACGCAGGGAAACCACCTCGAAAGACCAACTCAGCTATCATATGCACAGATACTGAGAAAGCACTGTGCGAACCAATGAGATTGCACAGTCGAATTTATGAAATTAAGCGGACCAACCAGGAGGCGGCAGGAGGCGGCCACCTCCCTATAAATACCCCGCTGGGAGCCCTCCGAAATTCATTCCACTCTCCGCTCTCGACGACGACACACTCTGAAGTACGAAGAATTCTACACGCTCTACGCTGACGAACCTTCTGCCTTACGAAGTCATCTCAAGAACGGCTGCCTACTGCTTTCTACAAGCCAGTCCTTCTCTCCACACAGATCTCGCATTGGCATCTACGAGTCCAGGAAATCCGTTTTGACGTGCCTATGTGACAATCTTCCGATTGTCGTGATCAAAATTCTTCCTCCGCTCTAATTTACCGATTTCTATAGTACATCCGATTTCTCAATCTTTATTTTTCACACATAGATCGAAACGAGCTAATTTTGGGGTTCGGGTGAAATAAACCCAGCGACAGCGCAAGGCGCGACCCTAACGTATTCGTTCGACAAGATTTCAATCACTGGGATAATTTCGATTACCCGGCCGACGCTTTTCTTACTTTTCATGTCGCTCCAAAAGAAAGGTACGCGAGCCCAGCGCTAACACGAATTATCTCCCCTTTCAGGGGAGTTTTTCTATCTAGCCTGTCGATTGATTAGTTTCTTATTATTCACTTCTTTAAAGATGAAAGAAATACGGATTTGTCAGAAAACATATAGCGGTTCACCTAAGGAAAACAAGTTTTTGTCCGTGTAGAAATCTGAAGATGTCCTCAGTTAGAGGAAGAAACGTCATCTAATAAAATAATAAATGAAGTAATTTCATTTATTTTTTCCTTGGGCCGCATCCCGATACAATAAGTACTTACGGCCGACCAAACTACCAATATTTAAAGAAATCCGTTTTGACGTACCTATGTGACAATCTTCCGATTGTCGTGATCAAAATTCTTAGATTTCTATAGTATATTTCAATCTTTCGATATAATTTTGGGGTTCGGGTGAAATAATAAGAACAAGATTTCAATCACTGGGATAATTTATTACGCTTTTCTTTATGTCGATATAATAAGGGGAGTTTTTCTATCTATCCTGTCGATTGATTAGTTTCTGATATTCACTTCTTTAAAGATGAAAGAAATACTGCAGGGGAGAGAGAGGGGTATGCGGGATAACAATGGATTAGCCATGGATTAGGTATTAGTAAAACGATAGGAGTTTATATACCTTATTATGAAGGTTCATCAACGTTTGGCCTCCCGTTCCATTGAACGAATCACCGTATCAGTTTTCGATAGCTGCTACACGTAGGTAGGTATTTTAAAATGATTCCTGAATCGTAAACCTTATTGTCTGAATATACATATCTAGGAGTCCACAGAAATAACTGTACCTGCATTTTATGCTCATTGCTCTCCATTGGAGGACTGACGGATTTGGTAATAAAACTGGTTGTAGCTAAGGTAGATATTTCACATCCATCTCTATGTATGTTTGACAAAACGCAATAAGAGAACACCATGTAAATGCTCTTTCGTATCGATGATCTGGAATATTATATAGGTAATACGAAAATCTTTCAAGAGAGAATTCATTCATATTCTTTTAAAACAAATTTGGTATGTCAAAAAAAAGTCTATTCTGAAATTTTACAAAGTCTGTTTTGAAATTTGGCAAAACCTCATAGGTTCTATTCTTCCTTTACCTACTTTTTTTACAGGACCAAAAGAATCATGGCAAAGTATTAAACCATCTAAAATTAATTTCCAATTTTTTTCTCTTAATTATTGTGATTATTTGGTTTAGTCAGGGCCGAGGACAGGACATGGGAGGGGGGGGGGCAAAGGGTACGATTGCCCCAGGCCCTATGCATGGGGGGGGGGGGGGGGGGATCTTACGCAATTATTTTGAATTTTTGATACCTAAACGAATAATACACAATCATGTAACAAAAGAGGTCAGGAAATATAGATAGTAAAAATGAAAATACAATTTTTGCGACGAATTAAATGTTTAAGGTTTAATCATTTTCTAATTATCTTTCTAATCAGTCTTCAGTATTTTTGTGATGAATTAAATGTTTAAAGTTTAATAATTTTCTAATAATCTTTCTAATCAGTCTTCAGTAGGTATTAAGCTTGGGGAGGATGCCCAGGCTTACCCAACACCGGCCCTTGGAATCTAGGAAGCTGAAGGTGGAGGAGGGAGAGTGGAATGAAAAGAATTGCCCCTTTAAAATGTGTAAAATGACCACCAGTTCACCAGTTAAGTAAGAACTCCTCAGGACGCGGGTGGGTGATATCACAGAACACTCCTGCCGAAATACCCAACTCAAGTTTTACTTCAGATATTGTGGAGCCATAATGGGGCTCCGAACATGAGAAGCTCGAGATAGAGCGCAGCACGTAAACAATGACCTTATTGATTCGCCACTCTTTTGTTGCGCAAGTGCAGTCTTGACAGACACAAGTTGTTTTTTTGTTTTGCCGGTTTTTTGTTTGTTGGTATGATTCTTTATTATAATAATTGATTTAATTATAATATAATTTTAATTTTTGAAATGGATTGATGAGGTTGACGGTGCAGGGAAAGAACTTTAGAGCGAAAAGGAACGAAGTAAGGTCAAGGTCCCGGCAAGGGGAAAATCTGTCAACGACCATTTTCTTTATCGCACTGCCGCCCTAGCGCTTCTAGCGGTGGACTTTGTTTTTTCGGAGCCCCAATAGAAGACAAGACTATATCCATTCTAATCTCTTTGAAAGAGATGGATTTTCACGGGACATTGTATTTCAGACAAAAAAACTGCTACGGGATTCACTTTTGAAGAAGTGAATACAAATAAATTTGTTTTTAATTGGTTTTTCAAATATTTGTGAGTCAGTGTTAGGTATATCAGTGTTCAAATAACTGGGAAAGTAGAGGAGATTTTGTTGGTGCAACTGTTAAAATTAAGAACACGTTCAACCGACCAATCAAAACACTGCACCTGTATATCGCGATATGAGTTGGTTCACCGGTGGTGTTATGTGATAATTCGCTGATAGGTGTTCTTATTCGTTTTTAATTACCTACTTCAAAAAACTTAAAATTATCGATTTCAACTTAATTAAACAATGATGAGCTGCCAGAGCTAGCAGTTGGAATTAACCTTCTCCATAATCCATTGGATTCTGCATAACTATCAAGTACGTAAGCCTTTCTTCAGTTCACGTCACGTCTAGATATAATCCTATAAGTAATGAAATTCATCAATACCTACTTTCTAACTGAATTAGTTGGAGGTTGGTAATTTATTTATCCAGACGGTGCAAGTTCTTGGGTTACCAGCTACATGAATACATAGTTTCTACTGCTTATACTCAAAGGAGTATTGAAACCCTGAAACCCAGTATAATGCATATATATTATATATAGATTATAACTAAGTAGCTATAACACTGAGTAGACCGTAACATTTTTACCAGATTATTATTCTGGTAATAATTGCCTTGAGCAGCCATCAGAAATGTTCCGTTTTAATCTTCATTTTCACCTGGCGAGGCTCAATAGGGTTCCACTTCAATGCCAGCTTTAAGCTGATTTGTGGGCTCTTCACCTTGTCAACGTTGCTCGGCAGTCCCAGTGGGGCTGAATACATTTCTAACCAGCATCGTAAGTTCACTAGCATATGATTTATACTCAAGGAGCTCACTCTGCGTATCACCCTTGTCACTTTTGTCATTTAACGTTAAACTCCCAAAGTAGCAGTTTTTTTGGAATATGGTAAAAATCAGTAACTGAGCTCCGCATTTTGCCACAGCAGGTACCTACTCACGATTGCTGCAGTTCCTGAGATGAAGGGTTCTTGCCTAACGCTCATAAATTTATGAATCATATTCTTAATTAATTCCGAAACAGGGTATCTACAGGTCACGGATTCCCGGAAAGTCACGGATTTAATGGTGGGGGGGGGGGGGGGGGGTACCCCCACCAGGCCAGAGTACATGGAGATAATTTATACTCCATGGGTCCACTTGTTGGTGCTACTTGATGGAGATTGTCCATTTAAATCATGTATGTATGTGTTACGCTCCAGGAAAATAACTCTCACAGTCGAAGAGGTTTGGTCACCCTGGCCTCTTAGCTCTGATCGTTAGAGCGTTGCAACTTCGGGAAATTTGGCCGCAGTTGCGACACTCTAACGATCAGAGCTAAGAGGCCAGGGTGATCAAACCTCTTCGACTGTGAGAGTTATTTCCCTTTGAGAGCGTAGGTTCGGGTCCTACCGACTGCGCCAATATGTAGTGTGCTATGCTTGCTGTAGAATTAACAGCATACACCAAACATCAAAGTTGGGAACAGGGTTCACAAAACTACAAGTTTGACTGGTGGAAATATGGATCTCTAAAAGTTCTACAACCGGAACAAGAATGCCCCACGTCGCGCTACAGTTTTCCCGGCATCAGGCATTCCCCTCTTCCTTCCATATTTCACTGACCCACTCAATTTGGCCGAAATCATCATTATCGAAAGGGAGTCCGGCAAGTGTCAGTGAACCACTATCAGTGACGTCACCCACCAAGGAGTGATACCTTATCTTGTCTTTGTCTTCTTCTACCTCCTTCCCTTCCTTCATGTCTAGTGGCCTGCATGGAGGTAACATACGTATGCTGATAAATATGTACCTATGTGTATCTTTGTAAAAGCGCTTTAACTCTAGAACAGCTGTGTCAAATTCGACGGGATGGGTCGTAAAGTGTTCAGCTAGTCATTCAAAATAAAGTGGTCGCGAAAATCGTAATTAATAATCAGCAGCATGAACTATAGAAAATCCCATTTCTATGCTATTTATCCTACGAAACTGAAATTTGGAACGGAGCCTCTGTGAGCCAAGTAGGATAGGATTTTTACTTGCTGAATCACCCAATCAGCTGAGTGAGCTCTTAATGCTAATTTCTATGCTATTTATCTTAAGAAGCTGAAATTTGAAAGGGAACCTCTGTTAGACATATAGGACAGGATTTTAACTTGTCGAACCAACCCAATCAGCTGAGTGAACTCTTGACGCTAATTTCTATGCAATTTATCCTACTTCGCTGAAATTCGCAACGGATCCTCTGTGAGATAGGTAGAATGGGATTTTAACTTACCTAACCACCCCAATTAGCAGAGTGAGCTTTTAACGCTAATTTCTATGCTATATATCATTAAACAAGCTGAAATTTAGAACGGAGCCTCTGTGAGACAGGTAGAAAATGATTTTCACTTGCCGAACCACCCGAATCAGATGAATGATCTTTTAACGCTATTCAAGCGTTGGACGTCTCCCCAAAATTCTTATTTCGTCATTCCTTGTGAAACACTGATCTACTTAAAAATTTATATGCGCTTAACATGTGGCTCACAACGTGAATACTGATCTATATATTTTTTTAAATTTATTAGTGCATCGAAAATTGAATAAGGCAGAAAATAGTTTCGAAGCAGTATTTTAAGGCTTGTACTCAGCTTCACTTATCAGTATCACTCTTCGTAGGAGGCCCATTCTCTCTAGAATTATTTAGAAAATGCTTCATAATGCTTGAGGGAATATCTTGCTTACGGTTGCTATTTTTACGATTGAGTCCACCCATCTATACTGGAAAAGGTCAGGTTATTAACTTATTCTAACTGTCAGGTTGTTAACTGATTCAACTGTCAAGTTCATCAACCATCTGTCCACAGATGGCAAGAATTTCTTCATTTCACAATTACTCTATTGACCTATGGTCAATCCTCTATTGACCTAGTGGCCGTGTGAATTTTTGCCCTTGACACAAAGGTAAAAAATGATACCTACTTATCGTAGAATCGTACAATGGCCCTCATACTTATTTACATGTTCCACTGGTACACCTATTTTTTATTGTCGTTATACCAATTCTTATAATGAAAATAATTAATGGTATTTTTACACACGAATATGATAATCCATTTGATGAGACAATCCCCTTAATCTCAAAGTCAAATTGTCACCTCTCTGTTCACAAATGTTTCCACCAAGTGGGAGGATGTGTTTAGTAACTGTCCTCTGATTATAATTTATCATGTTGTATTAGACGAAGTTAAATATTTTTTCGATTGAAGAGGTTGGTGTACCACCCCGAATGGAATGAATCTTTTAGTACAACTCAATTTCTAATTAGAGAAGATATGTTTACTCAGATGGTGGGCTCTGGTGCTCCCCATCACCTATATTTACCGAGTATTCAATTAAAGAGAGTGTAGGACAGGTAAACAGTTTAAGGGTCTTATTATTGTAGTCCACAGACTACGATAAACAAGGTTCAAAGTATGAAAAGAAAAAAGCGTTACGAATTGAGGTTACGAAAATTGGTCACAAATTGAGCGTTACTTAAATCCGTCAGAAAATGTATTTCTCTTCAGGCCAATGTTGAACAGACTGCCCCTGAAATATGGTGAATAGGCTCATGGGGATTGCGAGTCAGATCTGCTGTGTAAACGATACAGCTAACTTCTCTCTTGTACATTCTGGAGCCGTGAACTATGGTACACAACCTCTTGGGGACCGCAGGAAGTGATTTCGAGGACGTTAGGTCAGCTGGGGAAGCAATAAAGATAACTTCTCTCCTGAACAGCCTAGAGTGCTGAAATTCGGTACAAAACCTCTTTAGGACCACTGGATAGGAAATTTTATCGGACAAAAAGCAAATTCTGAACAGCTGCCATTACCTATGCTTTATGAAAATGGCTAAAGAAACTTTCGAGATCATGACTATTGTCAAGTTAATGATCCAAATGTCAGCCCGATGGACTAAATGAGGTCTTCTACCTCTCAATTTTATATTCCCATCACATTAATTAATTATTTTTTAGTCTATACTGTTAATAATACCAGGTTGATAACTTACAGTTAATGGAGAAATTTTCCATTTATCTATAAAAATGTCACATTTATTGTTTTTCAACAGAAAAATATGTGGGGTAGTGGGCTTTGAGGAATACATACTAAGAGTTGTTGAGGGTGAGAAAGAGAGATCAGCTTCTCGTATTAGTTTATTAGCTTAGCGCTTTCGCCTTTATTGGCCTCGTCAGAGCTTAGATTTATATGTGGGGGTTGCTTAAGGCTGTATCACACTAGCATTTTTTCTGCGTTTTTAATGCCTAAACGTGAAGAAGAAGAAGTGCTTTTTTCCAAGGTCAGCTTTTTCGACCATTGCGCATCCTGGCGGAGCGTTTTTAAACTCACTTGGGAAAATTAGAACACGTTCTAATTTTTACCTTGACGCAAGAAAAATGCTAAACATAACCCTTGGGGAGTTAACGTTTCACTGGGAAACCGCGTTGTACCTTCCCGTTTTCATTCCAGTTCCAGTTCTCCTGTGCCAAAAATATTGTTCCTAGTTCCTTGCCGAAGTTTTCTTATTTTCTTAGTGCCGAACTTCTTTTCTTATTATTCTTATTTCAGTGCCGAACTTCTATTTTTATTACGTTTTTGTTTGGTCGCGCGCCAATGCCTCACCTCGCATGACGTTAAGTAGGTAACAGCACCCCTCCGGTCACTAAAGAGACTGCACTAAACAAATGCCGAATCAGGTGAATGAACTGTAGAAGTGAAGTTTGTTGTTTGAGGATGAGGATTTTTGCCGTGCACTCTTGCTTCTCTGTTGAGTTCAAATTACATACCTGTCTTCTTATATAAATATAATTTAAAATCGAATAATCATTTTTCGTTCTTGACCACGTCCCTAGCGGGAACAGTTTTTTTTATTATTACGTTATTTTTATTATTATTGTGCGTCTTCATAGTATAATAACTTTGGAAGAACAAGAGTTGTCAAGACACTGTTTGAAACGTTAAACGTAAACGTTACTTCAATATTTCAAGCCCTAACCTGACAGGCTTAATAAAATTGCATTCCGCCAGAATGCGCTGTTTTTGCAGTTATTCCTCTTCAACATTCACTGCTGACCTTGAAAAAACGCACTTTGCCTTCTTCACGTTTCAGCGTTTAAAATGCGAAAAAAATGCAAGTGTGATACGTTCTCTTAGTGTTACAATTTCCATTTGGTAGTTTGTATGTCTTGTAATTTTCTCTATATAAGTCTTTTTATTTATATCAGCGGTTAGAGGGACCCATCCTCTTGTCTTTGTGGTGTACTGTTTGCTGCTAGTAGGGGTTGCTGGTTGCGTTGAAGGTAGGGGGGGGGGGGGGGTGTTTAATTTTAGTTTTAAAATTAATAAAATACGCAAGATATGGGAGCAAGCATTTATCATTATTTAATAATATCACGTTGATAACTTATAGTTAATGGAGAAATTTCCCATTTATCTATAAAAATATCACATTTATTGTTTTTCAACAGACAAATATGGAACTTACAAGACTGAGTTGTGTGGTGCTGTCCATTTTGTTGTCAACGACGATAGTACATTCTAAAAAGAAACAAAAATCTGTCAGTACTGTGTTGGATGCCAAATGGGAAATCACACCGCTTGCTCTGGAAATGTCCGAGTACTTATCTGACGAAAGTCAAACTTCGTTTTGGAATTTCGTGGATGTCCTTTCAGAGCAAAAAGAACCTATCGTATTTGAAAGTAAGTTTTCACTGGTACTCGTTCAAAAATATTAAATTCGTTCTTCCAGTGCTTTCCAGGTTTTCTTATAAATTTCCGAAATTAATTTTTCAGAGACTGACAAAGCCTATTATGATAGAGCTATTGAATTGATTGGTTCGCTGTTGTCGGAGGCTCAAATCGCTCTCTTGAAGTTCGCCTTGAGCCTTCACGTCTACTCGCCAAGGGTGGAGATGTTTTGTCAAATCGCTCGTCAGAAACAGCTTCAATGCCCTGTTGCAGGATACGTTGATGGGAATTTCGAATGCGATTTGCTGCAACTACAAAGTGCTATTAAGGTAGCTCAGGTACGCCAATCGATCATCACTGTTGTATAGAAAGTATTGTGATTAACGTAACGTAACTTTCAAATTTCGACGAAATGAAAGCCATGGACGTATGAAGAAAGGTCATTGTACTATTTTCCTCTGCATTTAACGTTGTTTTCAATTAAAAAAATTAATTAATTATCCATCAATGCATCATTTAGCGAATTTTGTAGAAAATGAACTATTGCAATGGAATGGCTCGGAAAACTTCACGTCTCCGAACAATCCCAACTCATACAAATGCAAAGAATCAGCAGAATGCCAGACACCTATGTGTGTGTATGAGTTGGTTTGTAAAGAGTGTCCTGCCTTTTACGTGGGGAAAGCAGAAACTCCACTCAACTTGAGGGTGAACAAGCATCGAGCATCCGTGGTTCTTCGGTCAGACGATGATCTCCCTGTAAGCCGACATGCCATTACGCATAATTCAACTTTTGACGATTGTTTTGGCATTAAACTCTTGAAAAAAATGAGGCCCAACGACAACAAGAGAATGCTTCACCAGTCGGAAAAAGCCCATAGTAACGTGTTAGGTGCCTACGATCCTCCAGGACTGAATATTAGACGATGAAGCGATATCCAAAGTTACAAATATTCCTTGCCAACGTTGCAAACAGCCCAAATTAATCATTTTCTCTCGTAGTTTTGAAAAAGGCAGAAGCCGAAATATTAAAAATAGTTTTGTGTTGTTATTTTCTGTTTTCTTTTCTTACCAAGTGATTTATATTGAAGCTCTTGTAGAGTCATTAGAGAGTTCCTAAAGCGATAGGGAGATGGAGATGAGGCGCCTTATCGTGAACGGAAAACACTACTGCGCATGTGCGGGGAGATGAGGCGCCTCATCTCCGATAAGACAAATTTATTTCACCTAAAGATAAGACGCTTCATCCCGAATCAACCCTATCTCATCTCTTCCTCCCTATCGCAAAGTAACCTTACACACCTATAACAGTGATACTCATGTTCTTGGCGGTTCTCATTGTGTCGTGCTTGTGTTCCCAAATCCCCGGTGGAAATTCTAAAGTTATTTCGTGCTTCTGTTCCCAGTGGAAAATTCAGCGAAGGTAAGTAAAAACTTATTAAACAAGAAGAGGCTAGTATGTGTTTAAGTAAAGACGACTCGGATGGTGAGAACTCGAGCAAAGAGTAGGTAGCAGCTCCAATGAAACGAAGTTTTTTCTTCTGTTGTGACTAGTGACCAACCAGGTTGGACGAAAGCGAAAAGAACTCGAAAAATCCCTAGTAGGTGGACATGGATGCATTTCTATTAGTAAACTAACTATTATAGGGATCGTCCTTAGCCGGGCTGTTAACACACAAATCGATCCATGTGGCATCATCTGGGCGATATGGGTATGCCGACCGGGGTAGGTAAGTAAAGTACGTATGTTTAAACACGATATACCTACCTATTTATAGGGATCCAAGTATGTTCCAGCCGCTTCTAGAGAAGTTTCAGATAAGGCGGAATACATAGTCACCACTAAGTTGAAAGGAAATGCTCATGTGAGGCTCTGAGTAGTTGGTGGCTACCTAAGCTATTCATGGTCAGTGATTAAGGGCTCAAGCATTATTAATTAGCTTAAGCATATCCTTAGTGGGATGCATAAACAGAAAACCTAACGAATGCTCAAGTTTTTTTCCTCAAATGAGCAGAAAAACCAAGGTATGACGAGAACTACCTTGAGCAGTTGCTTAGTGATATCCATAAGTTGATCGTTCCAAAAGTGATTTTGTATGTATCACGTGTATATAGTAGTTGAGGATCTCGATCAAATTTTTGAAATTCACGAGTGGCTTGAGTTCGATGTTCAAGAACATGGTGAGGTGATGGGACGTCAAGTCTGTCACGGTTCATGTTGTGGTCGATGTTTGGGTGTAAATAGGTACCTAACGTTGTGTGTACTGACATGACAGGAGTGATTTTTTGCCATCTACTTTGATTATATAGGGAAAGTAGGGTAGATCAGATCAACAAATAGACGAGAATAGCCATCACTGTTTCTTCCAGGGACCTAACAAATCTATATAAAAACCTAGGAGGCAGTAGAACATGAGCCGAACATGAAAGATTCGGCACATGAACTGATTTCCCCCCCGTTTTCGCGGTTATCTTGAAACTATCAACTTTTTTACCTACATAAATACCTTTTTTCGAAATGAAAGATTATTTGAAATTGTCCTATCCAATAATTAGGTATTGTTGCACCAATACTTTCATAATCCAACCATGTAATTTAATTTTCTATAATTCATAGCTAATCGCAATAGTTACCTAAATTCAATAGAAATGCGGCTCTGCGTTATCTCGAGAGCACATTCCACTGTTTAGTGTATTTATAATTGGATTTTGTAAGGTTGGATAGTTTGTAAGGTTAAGAAGTGAGCTTGCGAGTATCCAAAGTACTAAACTAAAGACATTTCGGATCGCTATTTGTCCAACTGAAGTAGGTACCTAGTCCACATTTCACTAAAAGGGTTGATTTAGGGTATTTATTAATTTTTCTATTTTTTATCATGGGTTAAGCCTCACTTCAATATTTATTTATTTATTCTTAATTTTTGAGATGCGAACTTGGGATGTGTATTTTTTTTTTTTTTTTTTTTTTTTTTAGATGCAAACTTGCAATTGAAAATGATCAGTTATGGCTGAAAATATGTTGCGTTTTTCCAAATTGAATTTGATTGTATTTGTTGAAGATGCGTCTTTGCGCTTTTCGTTTGTGGGTTATTATTATATTATATATAGATTATATTATAACTTATTGATTCCTCTCTCCTTAGTTTGCATGTAACAGCTAGATAAACAAGATTATCGACTGTAAAATCTAATAATCAACTTTCTATCTTCCCAGACGCTGACAACGGGAGATGGAGCAGCATCAACAGCAAGAAGACCAGGATCGAGGGAGGAGGTTGTTTTTTAGTAAAGAGGATGACATGGAGTTGATGGGTCTCGTCATCAACGAAGACCCTTTCAAAAACCCTTACAGGTAAGAATGTCAAAAGTTAGTCTCTCTTGTATCCTGGCGAGAGAATTGCCGAAACAAGGTGACTCGATGAGCGTTAGCCATTGGAAAACTTACCTTTTTACACTGTTTTTAAATGAATGTGGATTCTGTGTGGAGAACTATAATACCAACCGAACTCTTCTACGATAAGGGGTTTTCTTTCTGTGATTTTTCAAAGTTTGTGGAACATTTGACTTACCATTGGCCGGGGGGGGGGGGGGGGGGGGGGGGGGGCTTCAGTTGTAAATATCAACTGTATGTTGGTTCACGCTTATTGTACTTTGAAATTCAAAAAATCCCATACGTATTTGGTTTTTAACTTTCCTAACTTACGGTCAGAGGAAAGTATTACCGTCACCCTAAAAATGAATTTCTGCAACTCACGCCATGGGCTCTTGCTCAACCTGAGCCCATATCTATGTGTTTCATACAAATTTACATAGTATGTGTTCGCAACTTGTGCACCCGATTGCCACCTTATGGGTTAATATGAAAAATTTCGCTATTCATGGATTCTTATTCATGGATTTATACAGGGTGTCTACACCAAATTTAGGCAAAAACCGAAAGGTCGATTTCACAGATTATTTCTGATCGAAATTTCCTCTGACATTTTTTTTTTCACGCTTTGTTTTCGAGCTATTCAGTTTGTTAAGATTTTTAAAGAAATTTAATTAATCGTCCTTCATTTTTAAAATAATGTAGTATATATACGCTCATACGACCATGCTGCATCACGGGAACTTATTTTTTTTTAAAGTCAGTATTACAAAAACAGGGCAAAGTAAATAATCAGAAAAAGTATTTAAAATCGAAGTTGTTTCTTTCGATTTTCTGCTTCCAGTACCTAAGGTTTTTTTTTCCAGCGGGCGCTCCTCGGAAAACACATCCTCAAACTGACAGCTTTTGGACGGTCCAATCGACTTAACTTTTACTTTGCCAATTAGGGGAGAATAGTATGTTTGTATGTTTTTTTCGCCCTATGAAATCGTAGGTTTTGCTTTAAAAAATACCTACCCTCTTAGAAAAATCGAGTTTGGGGCCAGTTTCTAAGTATTTTTCCACGCTGAATCAAATGGAAACACTTGCAGATCTCCCCAACTCCGTTATAAGAGGGTTGTACACTTTAACTAACTAGTTTTACCCTTAAAAACACATAAAATAGACCAAAATTGAACACATTGTAATTGCCTTTAATTGCCATTGTAATTGTTCTTCTGTAAGAATGTCTAACGTTTTGTTTCTTGTTCACAGATGGGCTTACATAGCAGATGTGCTAAAAGAGCGAAGAAAAAAAAATTTCACAGCAAAAAATGTAAAACAGAGAACACATCATCTCATTACCTTGTTCAGGGCTAGGGATAATAAACTGCAAGTAACGTCAGGAAAAGAAGAGGGGTATGATGAATTAGAGCAACGCCTTCAACAGGCATCTGACTTGAAAAAAGAGGTCGAATCCAATCCAACGCTGAAGAACCGCAGAATGAAAAAAGAGATGGCGAACCTAGGGAAGGCCATAAGGGAAGATGCTGCTTTTTCTATGAACGTCGAACGAGTGCCAGACAAACAAGTCAGCGTTGAGGTGAGGAAACATTTTCGTTATTTCGGTAAATTGTTCCAGGAATCTGCAACTACTCGTTTACTATGTTCACCAAGAATTGCTCATTTGTCATTGGTACCCACTGTTTTATCACTTCTACAATTTTTCCCACACCCAGAAAGACAAATGAGAATAGTTTTACGTAACCCCCACTGGTCATACAATACCCCACCTACAGTTCACTATATGGAATGTTGTCATTGTGTTCAGTCTTCTGGAAGATTCCACACTTCTTGTTAATCATATCTGAACATTTGCCTATTCTGTATAGATGTCCCGATGGAAATATTTCCTAACATCAAGAACTAGGCTCAGCTTGTTTGAGCAATAACTTGATGTTAGTATCATAGAAAAGTATAATTTTATATTTACATAGGTATTCACATCTATGGTAGTTAATGAAGCGGCGGAGTGAAAGCCGATCTGGAAAGAGCAAGCCACCCAAATCCAAGACACGAATTTACTCAGGTGTTTTTGTTTAAATTGACAGTGGTCGGTTAGCTACGAGTCCGTTAGGTATTTTTATATATTAATGACATTACCTCTGTTATATTACTACCTAGGTACGTTTCTATAATCAATATAACTTCTATATTCAATACCAAGCCGTTTTTTGGAGAAAAGGCGGAAAAATACTAAAAACTAAGTTGTTCACCTCGGTACTTCAATTTTTCACCACTTAATGATGAACATTTAGCTGTTTGTTCTACTGTACGTAAACCTGACATTTGAATTTGTTCATGTATAATTTCAAGGTCGCAATGTACATGTACATAGTTACCTAAATGAACACATACGAGTACATTAGTGAGAAAATATTCAGATGGGTTCAGGTTGAACAAGACTTACACTCTGGCATGAGTTGGAGAAATTTATTGTGAGGGTGATGGCAATACTTAACGTTCACCCTATGGGTTATGTAAGGAAAATTAAAATGGTAAATGGGCATAGTTACCATGAAACAGTCAGTTACATCTGGCATTCATATCTTTACTTTATCCCCAATATTTTATCTTTTCAGAAATTTTACCTACCATGTTATCTTGGCAACTGACTTTTTTAAGGATAATATAACTTTTTTTCGTTTTCAGATTGTCAGTAACGACGACGACTTCTTGTTATGTGAAGATTTGAGTGAAGTGAAAGAAGAGAATGAATCTATTGTTGAGCCAAACCAACAGCCTATCGTCCAGGTTCAACTTGAACAATCTACTGGAATTCGCACAGAACTCCTTTGTGATTCAGAGACGAATAATAATTCTACGACACGAGTAAACCCAAGATTTACTCCAACTCTCTTGTCTTCTCAAAGAGTTTCTACACCTCACAGAACACCACAAGCGGCTAGAAGGGCGACGAAGAGATCCATGGAACAGCAAATGTGGGCTAAGCTCAAAGAAGAAAGAATGCACAAAGCTGAACTCGTGGCAGTCGAAAAAATGAAAGCAGAAAACGAAAGACTTAAATTGGAAACTGAACAAGAAAAGGCTAGATTTGACTATGATTTAGAATGTAAAAAACTCAAAGTTCAAGAAATGCAAATGCAACAAATACAACAATTTCAGGATAAAGTCCTCCTACTTTTTGAAAAGCTGGCTAAAAATCAGCCTACCGTTTAAGTCGATAACGTACGTCGTTTATTGTTGGTCAATAATTAGAGAGTTCCTATTAGTGTAAATGTTTGGAAAAAAGTTTAAAAAACAATTTAAGTATTAAGAAAAAGTATATTGTTTGAAAGTATTTCAATCATGTGATTATAGAAGGCTGACAATCTACTTCCTATTTTTTCTCCACTCAGGTTTTTAATGGAATGTAATTTGCAATGCAAGTTGCAAATGCAACAAATACAACAATTTCAGGTTAAAGTCCTCCTACTTTTTGAAAAGCTGGCTAAAAATCAGCCTACAGTTTAAGTCGATAACGTACGTCGTTTATTTTTGGTCAATAATTAGAGAGTTCCTATTAGTGTAAATGTTTGGAAAAAAGTTTAAAAAACAATTTAAGTATTAAGAAAAACTATATTGTTTGAAAGTATTTCAATCATGTGATTATAGAAGGCTGACAATCTACTTCCTATTTTTTCTCCACTCAGGTTTTTAATGGAATGTAATTTTAGGTACCTACTTCCTATTTTTACCTAGTCAGGTTTTTAATTGAAATTCCATCTACCAAATATACTTACTACGTTATTGTTTGTAATTTTTAATGTAGTTAATCTGTACCTAACACATGGACCCTACCCAGTGTTCCAACGTCCCTACTTTTTTCAATAGTAGTAAAGTTATTCTAGATCTTCAATACCTTCAAATTTTCGAATATTTAACAAACAAGTTCCACACGAGCAAAATGACATTACAAGCGAATTTTCATTTGCGAACATTTTTGAGGTGTAGTCATTTTTCATGGTTGTGATGATAGCATTTCTTTCAATTAAGCCAACTTGTGTGCTAGCGTTATATTTATTGCACTAACTGTTCCTATATGGCATTCTAATTTTATGAAGATTTTCACGTTTTTATCGCGAATTCTATTTCTTAAAAATCAACTTCAGAACTTTTTTGTTGAGGTAAATTCATTTCGTACAATCTCATAGCAGGAACACATTTTCAAAATCGTATTTTGCTATGATTTTGCATGAATTTATGCCCTCAAGTGTCGATTTACTAACTCATCCATTCTTGTTCGTGAATTTTTTCGAAGATTCTTGTTTATCTCGACCCCTACATAGATTTCATTCATGTGAAAATGCCTTGGGTTACTTACCTATAAAGAATATTGTTAATCTGAAATATGGGGGGGGGGGGGGGGGAGTATTCGTGGAGGGAAAGTGGGGGTTAATCTTAGTAGTTTGGTCCTACTAATTTTTAAGTAAATACCTACCGAATATAAAATGATTTTAGAGTATTGTTACTCAAAATTTAGACTAAATGGACTTTATTGTGTTAGATCTATAGGGGTATCCCATAATGCGTTGGTAAACGGAAGGGGGGGGGGGGGGGTCTACATATCCTATTCAAGTCAACCTGTCCAACGCACGAGTAAACCAGTTGGTAGGTGTATCATATGTGACCTGCAAGGGAAAAGGGAGCTTAACTTGCCAGAGGTCAAATCTGAGTTTATATTTTTGTTTTTACTCCAGATTATGCTGAACAAAACCTTTTTTTTTCCATCATTCTCCCATCAAAATTTATGATTTTTCAAAGTTTGAAAATAGCGGACCCGACAATTGTACCAGCATCATAATATGTAACTGTGGAAGGGAAAAGAGAGCTTAACTTGCCAGAGGTCAAATCCGAGTTTATATTTTTATTTTTCTCTACCTTATGCTGAACTAAACCAAGTTTGAATTGCAAATTTTCAGCAGACTTGCAAAACTGCAGGTTTTTGCGATTATAAATAATACAATGAAAAATGTAGAAAATTAAAGTTTTGATGATTATTCGGGGAAAGAGAAATAGTTTGGGGACCCAGATAAATATTACAAAAGAAAAGTCTTTTTGACCCAATCTTCGTTTTTTCGTTCTCCTGGAAAAAAAAAAAAAAAAAAAAACCGTGGCTAGTTAAGCTCCTTTTTCCCTTGCACAGTTACATATGAACTTTTGTGGGGGAGGTAGGAGCTCAATTGAGGAGTTATATTACCAATTCAAGTGGCTACTTGATATGAATAGTAGGTAAATACAGTAAAACCGCCTGAGTTAGGTAAAAAAAGGTGTATTTAAAAATTCTTGTTTTATCCTAAGTATTCTTCTAGTGATGGAGGCTCAATCCCAAAGTATTGGCTGGCCTGGCTGCCATACAAGCATGTGTGGCAGTTTGAGAGCAGAACAGCTGTTCCATACATCCCTCCTAAGTCTTGTAGGTGTAGTTTTTGGTTTTTCGAAAAATCGACAAAGGCAAATTGTTGGATTATTTTGCCAAAGCCCCATTCTACTGCCTGCCTAACAGATGACATAGCTCTGTTAAATGCAACAGCGTGGGGATCTTGGTTAGTTGAGGGGTATGGGGCGATCATAATGTCCGATACTGGATACGCAGGATCTCCATAAAGGACAAACGTGCGTTCCGGTGTGACACAGAGCCTCCTTATTTGTTGTTGAACCCCACAAGCCACCCAAATTCCTGTAACAATACACAAACAATTGTTAATGTTGGTAATAAAGCAAACAGAATTCTTCAACAAACTATCTCTTCATGTAGTTCATGACACCCTAATGGAATGTGCGCACGCATTGATTTTATTTGTTCAAATGGAAGTGGAGTCCATCCTGAGAATTTCGCCACCAACCCCACTCCCCTGCAATCAGTACTTAGTTTTATGATTTTTCAAAGTTTCGAATATTTGTGACGTCAGGAATATTCAATACTTTGAAGAATCATAGAAAAACAACTATGTAAGTACTTATGGTAGGAGAGTGGGATTGGTGGCAAAGTTCTCAGAATGGAATCTATTGTCATAGAAAACTAACGATAAACCGCTTATTTTACCCATGCGCACACCTGGTTTTCTCAAATCTTTGGTAAAAGTTTCACATTTAATCTCTTAATGTGTGTTCAATTTGGATATGATTTAGGTGGTTAACCGTATTCTTTGTAAAACAAAAAGGACAAAGTGTCGTATTACCAGCGTCATGTCTTCTTCCTTGATAGGGCCCTTGTAGGTTCACGATCATGCCATCAGGAGTGAGGATAGATTGATACTTCAAGCAATGGAACCTTTTGTGCCCTGAATAATGAAGGTTCTGATCAGTAGAAGGGCGACACATTTTTCGGGCAGTTCCGTCAATAAAGCCCCATACATTATTCAATGGGGCACCCTTCATAGTCACTGCCTGTGGAGAAAAATAAGATTTTAACAAATTGTGAGATTGATACCTATGCACTTCTGGCCATGTAAGAAAAGTGTTTCTCTTCTTCCAGGTAGCTGTATCCCAACTTTTTCTCCCCCTTGTAAATAGAGATTCTTTGGCGTAAGAAACCATAACAAATTTCAGTACAAACTTGAAAAAAAAAAAACATAAATAAGTAATACATCATGATAAAATCATGAATTGGATACCATTCCAGCTTCATTACGTTTGAAAATTCACTAAAAGAAGAAATTGCATAGCAGGTAGGGGGAATTTTACTTTCTTTGTTGTACTGTCCAGGTGTGCGTTGATTTAAGATTTGATTCAAAATGACAAGGAGCGTCATCTGATTGATTTCTCGCTTGCTTAAACTGAAGTTAACACTTGAAGGACATTATTTCCATGCCTCCCCATATATTACCCAAACCCCTATTTACCCATTTTGCGAACATCACTGTAGAAATGGGGTCCGACAAATTTCCGATCAAAAGAGGCATAAACTACCTAGTTACCTTTCTACCTAATGAATTGAATGAAGAGAAGTTCCTTACCTCGGAATATGCAGCCAATCTTTCACCGTTCAACCATCTAAGATGACCCAAATCTTGTAATAAATATCCAAATCTTTCGTTGATATATGAGGTCATCCATCTGCAGATCGCAGATATTCCTGACTTGGAAATTCCGAAAAATCTCTCAAGATCTTTTAATCGATTGGGGTATGACAATCGACGCAGAAGAATGCATAATGCATTGAGACCTGAAAAATAGAGATTGAGGGGATGAATTCTATTTCTGCATTTTTATCAAATCTAAAAATCCTAAATGAGATTGAGGGGATGAATTCTATTTCTGCATTTTTATCAAATCTAAAAATCCTAAATGGTGTTAAAACTAAAACGACCTTAAATACATAGGTATCCAATCAATTAATTGTCTAGCATAAAAAAGTAAGCATCACATAATAAGGAAAAAAATTGAAAAACAGCACATATCGTGCAGCTGTAGAAAAGCATATTGGTAAGTAATGCATGTAGGTACATAACAGGGACGTCCCTATGAATCAATTGTATTCAATTTTGGTGAGAGGTATATATGAAAACGAAAAATATGATTTATCGGAACTACCCTTCCCCCGTTAGCCCCCTCCACCGACAGTAAATTTCCATCATAAAACTTCCGGCATGAAATTTGAAACTTCTGATATAGGTAGGTACCTTCCGAAACTATACTAAATTCATAGTTGAACAAAAATAGAATCACCAGAATCGGACGAGAATTGTTGAAACATCATGATTTATCAATATTACCCCCTCCATTCACCACCTCCCATGATGAAATTAGAAACCCCTGACATACGTTCTAAAACTATGGAGAATTAGTAATGGAACAAAATAAGAATCCCGAAAATCGGTCGAGATTTGTAGTTTGGGCAGCGTTTGAAAGAATCGGTAATTACCCCCTCCACCTCCCACCATGACAGCAAATCCGAAATTCCCGAGGTTTTTTGAACAAGTAGACTAAAATTGGAATCGAACCAAATAAGAATTCACAAAAACCGGTGGAGAATTGGAGCCTAGGTAGCGTCGACAAAACGTAGTCGAAAAAAAAAAAAACGATTTTTCATTTTCCCTCTTCCGTCTCACAATTCAAAATTTCCGAATTCCAAAAAGAAATAAACTCGAAAATTGCTTGAGAATTGTGGCCCGGGCAGCGTCGACAAAATTTGCCCCACACACAGACGTACACCTAGGTATGGTGTTTTTCACGGATTCGGTTTCAGAATGGTCTGAAATTCAAATAAGTAGGTGTCCCTCTTGTTAACGAAGCCTTGTCTATAAGACATAGTTTTAGAGGGACGTCCTAAACATGCTCGCTCGAACTTCATTTAAAACTCTGTATTATCGTAGTTACCTACCTACAACTTTTTAATTTGGTGTCCAACAGAATGTTATTCAGAACAGGTGGGTCAATGTGGGATTAGCTGGGGTGGAATCAACTTTAATGCTGAAGATTTTTGAGGACAACAATTTTTCTCAAATTTCAGACGAACAAATAAGTACCTATGTTTATGGGAGCCCCAGCAATGCATGACTGGTGTTAAAGAAATGTGTAGGTACCTACCTAGGTATACACTGTAGGTACATACCTGATTCTCGATAGCCGTCTATGAAGACTTCGTCGGGTATTCTTAACGACGTCTTCAGGAGAGGCAAATGCTCTGCATTAAATCTGAACAGTTGATATATGTCGTCGTGACTCAAATTATGTAGATTGAAATGTCCATAGAGCTCTCGAAGTCGACGTGGTGCAGCTCGTTGGTTTGCTCTTTCCAGGTGGATTTCAAATATAAGTAAGATTTCTTCGTCAGAAATCAAACCATTAAGGTACAGATTTAAAAAGTTGTCTAAATCTGCCATTGCGAAATAACAAACTAGAAAGAAAGAACTAGGAAAAACTAGGATGACGGAAACTGAACACACGGGATAGGCGGGAAAATCACCTTCACCTTGGTGGTTTAGCGTTACTTGAAGATAAGTAGCGTCACTTCAAGATAGAACATTAATTCGACCCTCTTGACTTTATCAGGTTAGCACCGCTGTGGCTCGCCCCAGATGATAAAATCCCCAAGCACCTTATCCCAATTGCCTTATCGTTTAGGAACTCTCTATTCTTCTAGTGATATATATATATATATATATATATATATATATATATATATATATATATATTATGTGTGTGTGTGTGCGTGTGCGTGTGTGTGTGTGTGTGTGTGTGTGCGTGTGTGTGTGTGTGTGTCTCTCATTAGGATTGAGATAAAAATTCCATTCTTGCGCCAAAAAAATCAAGCTTGGCCAGAACTTTTTGAGCACATCAAATTGGTCAAATTTCAAAAATGTACTTAAAAAAATCACTAAAAATTGCTAAAACGGCTAAAAATCGTTAAATTTATATTTTTTGCAGAATATTGCTCAAATTAAGTTTATTAACTATAAAATAGATCATTTAAAAATGTATGTACAAAATTATGAGAAATGAAAAAATCTATTTAAAATTCATTAAAATTTTCTAAAAAATTGATAAAACTGCAAAAAATGCTAAAAATTCAAAACCTTTATTTAAATAGGAATTTTTTATTTAAAATACGTTTTTTCCCATAAAATTAATAGTTAACAATTTCCTTGCACTCAAAAAGCTCAAATTTCAAAACAATTTAACATTATAGAATACGATAATTTACAAAAATTCGCTCATACGACAATGCTGCAAGATTGGAACTTTTTAAAAGTTGCTTAGGTGTTTATTTAAAGGTATCAGCATAATTCTTGAGACAATCATTGTTGTTTAATTACAGGAAGGTCCTGCGAAAAATTATTCAGGAGATATACTCACACTAGATCATAAGTACCCGGGAAGTGACAGTGGTCCTCTTGTCATTTTGTACGGAGAAATTGGATCTCCAGAGTTCTCAGACTTTCATAAGTATTTATCTGGAAAGGCCAAAAGAGGGGAAATTCAATATGTGGTTCGTCATTGGGTGAAAGTAAGTGTTATGCAGTCAATGGATGCTGTTGTATGAGTAGTTCGAGCTTATAGGCCTTGAAAAGCGTTGTGTGACGTTTCAAACTCTAAAAACCGTGGGCACTTTATGCAGGAACGGCAACAGAGAAAAGTACGTTTATCTGGTTATGGAGTCGAACTGCAGCTGAAATCTACCGAGTACAAAGCTCAAGATGACGCCAAAGTAGAAGGTGGAGGTTCCGAAGTCAGCGAAGAAGAGGAAGAAGATGAAGTTGAGGGCCTCAACTTTAGTAAACTGAAGTAAGCATTGAACATCATTAAGGTTTAAGCCCTATTTAATGAAAAATTGATCCTATGAGTTAGGAGTTTTCAAGAAAAATCTCGTTATTCACTAGGTATATCATAATATTGGTTCAAATAAATCATTGTATTTTCCTCTTCTTCCTAGAACGTTGTATCCAGATAAATTAAGTAATTTGGAAAAGATGAAGATGGATTTGATTGAGTCGTCCAGTGAGCTCGCTCCTTTGAAAGTTTGGCAATTCCAAGAGTTGAGCTTGCAAGCTGCTCAAAGAATAATGGCTGCTCCTAAAGAAGAAGTTCTACATGTACTCTCGTATATTGCTCAGAACTTCCCCACTCAGGTAAGGTCTACTATAAATTTCCCTAAAAATATCATACTAATCCCCTATTATCCTTAATTTGTTGGGTGTTCTGAACGAAGACTCCATGTTAAAACACATATTGGGAAACATAAGCTGGATGGCGAATAAGACGAATGCGTTTTATCGGCCAATCATATTAATTTCTTGAGATGTTCCCAATTGAATCTGGCGAAGAAGGCTTTCATCCCTTTTAATAGGGTGGCCATTATGGTGGTTGGTGGAGAAAATAGTGCTTACTTATAAAATATAAGTCAACAATCTCTAAAATTACCGTAAAACTGCAAACTCCGTCACAGTTCGTTGTGGTAAAATATCACCTACAAAATAACTTGGCATAAATTTGGGCACAGATGTGCCACAGCACTGACAGCTTGTGGAACCCTCTTTCTTTTATTGTTGATTTCGGTCGACAGCCTTGACAGCTTTGGTGTTAGAGACAAAATAGCTCCAGCACTTGGAGGGGTGTGCTATTTCACTTCACCTCCTCATAATTTTAGTGAATTTTTGTAGAAAATGAAGCTATTGTAATGGCTCCAAAAATGTTAAAACCAAAATTTTCTTCATTGAAATCCGTTTTGAGACATTCTGAAACGAATCCTAGAGTTTTAACATTTTCTACATATATATATATATATATATATATATATATATATATATATATATATATATATATATATATATATATATATATATATATATTTATGTCCTTCCAGACGATAACTCTCCTTAGGATTGAGATAAAAATTCCGTTCTTGCCCCAAAAAATCAAGCTTTCCAAACGAAAGGTCGAGTTCGTTGGCCAGCATTTTTTGAGCACATTAAATTGGTCAAATATCAATTTCAAAAAAGTGCTGAAAAAAAAAAATCACAAAAAACGGCTAAAAATCGTTAAATTTATATTTTTAGCGGAACATTGCTCAAATGAAGTTTATCAAGTATGAAATAGAACATTTAAAAAAAAAAATATGTGCAAAATTATGCTGAAAAATGTACTTAAATTTCATTGAAATGTGCTAAAAAGTCGAGATATAAACTGCAAAAAAGTTAAAAATCCAAAATCTGTTTTTGAATCGCATAATATTATTTAGAACGATTTTTTGCCATGAAATTGGTAGTTAACATTTTCTTTTTCCTCAAAGACCTTAATTTTTAAAACAATTTAACATAATATAGTACGATAATTTACAAAAATTCACTCATACGATCATGCTGCATGACTGTTTCATGTTTTACCTGTAAATGTGTAAGTAAGGATGATTTTCGGTATTTTTAAACCAATAACTATTTGTGATAAATCTCTGCATTTGTTGTACTTAGTTTCTTCAATGATTGTGTGTCGATTTCGCAGGCCAGATCGTTAGTTAAAACGGTGGTCAGCCAAGATATGAAAAACGAAATGCGTCAAAATCAAGACAGGTTTGCTACAACCCTTCATTTACAACCTTCTGATACGGCCTTGTTCGTGAATGGAATGTTCTTTGATCTGGAGACACAAGATATTTTTACGATCTTGGAGTACATCAGGGATGAGTTACGGGTTATGGAAGGATTGAACGACATTGGTGAGTTAAGCAGAAGATAACATTTTTGATATAATTAATGTTTCTGAATATTTTTTGTGATATTATACTACATCATTCACACGCTCATTTGCTAAGGAAATAAACGAGGTAGAATGGGGTGACCTTCGAAAGCATCTCATGAATGGATAGCACGTTTTACACTTTGATTTTTCCAGAATTCTTTTTGGTTGATTTTTCAAGATTTTCAATATGTTTTGTAAATATATTCCTAGATTTTAGCTCTGCAGCTTGTAACTATCACTCTAATCTTTTCTAAATATTATGAGGCTATAAAAACCAACTTTGAATGTTTATAGCCGTTTTCACGCTTTTAGCGATCTTTAACCCATTTTCAGCATGCTTCTTCACTAATTCTTCAGCATGAAAATTACTAACATTTTAATTTATAGTCGACAAGCCTTCTTCAAGTAATATCAGCTATAAAAGATGAATTAAAATATTTTAACGGAGGCATATTTCCCAAGAAAGAAAACGAGTCACAAAACCGTTACAACAACTTTCTCATAATTTTCACATAAAACTCCGTTGTTACGTTTCTTCACAAAAATCGTTCACCACTCGTTGGAAGGCTCTCGATTTAAATCTAACATTTTCCTGTTCACCATAACTCTGTAACTGTATGAATAGCAGAGCTACGGGCATAACAGTTCTCATGTTTTACTTAGAAAGAGAGATCGTGAGTGCAGAAGCATCCAATATGTATAATTATCTATTGAAATTAAACCTATGGAGTTTATTTCGTTGTTACTCAAGATATGAAGTTAAAACTTGGGTTGGAGAACTCTTGGGGCGTCTAGAAACGAACAACAAAGTCTAGAGCCCCCCAGACCAGCTGAGTGAGATCCGGAGCTAATTTCTTTGCTATTCAACTTACGAATTACACATTTTTACCTAGAAAACATAGAAATGTGTTCTATGCTCATCACTTTTTACCCTTTAGGCGCAAGGTGGTAGTTTTTTAAACCTATTTTATCAACGTTTTTATATGTTTATTGAAAGTTTAGCACGTTAGTCCCCAAAAAATCCTTCAAACTCATTCTTTCCCATCAAATGCTGGATTTTTATTCAGATTTTTCAGTTATCTGTTCGAATGATTAGGAATTAATTAGAAAACGGATAGAATTTCGGAATATTTTAGAACTCTTCCAAATATTATTAGTATGCTTATTTCGGGAAATTTTCTTTTCTGCTTAGTTTCCCACTACAGTGGTTTTGATTTATTAATCTAACCCCAGTTTCATTTCAATACCATAAATAGATTAACTGCATCCATCAAAAACTCGTAGGAACTATCACTGTAGGAATCATTAAGAGAGAAGCATTTTATGTCAAAAAGATGAGTTTGTCCCCCCCTTTTACTAGTATCACTCGAGGCTGAGAAGGAGGTCAATTCATGTCAAGAGTTTCCTATGTATACTTATCGTTAATTTTTTTTCCAGTGAAATTGTTTTATTCTATTTGCTTTTGGATTTATTTCAGGTGTGACCGACAAAAAAGCGTCAAAGTCATTACTAGCTTTGGATTTGAGTAGCACCGGAGTTGATTTTGGTTTGGACATCCGGGACTCAGCTGTTACTTGGGTTAACGATATTGAACTCGACAAACAGTACAATCGGTGGTCATCATCTCTAATGGATCTTCTTCGTCCCACATTCCCTGGAATGATTAGATCAGTCCGAAAGAATTTGTACAACTTGGTAGGTGTCATTTTGAGTATTTACGTACTTGCTACAACTTACATTGCTTGGTACTCTTGTCGCCATTGAATTAATGCACTTGCTTGTATTGTTATTTTCTGTACCGCTAAATAGTTCTTCCAACGTACAGGTTATTTGTGGCGACCCATCTACGAAAGAAGTTATTCCCCTTATCAAACTTGTCCAATCATTCCTAATCCACAATGCACCGCTCCGTCTTGGAATAGTATTTGCTGTGGATGGAACTAAAACTGGCTTGGAGAATAGCGGTGTTGCCCTTCTCAATGCTTATAACTATGTTACGGAAAACTATGATTCTGCCGAAGCATTGAATTTCCTCACAGATGTAAGTCTAAACATAACAAATTTTGTGTCGAATTTTCGTTTTATATAGATATTTCAGGAAATAATTTTTATTGTATCTAGGTCTATGCTTCTGCCAACAACGTTGACATAACGCCAACACTAATCCACGACCTCTTCAAATCCAAACATCCCAAAGCTGACAAGAACGAAGTATTCGGACCAGATACTGATTACAATACTGGCTTGAAGCTTGCCATGGATTTTGTGGAAAAATCTGGTTTGCGACATATGCCTCAGGTCAGAAAAATATAATTTAGTCGCATCTTAGGGTCTACCTTGTTTGCTTTCATCATTTTTAAAATATCAGCTGGAGCTGACTTCTTTGAAAATTGGTTGCCCTGTTCTTAGGTTTTGATGAATGGGGTGCCTTTGCCTCAAAAGTCGCTGACGGCTGAAGATTTCGAAGAAGCCGTTCTGGGTGAAATTATGAATCAGACCCCTGTTCTTCAAAAGGCTGTTTACAAAAACGAGTTGAAGGACAATGACAACGTCGTTGACTATCTTATGAACCGCCCAAACATCATGCCTAGGTCAGTGGATACTATTTAAAGAAAATGTAATTAAATATCCATGATAAGGTTGTGTAATTTGATTTATTTTTGCCACAGATTAAACGACAGGGTGCTGACGACATCCAAAAGCAAATATCTCACTCTGACCAAGTTTGCTGATCCAACTATTCATAACGTAATGGATGGTAAACTAAATTATATATCATCGAAATCTCATAAGAAAGTACACCTCATCTCAAATTGGATCATAACTGATCTGGAGAGCGATAAAGGCCGTGCTTTGTATCTCAACGCTTTGAGTCATATGGTATGTCTGTCAATCCATTAATTACACTACAAATCCAATGTGTTATTTTCAATTATAAATATCTACGATTAATAAATCATGTACCAGGGTAAAATTAACTTTCACATCTTGTGTACTACCTCATGTAACCTAATGTTGATCTTGTTTCCTTTTTCTATTTAAAGTCTGGCAGCAGTGGAATGAGAACTGCTCTAATAGTAAACAGCGAAAATCCTGAAGCTGAGAAAAATCTCGTCAACAGAGCCGTACTTTGTGCTCTTACTCAAGCAAACGAAGACAAAGCCGCACAAAAAGTCAAGAAAATTTTGGAAAATGCCAAGGATATTGCCACTGGCTTAAAGAAACTCTCAGATTTTGATTTAGATGTTAGTTCACTAATATTTTGTCAAGTTTTTCTATTATGTGGTTGGTAGGACATTATTCTAAAATATTCCTTTATTGAATTTAGGATTCTTGTTTGAAAACTGTGGACGATATACTTACTGCTCATGAAATTCTCATTTCTGACGGTATTGGATTTCCTCGAGGGGCAAGAGGAATTGTGAGCAATGGCCGCGTTTTAGGTCCATTGGAAAGTAATGAAATATTCACTTTGGACGATTACGATCTCTTGGAAAGGTTCAGCTTGCCAACCTATGTGGATAAAATATACGGTGCTTTGACGAAAAATGCCGAAGGTGAGTTTGAAGTTCTGTTCCCCTGTCTTCTCTTCCAATCACATTGAATGCCTTCAAGTAGTTTCTGCTTGTTGCAGACCCTGATTCGATCAATAGCGATATCATAATGAAGTCAGTGTCTTTGCTGGCGTCTAGACCCGAATCTAAGAGTAGATTTGAAATTAACGCTTTTGGTGAAGATCACAGGTAATAGTTTCAGCACATTTTTTTTTTTTCAAAATTTTTACTAAGCTTGTCGTTAATGATTAAAGAAAAAATATTTGTATTTTTGTTTAAATCAAGTGTTGTGAAACTTCCCGCCTCTTCAAATGGTCCAGCTTTGGATATAGTCGCTATCTTGGATCCTGTTTCGAATGGAGCTCACAAAGCCGGCACGATATTGAGTACTTTGCAACAGATTGTCAACTGTGATGTCAAAATATTCCTAAACTGTGTTGAGAAAAGCAGCGATATGCCTTTAAAAAGGTATCTCTTGTAATTAATTGCATCCTGATGTTTTATTGTTACATTGTTGCTCTGGGGTTAAATTGAAAAATGATTTGTTTTCAGCTTTTATCGCTACGTTTTGGAACCTTCTATTCAGTTTACCCCGTCAGGGCAGATGGCACCTGGTCCAATGGCCAAGTTTCTCAACATGCCAGGTGCTCCTCTACTCACCCAAAATATGTTGGTGCCTGACAATTGGATGGTGGAAAGTATTGCTAGTCCCCACGATCTTGATAACATCAAACTGGATCAAGTAGATTCTAACGTACATAGGTAAATCATTCTAATACTCCTGATTTGATTGTCATCATTTTGTATTTGGATCTAAATAAGAACTGTCGCTTTGCACACTTATAGTTTCCTCAAATAAAAATAGTGAATGAACGTGAGGAGTAACCAGATCCACAGTAGGGTTACAACCTCTAAGAGAGGGTGCCCAAGTGGTGGGATAACGCTTATAATAGATTCATTACAAGGTCTTCACTTCCATTCCTAAGCTCCAACTCAAACCAGCCTCAGCCTATCTTAAAACACCTTTTGCCTAAAGCTCCTTCCCCATCGGTTTCTAAACCCGATTATTTTACATGTTCAGTTCTTTAGATATTTTCCTTTAAACATTTTACTTCATTGTATTCTACGGTGCATGTGCAGTCCGGACCTTGGTAGAGCTACAGAGCCTCCACGGTCTGGCTATTAATTAGCACCGGCTTAATTAGGTATTAATTAGGTCTGCTATTTATTAGTACTGGCGATTAGAGCAACAGTAATCTCTGGCTATTAAGAGCTACTGTATGTCTGGCCTATAGGGCTATTTATGTACGGCTTTTAGCCTAGGAGGCAATGGTATTAGAGATCCAGTCAAAATAGGGTTAACATCTATTTAGGGATTTATTAGTTCAAGGAGTTAAATTTTCCCTTCTCGTCATCAAATTTCATTGGAGTCAATATTTGCCCAAACTCTTAATTTCCTCTCGCACAACAAGACCATTGATGAATGCAATTGAATATTTGAAAAGTCAGAACCTGACAAAGATTCGTTTCGGACAGACCATACTGAACAGTTTGGAACCATTCTACCTAGGCACGCTCCTTTTTGGCCATTCAGCCAGTCACAGAACGCGTTCTGAACATGTTGTTTGCTGTTCGGACAGTACAGAACAGTCCGAACCCGTTCTACTGGTTGTGGATTTTCTTCAAAGCGTTTGGGACATGCACACAGAATTTTTTCAGCATAAGCTCCACCATATTTGAATTTATCTTCGATTTCCGCCGCGTTATTTAGCCCGTTTCGGCTTTTTATCGATTTTCTTGTTCTCATTTATTAATCATTGTTTTAAAATTTATTTGCAATATTAAAATAAATTCATATTCTTGTACTATGAATGATTGGTTTTATGAAGGTCTCTCACCGTTCTGAATCATCAAAACGCGTTTGAAGTGCATACGTTCCGAACTTGGTTCTGAATGGTTCTCCTCACGTTCCATTCAGAATGCTGTTCTGAGAACCCCGTTCAGAATGGTCGGTCCGAACAAACCTGTAGTGAAAAGGTTATAATGAAACGAGTTTTTTTCCTGACTGTCGTTCATTGCATTAATCACTTCATTTAAAAGGATTGAGGATGAAATTGTATCTTAAAGGAGAGTGTACCTACCTAAATCATTCATTTGTTTGTTGATTTTAGCCATTTCGAACTAGAATATTTGATTTTGGAAGGACACTGTTTCGATTCAGCTTTGGGATCACCCCCAAGAGGTCTACAGATTATCCTAGGAACTGAAAATGATCCCAATGAGTTTGATACTATTGTTATGGCTAATTTGGGGTACTTCCAACTCAAGGTAGGATATTACTTGAAACACATGCCATACGTGATGTGAAGTGTTTTGTGGATTATTGTTTTGCCTCAGATTTATTATCGAGTTTGCTGACATTGATATTTTCATCTCGTAGGCCAACCCTGGGGAGTGGACTTTGAGACTGAGGCATGGAAGGTCTGCTGCATTATACGATATAACTGGATACAGGTAAGATAGTCTGGGTTTTAGAGGTGCTTACTTAAAAACTTTCCTGTTAATCCCATGATTGATGAATCAGTTCCGATTGATTACTTTCCCATCACCATCACTTGATGAATCAAAGGAAAGTTATGTTATTGCTCTTGAACGAATTTCCTAGGACTCGCCATCATGTACATCAGACCACCTGAAGCACGTTGCGAAATTGTAGGTTTGGGTGCTAGAAAAGAACTGTTTGATTCGCAAAGGACGAAAAAATGAAAATGGGTGTAAAAAAACTTGGTTTTTTGTACCTATCTTATGTTTATCTATTGAAAACGCTTGAGAGTTTTGCTACAATGTACATTACGTGCATAGGTAATTACCTAGTTGTTTCCCTTGATATAAAATATCTCTTCCGTTTATAAGCATTTATTAATGCATATGTATATATACGTTCATTAACGATTTTCAAGGAAGGAAAAGCCGTAAAGAGATCATACAACCTTATCAATTAATCCGTGTAAATAGAATACATGTTGGGATACAGGTAAGCACCACATGCTTAATAGATTCTCCTGTGGGGATGGATGGAAGGAATCGGTGCACCTCAACGTCTTCAAATGTAACTGACTCTTAGCAGATAATGGAGTTCATCCATGAGTAGGAAAACTTTGAAGGTTCTTGGATGATTGAATTGATTGTGGTGATGGTGATTGATGGATTGGTTCTTGGTCCATTATAAACTAAAAGTGCTATGTTTTCGGAACTGTTTGGTGTGAAGGAGGGAGAGAGACCAGTTTATCCCAAAGTGTGATCCGTGGACTAGCCTGAAAAGTTGAAATATAGACATTCGTTTTTTTTTTATTTTTAGTAGCATAAAAACTTGAGATTAACAATAAATTAACGAAGTATTAAGATCAAGTGAGTGCTCTTTGATGATTGGGGATGAATAAGGGGTCCGTGAGGTCAATGATTTGGGAAACACTGCCTTGGGTGATAAGGAAGACCGCCATATTGTTTAAGTGGGTGATGAAAACCCTCAACAAACATTTTGTTGAGTTACGTTGGTGTCGCATATATCGTAGCACTCTTACTAAAATACTGGATTCCAGGGAGTCACACCATGATTTACACTTGGCATGCTCTAATTATATTTATTGTACAACTATGTTTCAGTCATCTTGGCAACGACTTTGCCTTCAACGCTACGGAATCGGGAATAAAAATCCTCCTCAGCTCCTTCCGGTCCCATACTGTCAAGCTGAAAGTAACCAAGAAACCCGACAAAGTCAATGTCGATCTATTGAGTGACGACAACGAAGAAAATCAAGGGATTTGGGGCTCAATCACCAGTACATTTGGTGGTAGAGACGAAAACGTGGCTGAAAAAGATGAAGTCATCAACATATTTTCTGTTGCCTCTGGCCATTTGTACGAGAGGTTCCTCCGAATTATGATGTTGAGCGTCCTCAAAAACACGAAATCTCCAGTAAAATTTTGGTTTTTGAAGAATTATCTATCCCCTACGCTAAAAGTAAGTATAATTTTCTTTAAACTGTAAGTTATGCAGATTCAGGTCTTCACATTTCAATGTAATACTACTATTCTCTTTGCATGGTTAACTGGTTACATCAAGGTTATCAAATCATATGTGCTTGCTCTAACATCTTGCATATTTTATTAATTTTAAAACCAAAATTGAACCCCCCCCCCCCCCACCTTCAACATATTAAAAGGTATAAAAGGAATAAATTTACAACTATGATAAGAGGATAGGTCCCCCCTCTATGTGCGAAAGAACGGGTTTTTTAAGTCAATTCTTAGGTCTTTTATGGCCCGGACGGCGAACGGCGGACGGCCATTTTAAATTTGGATTCTACGCACCTTGAAACGTAAAGTGACAAAGTTTGAGGGGGGGTTATAAAAATTTTTTGCTACACGATCACATAGGCTTATTATTGGAAATAATAAACCAATACGTGTATAGAGCTCTGACGAGGCCAATAAAGGCAAAAGCACTTAGCTAATAAAGTACCTACCTAATACAAGAAGCTGATCTCTCATTCTCACTCTCAACAACTCTAGGACTTTACCTTTTGTGAGGATTACCACAGACATTCCTTTTTCCGCTGAGACAATCATGTCTATTGGAAGAACTTTTTTAACTTTTGATGTTACATTCAGTAGAAAGAAGGAGTTGTTATGCTAAATAAGAATCTATATTTATCGGTGCAAATTATTGATTATTTCATCCTCTATTTTTGTCTGTTTTTAGGACTTCTTGCCTAGAATGTCCAAACATTATGGATTCCAATATGAACTCGTGCAGTACAAATGGCCTCGGTGGCTACATCAACAAACTGAAAAACAAAGAATTATTTGGGGGTACAAGATTTTGTTTTTGGATGTCTTATTCCCATTGGATGTCAAGAAGATTATTTTTGTAGATGCTGATCAAGTGAGTGGGAACGAGAAATTATTATGATCAAGGAAGTCATCAATTCATCTTTCTCTAGCAAGAAAAAAATACCTTTTTAAAAAATGTCAGATTTTTGGTAATGATTCAAGAGTTTCACACTTTATAATTGTGAGTATTAATCTATTTCCTCACAGGTTGTTCGAGCAGACATGAAAGAACTGGTAGATCTGGATCTGGGAGGTGCCCCTTACGGATATACACCTTTCTGTGATAGCCGAACGGAAATGGATGGTTTTAGATTCTGGAAAAGTGGATATTGGCGGAACCATTTACAAGGTCGGAAGTACCACATCAGCGCCCTCTATGTTGTAGATCTCAAGCGATTCAGAAGAATAGCCGCTGGGGATAGGCTCAGAGGGCAGTATCAGGCTCTCAGCCAAGATCCCAACAGCTTGTCCAACTTGGATCAGGTTTGAATTTTATTCCAGAATTAAGAATTAATTTGTGTATGGAGTGATCACGCTTACAATTGACAAAGTTCAGGATTCCAAGCAACATTAATTTTATCTGTTTTTCTTACAATCACTAACTTTTTTTTTAATTAAAAAAATGGCGAACATAATTCATCTCAAATATGGTATGAATAAAATCACTACTATTCTGGATTTGTCTAGTAGTACTATTGAAGTACTACAGTAAGTGGTGGAGTTCAACTTGGCCAGAAAATGCGTGAAAGAACATTGTGTAACTAAGTAGAATTACCTACCCTACCAACTCAATAATCTGGTTTTTCAAATGGTTTACAGGATCTTCCAAACAATATGATTCACCAAGTAGCGATCAAATCGTTACCACAAGAGTGGCTGTGGTGCGAAACTTGGTGTGATGACAACTCTAAGAAGAGAGCTAAAACTATTGATCTGGTCAGTATTGATTTAAACCAGCTTACCCTTGAGCTATTGCAAAGACTACAAAAATTTTAAAATCAAAATTTTCGAAACATTTCTTCATTGAAATTCGTTTTGAGACTTTTCGAAACGAATCCTAGAGCTTAACGCTTTTTCACACACACACACACGCACGCGCGCGCACACACACACACACACACACACACACACACACACACACACACACACACACACACACACACACACACACACACACACACACACACACACACACACGCACACACGCACGCGCGCGCACACACACACACACGATATCTAGACGATAACTCTCCTTAGAATTGAGATAAAAATTCCGTTCTTGCGCCAAAAAATCAAGCTTTCCAAACAAAAGGATGAGTTCGTACGAGAACTACTGTTGAGCACATTAAATTGGTAACATTTCAAAACATGTACTAAAAAAATCACTAAAAATGGCTAAAAATTATAAAATTTATATTTTTTAGCAGAATTTTAGCCAAAAAAAGTTGATTAACAACGAACTAGAACATTATAAAATTTATGCACAAAATTATGCAGAAAATTTTACTCAAATTTCGTTAATAATATTTTCTGAGAAATCTATAAAAACTCCCAAAAAGAGCTAAAATTTCCGAATCTTCTTTGAATTGCAGAATATTATTTTGAACAAGTTTTGCTGTCATAACATAGGTAGTTAACTATTTCTATGCACTCAAAATGCCCGAATTTCAAAACAGTACAATAAATTTCAAAACAATGTACAACAAATATAACACAATACAACAAATGTTTTATCATATAAATTCGCTCATCCTATCATGCTGCATAACTTCAACTTTTTATCTTAATTCGTTGAATGAATGTATTTGCTTCATGGTATTTTCCAACTAGTAGTCGCTTTCATAATCTTGTGAGGTATATTCCGTTTTAATTGTAAATAATGAACATGGTTTTGTCTTTTGAAATAGTGCAACAATCCTCAAACTAAAGAAGCTAAACTGACAGCTGCTATGAGGATAGTTCCTGAATGGAAAGACTACGACAATGAGATCAAAGAGTTTCAACTGAAATTAGGAGCTACAGAGGATCACGAAGAAGAAAACGAAAACGGTGAGATACTCCCACGTTCAAAGTGCAGACCAATATGCTCTAATCTTGATTGCAAATATTGAGAAATTACTACCGAATTTACCTACCAAAGGCTCTTTGTAAAATATTGCTTAGAAATGGGTCGTCCCTGCAGTGTCCCTGAGTAGAAATTCTATCCTGAAGTGGGTAGATCTATTCAATTGAAACGGTCCAACGTGGAAAAACGCTGCAAATTATTTCACAAAGGTTTATTATTTTTTCAATTGAGTATGATCCTAGTTTTAGTTGGCTTGCGTACGTCATAAGGCCCGTCCAGACTCCTCGGCGTGTCCTATTTCGAGTTGCCACAACCTATACTTCTATAATTATATACGCATGTTTATATTTCTCGATTTGAGCTCCTATCTATTCAAATAATTATTGCCTTAATAATATCATTATCTAAGTACGTACGAAAAGTCGAGAGGATATGTTAATAAATATGCGTAGGAGAAGCATTGGTATCAACACACAAATATGACCTAGAAAAAAACATATATTCATGCCTCGAAGGAACGCTGTACCCACCTCATGGTTCCGCGGTGTATTATATTGGTATAACATGTAAAAGTAATAAATATACATTCTCCTACTCCCTCTGCTACGCCCCTGGTCACTCCAGCCACCACAAGGTGCCATGGCGCCTCCTCTCACTCCACCGCCCACCGTGACCCCCTGCCAAGCGTGCCAGGCGTGCGTCTAACACTCAAAACCTCGAAAAAGACACTTTTTCGCCAGTTTTTGGCCCATAGCATCTATGCGAGTAAAGCGATCGGGATGGTTAAACGTTAGGACCAACTAGACCCCAAATGGAGTCTATGTGCGAAAGAACGGGTTTTTTAAAGTCAATTCTTAGGCCTTTTATGGCCCAAACGCGGACGGACATTTCAAATTTGGAAACGTGAAGTGACAAAGTTTGAGAGTGGGGGGGGGGGGGGGGTATAAAAATGTTTTGCTACACGATCACATAGGCTTATTATTGGAAATAATAAACCAAAAATTGGGCGTTTGTAGGAAGACTTCGATCGCTTGACGAACAACCTCTACATTTTCCGGTGTCCGAACCTTTCTTTGTGATCCACCCGTTTTCTCATGGCTGGACTTTTCCTACGGATCAGATCTTCCTACTTCAGGGTAGAATTTAGACTCGGGACACTACGATTGCTATCAACGTTGAAACGCGTTCTGAGGATGGGTGGTTTGGACCCAGAAAACAAACTAGAAGTCGCTGACCCACCTAGGCCCTCTCAAAAGTTGTGGAGTTTCTAAAACATCTTACATGATGGAAACTGTTACTTCGTAACTGTAACCCTAATACTGAAATCGGGAGATATTTTTAACGCCACCCTTCTACATAGTCATGATTGTTTACTACAAATAGTTGAGTTGCTATGTTTAAATTCATGCAAACTGGGTATGAAAAACGCTGCAAATTATTACATAATGGTTTACTATTTCTGAATCAGATAGCCAGCTATAGTAACCAGCATGCTCTGGGGCTTTCGCCAGTCTCTTTTCTAGTATCCACCTCTGTTCTTCCTCTCACTCCACCCCCCGCTCACCCCCCTCACCACCCACCGTGACCCCCTGCCAAGCATGCAGGCGTGCATCTAACACTCAAAGCCTCCAAAAAGACACTTTTTCGCTCGTTTTTGGCCCATAGCATCTATGCGAGTAAAGCGATCGGGATGGTTAAACGTTAGGACCAACTAGACCCCAAATGGAGTCTAGTGAGAAAGAACGGGGTTTTTAAAGTCAATTCTTAGACTTTTTATGGCCCGAACGGCGGACGGACATTTCAAATTTGGATTCTACGCACCTTGAAACGTAAAGTGACAAAGTTTGAGGGGGGTTTATAAAAATTTTTTGCTATACGATCACATAGGCTGGCTTATTATTGGAAATAATAAACCATAAAGCGGGTGAGAAACTTGTGAAACAAGCGATGTTTGGAATGGTTTGTAAAAAAAGGTCGAGTAGTGATAACACAAAAACATCAAACAATTTACAGAGAAAACAAAATATGTACAAAAACACCAATGTAGTTTTTTTAAATTTTTATATCCATTCAATATTTTACCAACGCATTTCAACTTGGTTGTTTTTTCTGTTGCAGGAGCCCCCTTCAAAGCTACTCATACAAGTGCCCACACCGAACTGTAAATACCGCGAGTGAACGTGAACGCATGAATTGACTGACCTTTAACTCAATTATTGTAAGAGTGATCTCTTCCGTATTTAGAATCTGAAATCGAGAAGACTAGCTCTTCCAGGGAATCTGGAATCGCGTATTGGGATTTCAACCATCCAAACCTTCTTCCACATTTTTCGTGGTTGGTTGGTGTCTTATGAACTGAACTTTTGTAGGTACCTACATTTTATTTAATTCTCGCGCCCAATGTATAATTTGTGTTTCGATATTTTGGAGTGCGAGGTGTACAAAATCAGAACTTTCATTACGGAATCGCCCTGTGTATAAAAACGTTGCTGATGACCTGTGTGAAGTATTTGTATGCAGTTTGTTTTAAATTTTATTGATGTAATTTGCACCGCATTAATTTTTTTATTGACATGCAACTACATTTAATTGATAGTCAATACGTTTTCCTTATAGAGATGGTGAAACATTTTGAAGTAGGCACATACCTGTTTTCTCAAGTAATTTTCTTGCTGCCTAAATGGCTTTAAATAAGGAATCACACGTACCTAGTGCTATCATTCCATCAACCTGTCGAATCGAATTGCCTTCATGCTATTGATTTATGGGGAGTGTTCTATACAGTACACGATTAAATATAAGGGACCGTTATGTAGAACGATGTATACATGCGGGCGTTTAAGGTTGTGAATTAGTTCGCAATTATTTGGTTTTAAGGAATAATGTTGTTACGAGGAGCTATTTAGCTGGTCAATTATATGTTATACCTGTCACCCGTTTATATTTTGTACTATAGCTACATTAGGAGGCCATTATTTTATTCAGGCACCCCCTCGTCTACTTAACAATCCTCAATTCTTCCTGAAATATGCCCTTTACAATCAATGATTCCAAATTTCTACAGGTAGTGTTTGTGGAAACTTCATGCCTTCATGCGGTACAATTATTCAATAATTACAAAAGTTGTCAAAATATTATTTTCTTTTCGTATCAAATTTATGATTCTTTGATAATGATGCCAATTCATCCTTTCTCTCTCCGTACTGTTCTCCTGTCGAATGAAGGGCAGACCCTGGGATTTGTATACCAATGAATGAAACTTGTTTCACTACTGCATTAAAATTTGTGATATCGAAGCTTAAGATGTGAATAGTTCTTTCTTTTTGAAGAAAGGCTAGTGATTATTCACTCCCCCAGAAGAAACGTTTAGGTGCACAAATCCCTCCCTCCCCAAAATGGCGCTGGGAGTTTTCGTCCATTGGGGCTCCGAACATGAAGCGAAGAGTGCAGCACATAAACAATGACGTTACCAATTTGCCATTCTTTTGTTGCCTTTAAGGGCGGTCGTCACAGACTTGAGTTGTTTGTTTGTTTTGTCGGTTTGTTTGTTTGTGTGTTTCTTATAATAATTTATTTAATATAATTCTCACTTTTGACCAGTATTGATGAGGTTGATGGTGAGGGGAACGAATCGTACAGGAAAAATGGATGACGCAAGGTATAAACAAGGGGAAAGTCATGTCAACCACCGTGTTCCTTAGGTCCTTTACCCCCTACCGCTCCTAGTGGCGGACCTTGGTTAGTTCGGAGCCCCATTAGAACGGAAATCAATTTTGACGTAGTCCTTTGGGGATTCAAACAAATTTATCCTTTTTGGGGTAGTTCAAAAACTTGTCTCTCGATAATTTTATTCGTCTCAAACCTATTTGAATGGATCAGACAGATACATTAAGAATGACAGTATATTAATGATGAGAACAAATCTATCTGGTTCAGTCATGTTCTGTTTCTTTTTTCCCCTTATACTCCTATTTTTCTTTCGTCTATGCGTAAACCAGTGAACCTCAGCAAGTGCATTGAACATCATCACATGACTGACTGCATAGGGCTTCCGTAGAAAGAAATCTCAGGCCTAATGGCTTATATTTCCCCAAAAGGGCCCCTTAAGAAATTGGGGATTCTATGGCTGCGGCCCCTAAACTTGTTGTTCAGTTCAACAAACTTCTTGATCTGTTTCCAATCGAGGTCTCTGAGTAAGGCCCTTTCGATTGTATTGTGTCCTAGGGCTTCTTGCCTAGATCTCCAGAATCTGACACAGTAGCAAAGAAAGTGTTCAGCTGTGTCCTCTCCTCTTCCACACTCGCAGAGTGGTGAAGATACCTTGGACATGATGAAAAGGGTCCTCTTAAAGCTGAAATGCCCTGTGAGGACCCCTATTAGTTTCCTCATTTGCTTTCTAGGCAGTGTTATAATCCAGTCTGAACTACTCTTTTCGTAGCCAGGTATTTGCCTTGGCTTTACACGCGTTGCGCGTTATGCCTAAGGCTGGGGGCGGTCCGTAATAGTTTCTAGCTGACCCCTGCCTGGCCAGGCGATCCGCCTCTTCATTCTCTGTATGACCTTCGTGACCTGGCACCCAATTTACATATACTTTGTTATCCAACTGGGTGCCTAGCTTGGTCAGTTTATCTTTAGCCTCTTTGATCATTGTTGAGGTGGTGACCGGGCTCATCAGCGCTTTGATGCAAGCCTGGCTATCTGTATGGGCATATAGCTCTGTGTAATGGAACACAGTGGTGTGTGCATCCAGAGTGAAGCACTCAGCTATATCCAAATCAGGTATGTATACTCCAGCACCTGTTCTGGTCATGTTTTCAGATACGACTCTGGAGCCGTCCGTGAAGCATGACAGACGAGTTCTTTGAGTTCTAGGGACTAACCTGTCCCAGTTTCCTCTGTCACCTATGACGTACGTGGTGGGATCCTTCCATAAGTAGGTTTTCCCAAACTCGTCATGTGGCATTTTCATTTCTGGGATATACCCTACTGTAGCTGGTGCTATAAGGGTATGGCTTGATTGTTTATTGTGAGTTAGTGTGTGGTAATTATGTTTCCACTCACCCGTTCTCATAAGCCTAATGGTTGTATGCATTGACTGTACCATTGCTAGAATACTTATGGGTGCAAGACCCAAAATTATCTTTAGACTCCTAGTAGGAGTAGTCCGGAAAGCACCCGTCACTAGCATACAGATGACTCTGTCTAGCTTGTTCAGGATGCTTCCCCCCTTGATTCCGGGCCACCACATTAGTACTCCGAATAATAATCTCGGCAGTATGATAGCCCTGTTTATCCGTAACATTACTTTTGGAGTGAATAACCAAGTCTTACCCACAGCCCTACGTACACAGAAGAGGCTGTTGAGGGCTTTCCTGTGTTTCCACTCAATGTGTGGTTTCCAGGTTAGTTTCCTGTCTAAAATTACTCCTAGGTACTTAGTTTGTTCTTTTATTGTAAGACTCTGACCCATGTAGACTAATTGTCCAATGGGTGGGTTTCTTCTTTTCCTAGTGAACATGACAAGGTCTATTTTATTTGGATTAATAAAAAGTCCCTTGTCTGTACACCATGTCTCAATAAAGGCCAGAGCTTGATCAACTCTATTCTTTATTTCTACGGGATTATTACCCTCTATGAGCACCACCCCGTCATCAGCAAAGAACTGGGTATGGAGCCCTGTGTCTGATATCATCACATGACTGGCATCCATTTCTCTAAAATCACGATAACGACTTATTCTTATCACGTACGAATTATTTTTAGAGAAATGTAGTGTTTCGTGTCCATTAACGACCATTATTTTTTTACAAGGTTCCTTCTGTGATCCGTTCCTTTGAGAGAACCATCAAAGAGCGGACAATGCTAGCATCCCTATGCCTCCAGTTGTAAGACATTATGTATATAAACAATGAAATACCAGAAGCCCCGTAGGAGAGGTGACTGGGATAAAACTGAATTGACTTGGATAAACTCGTAAACAATTGAATTTTGTTGATTAAAACGTAGGTACTTGAGTTGATGAAAATGTTTGTGTGTACTGAAAGAAACAGAGTTTACCGTTATTATTATCATTTTACTGTGTTATTAGAGAATTATCCCGCATTCATACATGGACAATTTGCTTGTCAAGTGTTGACGGCTTACGAGCTTAAATTGATGCCATAGATCTGCGTTAATTTTAAAAGCATTGTTTCGGTATTTATTAGAATTGGTGTGCTGGGCGAGTAATTATTTTGCGTCAAGATAGCTATGTACATGAATCATTGTGATAATGTTTCTTTTTCGGAATGGCTGAGTTTTAAGAGAATCCGTTTTGTACAAAGCAGGCCTTTTGAATAAAGTGTCATGTTGGAGTATTCACTGTTAACCCGTCTTGCTCATTTTACTCATTCCAACATTAAATAATGTTTTACATTATGAACCGAGCGGGTTAAGTTCGAAAAATTGATAAATATAAACATGAAGCGTAGTTCACACTTGTGAGAAATGATGGTTTCTCCGGAAAACAACTACTAGTTTTACCCCCTACGGAAATGAGATTTCTACCAACATGATGTAAGAATTTTGGTGATAATTAAAATAAGAGAGAGAAAAAGTCATAATTTCTTGGAATTACCCTCCGCCCCATCCCCTCCACCGATAGTAAATTTGTAACTTCCAAGATTGATTAAAATCTGGATCGAACAAATATCAAAAACGCTGCAAATTATTTCACAAAGGTTTATTATTTTTTCAATTGAGTATGATCGTAGTTTTAGTTGGCTAGCGTAAGGTCATAAGGCCCGTCCAGACTCCTTGGCGTGTCCTATTTCGAGTTGCCACAACCTATACTTCTATAATTATATACGCATGTTTATATTTCTAGATTTGAGCTCCTATCTATTCAAATAGTTATTGCCTTAATAATATCATTATCTAAGTACGTACAAAAAGTCGAGAGGATATGTTATTAAATATGCGTAGGAAAAGCTTTGGTATTAACACACAAATATGACCTTGAAAAAAACATATATTCATGCCTCGAAGGAACGCCGTACCCACCACAAGGTGCCGCGGCGCCGGCGCCTCCTCTAACTCCACCCCCCTCACCACCCACCGTGACCCCCTGCCAAGCGTGCCAGGCGTGCGCGCGTCGAAAAAGACACTTTTTCGCCTGTTTTTGGCCCATAGCATCTATGCGAGTAAAGCGATCGGGATGGTTAAACGTTAGGACCAACTAGACCCCAAATGGAGTCTATGTGCGAAAGAACGGGTTTTTTAAGTCAATTCTTAGGCCTTTTATGGCCCGAACAGCGGACGGACATTTCAAATTTGGATTCTACGCACCTTGAAACGTAAAGTGACAATGTTTGAGGGGGGTTATAAAAAATTTTTGCTACACGATCACATAGGCTTATTATTGGAAATAATAAACGAAAACTGTCACAGAAATAAGACAAATATAGAAAAAATATCACGATTTAAGGCTATTATTCCCTTCATTCATCCCCTTCCATCGTGAAATTTGAAACTCCTGACATATTTTCCAAAACTAGACCAAATTCATAATTATTGGGGGAAAAAACTGAAAATTTGAGGGTAATAGTTGAAAACATCACGATTTATTACTATTACCCTTTCCATTCACCCCTTCCATAATGAAATTCAAATCTCCTGATATATGTTCCAAAATTAGATCTAATTCATAAAAAAAAAGAAAAAAAAATCACGAAAATCGGAAGAGAATAGTTAGAACATCATGATAGTATTTGCCCCTTCATTCACCCCCTCCCTTGATAAAATTTGAAACTCCTGACATTTGTTCCAAAACTATATCGAATTCCTAATGGAACAAACTAAGAATCACGAGAATCGGTCTAGATTTGTAGCTTGGGCAGCGCTTGATGAAAGAATCGGTACCTAACTATCCCCTCCACTCCACCGAAATTGCTCCCTCGACAGCAAATCCGAAATTCCCTAGGTTTGTTGCACAACAACTAGACGCCTGAATGGCGTCTACAAAATATTTCGAAAAAACCTCGTTTTTCAACTTTACCCCCTCCATTCTCCCTTTTCATCGTGGAATTCAAAATTTCTGGGATTTATTTCTCACTTAGTCTAAAATTGGGAACGAACAAAGAAAGAATCAAGACCAGAACAAAGACAAAATTTGTCCCACACATACTCTCACACAGTCATACACTTTTTGGTTTATTATTTCCAATAATAAGCCTATGTGATCGTGGAGCAAAAACTTTTTATAACCCCCCCTCAAACTTTGTCACTTTACGTTTCAAGGTGCGTAGAATCCAAATTTGAAATGTCCGTCCACCGTCCGGGCCATAAAAGGCCAAAGAATTTTCTTAAAAAACCCGTTCTTTCGCACATAGACTCCATTTGGGGTCTAGTTGGTCCTAACGTTTAACCATCCCGATCGCTTTACTCGCATAGATGCTATGGGCCAAAAACGGGCGAAAAAGTGTCTTTTTCGAGGCTTTGAGTGTTAGACGCACGCTTGGCAGGGGGTCACGGTGGGTGGTGAGCGGGGGGTGGAGTGAGAGGAGGCGCCACGGCACCTTGTGGTGGCTGGAGTGACCAGGGGCGTAGCAGAGGGGTGTAGGAGAATGGATATTTATTACTTTTACGTGTTATACCCATATAATACACCGCGGCACCATGAGGTGGGTACAGCGTTCCTTCGAGGCATGAATATATGTTTTTTTCTAGGTCATATTTGTGTGTTAATACCAATGCTTTTCCTACGCATATTTAATAACATATCCTCTCGACTTTTCCTACGTACTTAGATAATGTTATTATTAAGGCAATAACTATTTGAATAGATAGGAGCTCAAATCGAGAAATATAAATATGCGTATATAATTATAGAAGTAAAGGTTGTGGCAACTCGAAATAGGACGTACGCAAGCCAACTAAAACTACGATCATACTCAATTGAAAAAATAATAAACCTTTGTGAAATAATTTGCAGCGTTATAAAAAAAAAAAAAAAAAAAAAAATTATTAATTCGGTCTTAGAATGATCTGATTTGTATGCGGTTAAAATATTATCGATTCGGTCTTCGAATGATCTGAAACGGATTTGTATGCGGTTACTTTTTCTCAAGGTTGGGTTGTCCCACATCCCCTGGATCAATTCCAATAGGTCCGTCCCTTTATTGACGAAGCCTAGCTTCAGAGGGACGTCCTGAAAATCCACGTGTGAACAGGTAATCTCTGTAAATTACATCGAAGTCTACAGTAGCACCTTTCTCTACCCCCACATTATTAGCTCTCAATAGACTCTAATCTGAAATAATCTTGTACCCCCTCATTTCTCATTCCCCTTTTTATCGACGGCATTTAGAAGAAGATCTTGGATGTGTTCATCCTTACTTTTGATACATAAACCAATTTCGAGGGAAAGGTGATTTTATTCTTGGTTTTTTTACGAGTCTAATTCAAATTCCAAAGTTCCTAAGTTCACTTTCAAATTTATTGACAAATCATAGGAAACCAATAATTTTCTACATTTTAATCTCGACAATGTTCCTAGATATATACGTGCTTTAAGCAATACCTCGCTGAACCATACTAAATATAATTGTGTACATTGGATATACCTACTTCATGTAGGTATGGGAATTTCAACTCAAATCCGACTTCTTCTTGAAGTTCTCTGCTAAAAATATAGGAATCTACATCTCAGAATGAATGAACAAAAACCTCGATATAGATTAAGCGTGAATTTTTATTCAAACTAATCTGTCACCAAAATTATAGGGCAGTCGCCACAAGTTATTTTGATTGATGCTAATAAATAAGTTTCATAACAAATTAAATAAATAAATAACGCTGGTAAAGAGTTCTTTGTGACTAGCTGGATGCTGTGATGGATTCTTGGAGTGCTTTTAAAGTTCGGATGGTCGAGTTTTCCTCATGCTCGCAAATGTACCGCAACCTGGCGGCGCAGTCAGTCCCGTGGTACTGGTAGAGTTTGGCCTGGTTGATCGCCAGTTTGAGGCACCTACCGTTGCCGTGTACCGACTCTTCTGGCCTCGTGCTGGGCTTCTTGGGCAGAACCGGGCGAGCGCTGTTTGACCAGATCCAAAGGAGACCGGGGTTCAGGCCACCAGTCCAGAAATCGTATCCTATGGAATATGTATTGTTCTCAATGTAATATTATTAGCTAAAGTAACTCAATACAATTATGTTTTTTAATTGACACAAATAATTTTTAAATTACGAAATATTGATACAGGGTGCGGCAGAGAGGACGGACGGTTTTAAAAAAATCATAAAATAGTTAATTTTTACTCAAAAACAAATTTATTGATGCAATCAGGTTCGCAAGGCAATAGCATTTGAGACAGTCAATTGTGAAAAACCACATCAGGCATGTGGTGGCCGAAATTGTTGATGCAGTGCTGGAGGTGTTCTTGGGCATCTCCAACATACTCTCTCAACTTGGGCGACTTTCACGCGAATTGCGTCCTTCAATTCGTCCAGAGTTCGGGGCTTGTTCTCGTATACTCTAAGCCTTGAGGTGTCTCCATAAGAAAAAATCGCATATGGATAAATCTGGGGACCGAGGAGGCCAATGAACATCGCTAAACCTGGAAATAAGGCGACCAGGGAAGAGAGGGCGAATATCGTCCATTGATGCTCTGGCTGTGTGGGCGGTCGCCCCATCCTGCTGGAACCACACACGTCGGGTTGGAACACGTCGCCGTCATAATTCAGGGAAAAAGAAGTTGGTGATCATTACGACGTAGGGTTATGTTGGAGAGTGTCTACACGAACTTCCAAGACTTCCATGCCTGATGTCATTTTTCACACTTGACTTTCTCAAATGCTATTTCCTTGGGAAACTGATTGCATCAATAAATTTGTTTTTGAGTGAAAATTAACTAGGTATTTTATGATTTTTTAAAAACCGTTCGTCCTCACCGCCGCACCCTGTATAACTATTACAAATCAACAAGGGGGTATGACTTTTATTTGTTACTCCCTACTCAATAATGCAAATGTCTTTAATGTTTGTTTCCAGCTTTTAGGCTCGTTTCTTTTCTATTAAGGCTGGTCGAACGACCAGACACTAGGTAAGTACACATGACCCGCTGTGCGCACCCTTGCCGACCTGAATTTGAACTAGCGTCAACTAGCAATGGAAATGAGCTCCCTTATGGGTAGCTAAGTCCTGTGATTATTCATTGGTTGCAGAAGTCCTCCGTGGTGTAGCAGATAGCATATCAGACCTATTAGCGAGTTCGATCCCAAGCTTGAAACTAATTTTTTTTGCATTCGAATTCAAACTCTGGAACAATATTTTTAAACGTCATTCCTTATTATAAATGTTCTAAGTCATACTTTAAAACGTCATTTTGATCTATTCGTCTAACTAGTATTTTACTAAGGGATTGGACTACTTGATGTTATGTAAATTATCGGTTTTTGCGACTTGGTTCACGAAGAAAGGTTTCTACATGATGATAAGAATACTAAAATAAGTTCCAGTCATGCACAGTCCTTTATTAAAAAAAGATAAATGAATGGATAAAAGATGAGTTAAAATACAGTATTTTCGTGCACCAAATGAGCTTTAAAAAAGTGCTTGTAAATAGCACGTACCGACAGGTTTGGAGTTATCCCCGAACTCACAAGTAGCTAGTGCTGATTCCATTTTGCCCTGTACTTGCTGCTATCCATTATCATTTCCCTATCTGTGTTGCTACGGCATTGCGTCCACCTGATTGTTATTGATCAGGGATTTAGTGTTGTCTTGGTAGATAATCCGCAACGACACAAACTTAGCATAATTTCTTGTGGAACAAAAAACATCTGCCAGATGAATGCGACGTATTCCGTATTATGATCGCATTATTATAATAATTACCTATGTTGAATTATTTACCATTGAAGAACAATTTCAATTGGTTTATAGGTATGGGTTGTTAGGGTTACACGTTAGCATAAATGCACACACTACTCTTGATTAGGTAAATGGTTAAGAAATTCGTCGGGTATCATCTGGAGGTCAGCCCCAACAACTTTCTGAATTTGAGAGATAGAATTAATTATGAGGGTTATAAACGAAATGTTTTCATGTTTCCTCATGCACCGGAGCTACCATCAATCAAAGAGCAATGAAATTCAAAGGTGGGTATCTAGGGCCTTCAATTTTATCACACGAAATCGGGGACCTTGCAAGAATTTAGCGTTCTCCTGAACACAAGTTTTTAGCTTCGAAAGGTGATTTCATATTTTTTCATTCGCAGGGGCTGCCTTCAGGGGACTCGCTTAATTCATTAAAAATATTCAAAGAAATTGGTTGGAATTAAGAGAATTGCCTAATGATTATAATAACGGGTAAAACTGGTGGTTACTAGTTACTCGTGTTACAAGAATTCTTCCAAGTTAGGTATGTCGAATCTGCTATTCACATTGCTCTAAAACTCTCACACGTGATTCAAAAAATGGTTTTTCAATGCAGAAGTGATCCCAAAGATTCTAGAATCTCAGTTGGCTTTGATCTACCTACATAACTAATCACTATATAGAGAGGAGTCAGGGATTTCTGGATCGTCAATAGCTTTTTTCCCCAATCGGCCCGCATGCGTCTGCTATATTAATTAACAGTTATGGTACTGCCCTTACCTCTCAGGTAATTGTTGGCTTGAACGAACGTCACCACTTCCATAAACTCGTCTCTCGACTCAATTTCAAGGAGATTTGAACCCAGGCTTTTGCACATCGAGGCTGCGCTTTTCCAGTTGTACTGCCGCTCGCTGAAATGGTAGCAGTTTCGTGCCACGCGCGTGAAATTTGCTGGGCAGTCATCTGAAAAAGAATCAAGTAACGAAACTGAAGACTTTAGGACTAGGTATATCAGGGTGTCTAGCAACAGAAACATTTTTCGATTCGAGAAACTCTGTAAAAAGCAGAAAACGTTTTTTAATTGTTTTATGTATTAATTAATTTTTTTAATTGGGTATTCGATAAACTCTGTGAAAAACATAAAATATTTGTGAATCGTTTAATTGATTTTTCAAGGAGTTGGCAAAATAAATAAACACTTTGAAAAATATACTCTTTTATTCCATTAACCAGTATCAGTTAATTGGTATCCTACATTCTCTTTTGTACTTCAGTACAAATTACACAGCAAAAATAAAATAAAATAATAATAATTATAATAAATAAAAATAAATAAATAAGAGTCGTGCCACCACAATTCTGGCATTGGTCCTGGGGGTTTTCGAGGGAGCAGAATCCGAAGCCCGTTTTTACGTAGACGTATAATTTTTGAGGTACAACACCTGCATTTTTGAAAAAAATCTCAAAAATTCCAGGATAATTTATGTTCAATTTAAAGGTGCTATTCTTGTTAGAAATTTAACGCTGACCACGCCTGTGCCATGATGGGTTTGGAATGCCTCCCCAACGTTATCTGAGTACAAACTACCTACCTAATCAGTTATTTATTTTTTTTTATTATTATTTCTTTTTTGTGTCAAAATGTTTCGTAGGCATCTACCTTGACGTTTTATGTTTGATCCTTCCATTACGTGTACCAACAGCTCCTCTGTTCGTCGAAGTCTTCTCTCCATGGCGTCCATTCGATGCGCTAACTTTTCAATTGCGTTCAGAAGGTACATATCGGTTTCTGTTACCTACATAACATAACCATTACATTCAGATGAAAATAGATTATTACGAATTATAGTCACGTTATTATAATCACATAATTGAGATAAACTAGCAGTGTATCAACCTAGTTATAGCATTTCCAGGTCAATGAAACCTTTTCCACATTGGAAATGAGTATTCTCCAGTAGGTACCTAATTATTTTTACGGTTACCAACTCACACATTTTGTATTAACTAGGCACTTGATCATGTGTTGATGGAAATGTGTTCTGTTGATAATCATGATAGGAATTTTCATGGTTATTTTTTATTTGCTCAACCGAAAGATCAGAGAGCTTCCCACCAGGGTGCTATATGATGGGTATCTGATCAGTAATACGGTTCTTGAAATTAATTTGCACAATGACATCATGGACCTCGCCCGCCAAACTGTACAGTCTATTGAGCTGCAAATCGGAACGTGGGGGTTTTCAAGTGCACTGAAACCGAATCTTAGGTTAAAAGTGTGAAATTCAATTACATAAAAGTTCCGAAATTGTGGTGAAAACTGTGTATTTTTGTCTAGCTTAATTAATATTCCAACAGGTTATGTGCCCCACATGCCTCCGCTGTTGTGCTGGTTGTGCAGTTGTGGTTCTTGTTTTGGAACTTAGCTGACTAGATTTCACTCGTACTTAATAGAGAAACAAGTTATATGATGTAAGTAAACGTATTGACCAAAAGTTTCCTGGTTTACTGTCACCTCAACAAACAAATGTAACTGGGCGTTCGGTATCTTGGATAAGAAGGCCAAATAATTACAGTTTTGGTGAATTTAGAAAAAAAAACCTTTCTAACAAACGAGTTTTTGAGGGGGAGTATTGGAAATATTCTCCAGTGATTATTTTTCAACCGTAAAAATCAAAATAATTGCACCTGTTGCACTAACTAGGTACTTTATGATGTGTTGATGGAAGTATATTCTGTTCATAATTTGTGCCGTGAAAACTCAGCGTTTATTTTTGTATAGTTCAAATAATATATTAACATTAAATCCCACATGAAACTGTTCCCAAATCCAATGAACCCTTTTTCAAACCAAATGAAGTCATGACCAAGAAATGAAAATATTCCCTTTTCAAATGTAAACTTTTCCAAATCAAATGAAACCATTTCCGAAGTAATAGTATGATTTTGTACTTAGTGAATTTTTTTTAAAGGATTCGAACTGAAAATCGCGCCTATGGCTGGGTCGAACCGCTTTGCAATTAAATAAGCACAATAAACTAATAAGTCAGAGCATAAGATACATTAAGAATAACTTCGGAATTTTGTCAGAATTAATGAAAAATTTTACAAAATTTTCACACATTGTGAAAATTACCACCATTTCATTTTATTTGCTTCAATTTCGCCAAAGTTTTCACAAGATTTGGAAAAGGTTTCAATAGAAAATAATATAATTTCTTTTGATTTGGGAAAAGGTTCATTTGATTTAGAAATTGTTGTTTCATTTGGTGTGGGAAAAAGGTTTCATTTGACTTGGAAATGCTATTCTTCCGCTCTTTACTTCATCCTTCATTGTGAAAAGTGTATATATGACTGTTATAAATTTGTATGTTGGTATAATGCTAGGGTACCTCACAGGATCTTTGATTTTATGCTACCCCACAGGAATTTTTTTATTTGATTTTATTAAGATTTATTTATTTCTACATAGCATCTTATAAAAGTTGTTTTACTATCTTGAATAATTACTTCTTCAAGACCTATCCTATCCCTACCAAACGATTTTCCTTCAAATCATCTACTAACTTTCCAAGTTACCTAGTTGAAATTTTCTTCAATAATTAAGTAAGTGCCTATGTTAATGAGAAAATTAGGGTGTTGGGTAATTCTGAAAATGATTTGAATATACGGGAAAATGTAGGATAATTTCCTGAGAAATTGTATTATTTTCAAAATAACAATAATAAATAGTTGAATCAAATCAACAAATGAACACTACATACCTATCTTTGGAATGTTTCAATAGAATTATTATCCGTGGCAGAACCTAATGATTGTGAAGGCACAACTTACATCTTTGTCTTTCACCGGCGAGACGCCCGAAGACGAACCCGTCTGATCGATTATTGGAGGTCTGTTCACTACGATTTTGGTGTTTGCGTGAATCATGTTGACTCCCTTCATAACTTTATCAGATCTGCCTTCCTCAACGAAGAAACTGTCGAGCCAAGGGCTGATATCTGGGAATTCAAGCTCCTCGGTGGAGTTGGATGCTGGAAAATGTCAACAAATTCCACGTGAAATTCAAATTTAAAAGACATTTACAAATGTGTACCTATATTATATACCTACTTACTGTGCTTCATGCATCGCTTATTATCCATAACTTGCGTTTATCTTCCAAAGATTCATTTTTTAAGAATTATTAACGTCATTGTCCTTTCCTACAGTTCTCAGAAGATTGCAAAAATTTTAAAATACCTGTATATAAATATATGTGTGATACGATATTGTTGCTTACTTTCCTTGGCAGCTATTGTTGAAAACTTCAGCAGGATCGCCAGAAAAACAACCAATCCTCTTTCGGCTGCTCTCATTTTGGATGGGGAGATGACTTATCTTGATAACTGAAAAAAGTACTTGTACCTTTTAGGAGTGTAAATTGGGTAAGCTTTACCCAAAAACACAATTCTGCTGATGCAATGTTGTTGCTGTTGTGCTTGGGTGTAATTGGGTGAAAGCTTTACACAAAAACAATGGGCAACGCGTTGGTTGCTCGTTACAGATCTTTAGGACATACTATGGATTTCAAAAATTTCAAAATTGTAGGAAGAGAATCAAATTTGCAAAAAAGGATATTTCTAGCAATGGTTAAGATACAAAATTCAAATTCAATTAACTTCCGTAAAGACACTCAAAACTTGAGACAAATTTACTCGTATTTGATTGATGGACTCTAAATTTATAACTACCGTCACCAGCGAACTAAGTAAAACATATGAAAAAAACATCGTAACCAACATAAACGTAAACATTTTAAATTTGATTATTAAAAAAAACTCATAACTTTAAATTCGATTATTAACAACAACAACAACAAAAAGCCCAGTCATGCAGCATGACCCCATGAGCGAATTTTTGAAGAAATCTTCGACATTTCAGTCGCTATTGATCGTGTAGAGAAATTTTAGTTTATGATTTTGATAGACAAACATGGAATCAAATTATTAAAAATAATTAGGAGGTACTCATTCTTTATTATTATTAAACTAATCTTGTAGATTTAAAGACAAATGAAGGTAAATATTCATAGATTTCGATGTCCAATGTGGTCAGTATTAAAGCTACATGAAGTCCTAAAACAGTTGAGCGTAAAACATTAAAGAGAGCGACCGAGAGAATCGGAGGACGGAATATTTCACAGAGTAAACTCATCAGTTGTGATTACATTTTTTTTAACAAGCACCTACTACCTACGTTTTAAACAGCATGGTTCTAGGATTGGTTATACAGGGATACTTCCATAAGAGTAGTTGAATCTGAATTTGGACAATGTTTCATGCAAATATTACCGATTTTTACAACTAGCGAACGGCATTATTTCGATTTTTGACTGATTTTTCAACTTTGAAATTTTTGAAAACTTGATACATATTCTGATAGGAAATTTTACGCTGATTCCGAATATACCACATGTTAGTATGCTGAAAAAATTATTTCGCACAACAAATCGCAAAAAAACAGGCTATTTTGAAATTTTTGACTACATTTTTGAAAATTTTAACCCGAAGATGTAATCCGATCATGCTGGCCAACGAACTTAAACTTTCGTTTTGTGTCCTTAACATTTTAAAATTTGTTTGAAGTTTCTAGCACAATTCTACGGACAGTTATCGTCTGGAATGACACATACATAAAAAAATGCGTTAAACTTCAGAATATGATTCAGAATAGCCTGAAACTGATTTCTGCATAAAATTTTTTCAAAAATTCACATTCTACAAATTTTGAGGGGCGAGCAATAGCTCAATTTTCTTCAAAAATTCGCTAAAACACGTTTTTTTCGGAATAAACTCCATTTTCTCTTTTCCGTCTTGAAATTCTAAAATTTCCGAAATTTATTGTAGGTATCTTCTACTAGACTAAAATAATTGGGATCGGAAAAAAATTACGGAAATTGGTTGAGAATTTCAGGCTAAGCAGCGCCTTTAAAATTTGTCATCCATAGACATAGAGATTGGTACACCTACGGTTTTTTCACGGATTCGGTCTTAAATGGTCCGGAATGGATTCGTAAATGGTTTTCCCCCCAAATCATCCTAATAGGGCGTCCCTCTTTAAATAGTCAAAGCCTTGCCTACATGATATTGCTTCAGAGGGTTGTCTTAAAAACCGAGGGGTTATATATCTAGTTCAATAGCAACCGAGTTGTTTTTTGTTGTCCAATCCGATCTCTACACTTGAAAACCCGTATGTAGGTAACCTAAAGAAACGTGAAAATGACGAATTTTTAATTTGACGATACACACCCATGTTATTGACCATTTATTGATTTTTGTCGGTAATGTGGTTAAGTTCAAAACTATTTTCGTTTCTCTATTCAATTTGATTTATACGGGGGTTAAAGCCCCCACCTCCCGCGTGATTTCGAGGAGATCAAAACGATTAAATTGATCACCCTTTTTTTTCACAAAGTCAATCTAAAATTTCATCAAAATGGCGAAATCGAAAAAAGCAGGAAATTAGTGTTTTTTCTATTAAATCCATTCTGCACATACATAGTGTCTGCCTTAATGACATAGGTTTTCCTCTTCTTTCTGTTCACCAGCTAACAAAAAATAATAATCTTTTTAAAAAAGTAGATAAAATTAATATTAATAAAATACGAAAGTAGGTAGTAAACAAGATAAATAAACCTAGTAGTTTACAAATAATTCTCTTGAAGTTAAGATTCGGATTTTTAAAAACACTATCTTAAAATTTCCCCCTTAGAATTGACTGAATTTCTAGAACTGCTGTCCATCGGTAGGCACCAATTTTATTTACGTGCGAAACTTCGAAAATCGTAGCCCCTTTCAGGTGAAAGCAGCAAATTACCGTATTTTATTTTTCTCAATTTGTGAATTACCTGCTGGTACCTACCTGAATTCATCTTGAAACGTAATATCTCCATCACATTAATAGGGGTTAGCATTTTCCTTTTTTTTCAAGACAAATCAATAAACTACAAGGAAATGTATCCTTAAAGCCCTGGTGCTGAAATGCCGTAGGTATGACTGTACCAATTTCTTTGCTCATCTTTCTATATTAATCTATAGCTTTTCCCACTATAATTCAACATTTTCCCAATCATATTCGACATTTTGCCAACTAAATTCAACATTTTACCAACCAAATTCAACATTTTACCAACCAAATTCAACATTTTACCTAAAAAAAAAAAAAAAAAAAAAAAAAAAAAAAAATAGTTGGGAAAAATGAAAAACAGCGAAATCATGAAACCGAATTTTTGTATGGACGCCTTCTCACTTTCGATGGTAATAATGACAACTGGCGATCCAATCAATAACATGCCTGTAGTGCTTTAAGTAATGAGTGTATTTCGAGTAGATATTACAAAAATTCGGTTACTTACATGATCTCGTTGATTTTCATTTTTCTCTGCTATTCATTCTTTCCCATGCTTTTTTTGTCGGTCTAGGAAATAATGTTGAATTTGATTGGTAAAATGTTGAATTTGATTGGGAAAATGTTGAATTTGGTTGGGAAAATGTTGAATTCGGTTGGTAAAATGTTGAATTTGATTGATAAAATGTTGAATTTGATTGGGAAAATGTTGAATTAGATTGGGAAAAGCTATAATTGAACCTAGTTTATTTTTGGTGCATTAACTAAGACCTTCCCAGTACTATCCGAGCGAAATTTATTCTCGAATAATGTGCTTATACATTTATTTTTAGCAATCAGCTTTCAAATTGATGTTGTTTCATGAAGACACTTACCTACCTGTAGAATATGTCTCAGTGAAATTATATAATTTGGCGGAATAGCCAAGTGGGTAGGTACTTTAAGTAGGTGGAGGACGCGCGCTTTTGAAGACGTAACTGATGAACGTTAGGGGGATTTCCAATATCGAAATGAGGCGTCTGGTTATCAAGTTTGAACTGCGGTCTTGTCCCTACGTGAGTCACCGTAGAAAGTTGAACTCATTTCCCATTCAGCGGCTGATGGAGAGGGTCGACCCCCGGGGTGGGGTGGACGTTCCCAGGATTTCTTTTACTTGGGAGGAGAGACCAGGATCCTATTGACGGAGGAAAGTGACATTTTTTTTGTCTGTCGAACTTTTACAAGGATTTTTTTTACAGTTTCGCAAAACAAAAAAATCGATGATTTTTTGGAAAACCTGGTAGCGTTTGAAGCAATCGTAATCCTCCCCCCCCCCCCCATCCCGCCAGCTGAATTCTCGAAGTTTGTTGCCTAACTAGACTAAAATTGGGATCGAACAAAGAAATACGAAAATCAGCTGATAATTTATTGTAGCCTGTGTAGCGTCAACAAAATTTGTTGAAAAAAAAATATATATATCTATAAATAAAATAGGTAGGTAGGTAAATACATAAAATAAAAGTTTTTCATCTTTACTTCCTCTATTTTCATCCTTCCGTCATAAAATTTAAAATTTCCGAGGTTTGTTGATCATTTATACTAATTCTAACTGTGGGATCGAATTATATTAGGTCGTCCTTCTTATACACGAAGCCTTGCATATATCTATATGATATAGCTTCAGAGGGGCGTCCTAAAAAGCCCCAGTCATATAGCATTACCATATGAGAGAATTTTCTGATTTTTTGTGTGCATTAAATGTACTTTAAATTATTTTTTGAAATTCGAGTGCATTGTATGCATGAAAATTGTTAAATGCCTACCTATCGGATTTATGGAAAAAACACTGAAAATTATTACACAAAGGTATGTTGTTTCTGTATTAGATAGCTCTTCTGCGCTGATCACTGGTGTATTTACAAGTCAAACATCACACGTGTATAATTGACAGTTATCTACTTAGGTAGGTAATAGAAAATAAAATTAGCAGGAGTTTAGCCTACTTCTGCATGCCAAATTCGCTTTGTGATTAACATTCATGTTGACGATTGTTTTGTTTTCGGAGTCTACAGTACCGAGTCTACGTTACATATACCTACAGGTAACGGATACATTGTTTTCTTGGGAGATGAAAATTTTGTTGCCCCCAAAATCTCAATTTGAACTCGCATTTTGTTTTAAACCATTCTGAACAACTTTGGTTCCGTGTCTGTCTGTATGTAGGTGTGTGTCCGAAAATCCTTGCAAGTAGGTACCTAGCTTTATTTTCAGTTTTCATCCGATTTTTATGAAATTGCAGGAAATTTGCAGTTAGGGTATAGATCGTCCCCTGTCAGTTTAATGTTCCCAAATCAATACTCTCTTTTGAGTAGGTATGCGCAAACTTGAATTCCGTAAAGCATAATTTTTTCACGCTCTAGATAGACCCGCTCTCGCTCAAATTTATAGGACCTAGTTCGGAGAATACGATTTGATAATTTCAAATTCATTTCATCGTTATTGAATCATTAGTAGCTGTGGAGAACGCGCAAATGTGAAATCCTTGTATCAATCTTAATTTTCAGGTTTCATTCGATTTTGATGGAATTTTCGGATTACGCTGTAGATAGTGCCCGGGCAGTTTCATCGTTCTCAAATCAATTCTACACTCTGCGCATGCACAAACGTAAATTATAACTAGCAGCATTTTCTCATTTCTTAATTGTCTGATCTCGCTAAAATTTGGAGGGTAGAAGGATGAAGACGATTTGATAATTTCATATCAATTTCAACATGATTGTAACTACTCCGCATGCACGAATGTAAAATCCTTGTGTCATGCATAATTTCCTCAGATATCATCCGACTACGCGCATGCGCAAACGTAAATTACTTCAAGGATAATTTTCTTGTTCCTAAATTGATCGATTATGACGATTTATGCTAAATTTTGATTTAATATCCCCCCCCCCCCCACATTTTAATTTCAATGATACCTATATTCATTTATGTTACGGATGCGAGAAAGTTATGTGCTACCTACACTCAATTTGTCAGACTTTTCCCCCCCTCTTCCAACACCTTATGGAGCGTGAACGGTTTGTAGTCCCGTGCGTTGGGTAGCCTCATTCGATTCATTAAACTGAATTCTATAAATATATTAAACCAATAAATAAAAAAACTACTCATTTATTTTACCTCTTAGGGTTGATTAAAAGTAATGCAGGGATTACAGGCACCTACATCCCTGGCAGATGTACCTATGATTTTTTAGCTTAAGTTGATAATCTGTGGTCCAGTAGTTTCGGAGAAAAACTTATGACGGCGGACGAACGGGTTTTTATGTAGGTAATCCATTTTTTGCTTCCGAGTCCATCTATAGTTCTTTGTCTCCAGAATCAAAGTTTCCACTCGCATTTTAAGTTTTAGACCATTGTCTAACTGTGGTTCCGGGTCTCTCTGTATGAATTTGACCGCAAATCATTACAACATGCATGGCGTCCAACAGTTTTCATCTGATTTTGATGACCTACATTTTCAGGGGATGTGCGAGTTAGGCTGTAAGTAGATGGCGCCCGATAAATCATTGCATACCAATCATTATTTCACTCTACGCATGCGCAAGCGTAAATTCCACCAAGCATAATTTTCTCACGTTCTCGTCGTCCGATCTCGCCCAAATTCAGAGGCAGTTTCAAACAGACGATTTAATCACTCCATATTAATATTATTCCGATAGCATCATTATTAGCTGATGTGCAAATGTGAAATCCTTGCAAACAGCCAGGAGTTGTCAAGTTCCACAGTTGTCATCCTATTTTGATGAAATCTTCAGGAAATATGCGGGTTAGAGTCTAGATGGTTCCCTTTCAATTTCATTGCATACAAATTAGCGCCTCACGTAAATTCCATCACGCGTAATTTTCTTAACGTCTTAGTCATCCGATCTCGATCAAATCTGGAGGATGGTTAGGAAAATACGATTTAATCACCCCATGTAAATTTCATTACGACATCACTATTAGCTGAAAGTGCATGCGCGAATATAAAATCCTCGGTACAAGTATTAGTTCTACATTTTTATTCGATTTCGAAGGAATTTTCCGGGAATGTGTGGGTTATGCTGACGATGGTCCCCTATAAATTTCATCAATCGGAAATTGATAGTTTTCACTGCACATGCGCAAACATAAAATCAATCAAGCGTCATTTTCTCATGACGAATTCTTAAAGGAAGGTAGTTGGGAAACTTAACTGCAGTGCAAGCACGAACATCAAATCCTCGTAACAGCCATGAAATCTATAGTTCCCATCCAAGTTCGATGGAATTTTCAGCGATTGAACGGTTTGGACTGTAGATGGTCCCCAATGACCTCTATCGCTTTCGAATCACGGGTAGTTTTCGATCATGCGCAGCGTAACATCTAAAAAGCATAATTTTCCTATTGCCAAATTGAAGATTTTGCTCCTAAGAATACCTCCGAGGAATTTTTAAAGATAATTGAAACATTTCAATGTTCTGTGCATTCATGTTACGGAAACGAGGAAGCTATGTGCCACACCCAACTTGGCAGACGTTTTTAATATAAGTGTCTTGTTTGGTACATAAACTAATAAATTTGGAGGGGAGTTAACTTTTTCCACTAAATACCTAGGTACCTACCTAACGTGTAGACTACCAAACCTATAAACGTTTTAGATTTTCACAATTTTTTTGAAGTTTTACCGATTTTGTTTGAAATTTTTTTTTCGACGCCACTCAGGATGGTATTCTCAACCGATTTTCGTCGTTTTGGTTTATTATTTTCAATAATAAACCTACAAAATCGACCAAGAAAACGCTGCAAATTATTTCACAAAGGTTTATTATTTTTTCAATTGAGTATGATCATAGTATTTTAGTTGGCTAGCGTACGTCATAAGGCCCGTCCAGACTCCTCGGCGTGTCCTATTTCGAGTTGCCACAACCTATACTTCTATAATTATATACGCATGTTTATATTTCTCGATTTGAGCTCCTATCTATTCAAATAGTTATTGCCTTAATAATATCATTATCTAAGTACGTACGAAAAGTCGAGAGGATATGTTATTAAATATGCGTAGGAAAAGCATTGGTATTAACACACAAATATGACCTAGAAAAAAACATATATTCATGCCTCGAAGGAACGCTGTACCCACCTCATGGTGCCACGGTGTATTATATGGGTATAACACGTAAGAGTAATAAATACCCATTCTCTGCTACGCCCCTGGTCACTCCAGCCACCACAAGGTGCCACGGCGCCTCCTCTCACTCCACCCCCCGCTCAACCCCCACTGTGACCCCCTGCCGAACGTGCCAGGCGTGCGTCTCAAATATGACCTTGAAAAAAACATATATTCATGCCTCGAATGAACGCCGGCGCCGTACCCACACAAGGTGCCGCGGCGCCGGCGCCTCCTCTCACTCTCCCCCCCCCCCCCCCCCCCCCCCCCGTGACCCCCTGCCAAGCGTGCGCGCGTAGAAAAAGACACTTTTTCGCCAGTTTTTGGCCCATAGCATCTATGCGAGTAAAGCGATCGGGATGGTTAAACGTTAGGACCAACTAGACCCCAAATGGAGTTTATGTGCGAAAGAACGGAGTCAATTCTTAGGCCTTTTATGGCCCGGACGGCGAACGGACATTTCAAATTTGGATTCTACGTACCTTGAAACGTAAAATGACAAAGTTTGAGGGGGGGTTATAAAAATTTTTTGCTACACGATCACATAGGCTTATTATTGGAAATAATAAACCAAAATAAAAGTTAAACCCCTCCTGAAAATTTTTTGGTTTTTTGTTTTAAGATGCGGGGACTCCAAAAATCAAATAGGTACTAAAAAATCTGTCCGTCCGCCGTCCAGAGCTTTTCTCCAAAAATACTGGACCAAAGTTTATGAAATTTGGCGCAAAAATCATTCATCGGCCGGGGATGTGCCAGTAACATCGGCATCACTTTTGATCAACCCTAAAGGGTAGTAATTAAGGGTCAACATATTCAAAAATCGAGATCTCAAAAACTTTCAAGGTAACAGTGATGATTTTTTGCTTGTCAATGATGAATTTAATCCCAAAGAATCGATTAAAACTATCCGCAACGCTGCAGGTTGAACCGTATGAGGGCTAGAGTCGAAAATATCGTCGAAAAAACCTTCAAATTTCCTTCCAGGCGCGAGGAGGCGATGCGTTTCTAATCATGTTATCTCAGGTGATTCGGTGGCTCATCCTGTAGACCGTCTCGTGAGCAGAAGTTACCGGCATCGCGTCTGTTCGTTTCCAGTCGGCGGCAGAGAAAATCTTTTCTTCCTGGTAAACTTGCAACATGTTTCTTTTTGCACATGTTTCTTTTTTGGTACTTTTTTGTTTCTTTTCTATTTACATGTTTGTTTTTTCTATTTTTTATTTATATCATTGAGTTTATCGTACCTTTTTTTCACCTACAGATGATCACTGATGATCTCCGGTTCTAACAACTGATGGTCACTGGTGTCTTATTTTATCTCATTAATTTCAATTCGTGGATGCCTCGATCGATGTCGATTTATACCTGTGATATGTATCTACAATTATACATACAATTCAGCTCTTGTTATGTTTATAAGGAATATGAACAAAGTGTATTTATGTGATCGATTGAATTATATCAATTTCTCCACGTTTTGCTTGTCACTGATAAATATAATCCCAAAGAATCACCACCCGCAACGCTGTACGGCTATTTTCTCTAATCAACCTACTGAAATATATTAATAATTGTAATTAATGCGCAAAGAACCAGCACAGTGTTTCAAAACAATACGCAGTGTATGCAAACCTTTCACTTGATGGGAATATGACTTAGTCATAGGTCATTTTGTTCCTCAACTTTACTGTAAAGCGTAAAATTATGGGGTCCTGGTGATGTAATGCAGTGATCCCAATTGTGGAGCGCAAAGCCCCTAATTTCGATAATAAATATACCAACTAGGTAGGAACGGGGTTTAATCATTATGGACCAGTGTTTTGCGAAGAAGGGCTATCTAATACAGAAACAATAAACCTTTGTGTAATAATTTGCAGCGGTTTTTTAAACCTTGGGAATTCTGGATTTCCTGTCGCGGTGTGGGGTGAATACTTATAGATTATTTCAAGCGTACCCAAGCTACAATTCTTGACCGATTTTCGTGTTAACTTTTTGTTCAACTGGAAATTTGGTCAGGTTTTGGTACGTAATATATATCAGAATTTTGAAATTTCATAATGGATGGGGTGAATGGAGGGGGTAATAATGATAAATCGTTATATTTTAAATGTTCTCATCTAATTTTTGTGACTGTTTTTCTGTTCGACCCAGATTTCAGTCCAGTTATGCAATAATTTACAAATTTACTGTCGATGCGTATGTAGAGGGGGTAATTCCGATAAATCATTCGTTTTTTTCATCCATTTTTAATTATTTTAGTTTAGATGTGCTAAAAATTGGGATTTCATTTTTATGACGGACTTTAGTGAGGAAGATTGATGGAGGAGGAAATGACCAGTACTATTTACGCTATTTTCAAGCAATTTTGGTTATTATTTTTTGATTTGATAGGTATTTTACTATTTTTCTCGATTATTTGGTTTCTCTGTAGAGAATAATTCTCAGTAAATCAAAATTTCACCACAATGGTAAATGTAAATACGTGGCATATGAAAAAAAATTTTAAAAGCAGTCACTTTATTATTACGGTTGTGTGGACGGAGGAGCATGTAAGATAGTAGGTACACCCAGTAAAATCGCGATCTGTTTTAAATTTTATACAATGTACAACCGAAACATAGGGAAGACCCCGTAAAGTCGCAGTACTTACCAATATATTTCTTCTTTGAAAGAGAAGCTCTTGATCACTGCGCTGCCGTGGCCAATGTAATCAAACCTCTTGACTGAACATGACTGGCTTAGCAGATGCTCGCTTATGAACTCGCACTCGAGTTAGGTTATCGTCACGCTATGTTCTGACTCAGTTATTGAGGAAGTCTGTGGGACCCAACTTTCCTGCCAAACTTAGCGGCCCACAAATATTTGACACCCCAACAGAGTTTGAACCAGAGATACATACTTTTAATCGTGAATACGAATATATTCACTGAAAACCTTGTGTGTAAATACGAATACACTCGTATTCACACAAATGAATACGAGTACACTTGTATTCGTATTTGTGAGTATAAATACACCTGTATTCACCCAGCGGAATACAAATACATGTATATTTGTATTCACATGTGCGATTACGAATATATTCTTATTCACAGGATAAGATTTCTGTGAATATATTCGTATTTATCGATCACGAATATGCCCATCTCTGGTTTGAAACACCCCTTTGAACCCATGCCGTTCCTTTTCTTTGAGAGAGAAGTCTTCAAAGACTGCGCCTTTGTCCACTACGCTCCCAAAGCCAAGTAATCAAACCTCTTTGATTGCTGGAGTTTTCTCTAAATATAACATGGCCCATTCTGGGGCATACTTCACATTTTTACATGCACGGGGTGATGGTTTTTCTGTGAACCATTTGAGTGACTGAATACATTTATAACTGGGTTGTCTGGTTCTAGTAGGTAAGGGACCAGATATATGCAGAAGGGGTGGGGCGAGTGGGCACCTGTCAGAGTGAACTTCTAATGTTATAATTCCTCAGTTTTCAGAAAGGGGTTGACCGTTGTTTGAGTTCAAACGGTACAGAATTTGATGTTCCTCAACGTTGCTCCTATGATGACATTCGATAAAATGAATATTTAAGGGCTTAATGTACTACTAAAAGTAATTTCAACAAAATTCAAACCTTTAAACTCTCTATTCTTCTCCGAAACCTCTAGTCACGACTCCAATTTTTATCACATCTTATTAGTTTTAGATACTTAAATTCTGCAGCGACTGCTTTGGTACTCAATCGAACCAGAATTTGTAAACGAAATTGGATTGGAGTGCAAACTCACCTCGTCAAATTGACCAAATCTGCAGTTGAAATCACCCCCTTCACAATGTTAAAAACTAGTTCGAGAAATCCCTTCCCTTACCCTCAACTTATGACTAGCTACGATCCCTCCTTTCACTTTGTTTGCACATGATTTAGTTTCATCTCCCAGCTCTTTCATTTCTCTTGACCAAACTGGGGAATTTTAACAACTTCCTTGACACGTCAGTAGATCTGAATAACTTGAACGACAATCTTGTCTCAGTGATAGGCATGTTTCGCTAAGCAGCCAATAGAATCGTTGCTACTTTTCGAAAGATTCGAAGTCACTTGACTTTCGAAGGCTTCAGCCCTTCGTAAAAGACAATGGGCATGCTTTTAATAGGTACCTATATTCGAATCAATTTAGACATTGAAACGACAGTAACCATGTTTTGACTTCTGAACTAGATTTCAAAGAGGATCCACATACTAAATCTAATCAATTAGGCTAAATGCAGAAAGGCGAATTGCTGAGGACAGTGCACAAATCTAAACATACCGGTTTTGGAATCTAAGGATATGAAAAATTGAGGGGAGCTTACAAATTTAGTTTTCATGGTGGGAATGGGGATGGATTTTGGTTCTCATTGTAGTCGAGTTCATTTGGTAGACTTTACGTTTCCAAACAAAATCGAATTGTCTACTAACATTGAAGCCTGTTTCTTACAAAATTTACGAAAACAAAGGTACATGGGTTAATAAAAAAATAACAACTTCTTATGATACAGATTTATTTAATAAAATTTAAAATTGACTACAAAACTAGATTGAAAATTTGAAAATGAAAATACGTATTATATACACGACATAAAAACTTGATATGACGATCAAGGTACACGGGCTGTGGGCTGTAACGCCGGAGCATCTTTTTTGCGGAAAGATAATTGAGTGAATAAATATGTCAAATCTACTTCGGAATATTTGTTGGCGTTTAGAACTTTTTCCATTTGAGCGTGGATTTGTTGGTAGGCTTGGACGGTATCAGGATCGAATTTAGCCACTTTGGAGGTGATTCTCGACAAATCGAACGTTTTGGAATAGAAAACTAGCTGGTTGTAGAGGTGCATTGGAGTGATCTGGAACAACATGAGGGAGAATGAATATTTATTAGAGGGCAGCATTGCAAGTCAATTGTGAAAGCAATTATTGAAATGAGAGCTTAAAACAGTTAAAAAATAATGACCTTAGTTTTTCTGGAATAACAAACAAAAGTTAGCTGTTTATGTTCTGGAAACAACCTAACTGGGCCTCCTCCTCTGTCCGCAACGAGTCAGCTGAGTTGACCTGTTCCCACCTTACTACCCTATGCAGCCAAACTCTGCTACTACTCTCAACGAGAAGATAGAACAAAACAGAAAGGAATGAGTCAAATGCGTAAATCATCGATCTCGGCACAGTGAACAGTTTTCAGTACATCGGTGCTTTTCTCCATCCCTGGCTAATGGTAGACAGGGGAAAAGTGCACTCTCTGCTTACTGCTCTGCAGACCTGTAGTCAGGCAGACACTACCTAGTTTACTGCATTGGTAGCAGCAATGTATGGTAGGTCAAGGTGCATTTTTAGTACCCCAGCATAGCTTCCCATTTTACACTATATGGCAGTGAGAAAACACCTTTGAGACACCTGCTGTGATAGGCCTAAGGTACATGAATAGTGCCCCATGCCGCTTGAGGCTTTATCAGGGAAGACGACCAGGGAGAAAAAGTACGAGGAAATGCTTAGTGCGCACGCCTGCCTGCTTCAACCTGCTCAACTCGCTTCACCCGCTTGATCAGTCCGCAATAAAACGTCCGACGCAGTGGTTGCTTTTGCCTGTACTGAGACAGAGCAAGACATTAAAGCAATCTGTGAACTATGGCCACTGCCTGCTATAATTGCACAGGTTTCTCAAAGCAGCGTTCTCACTGCTATGAAGCGAGAGGCCCACTATCCGGTGTGCACTGTGTACGTTCCTTTAGGATACATTCATAGTGCATCGCTTCTTGCATCCCGCTGGGTGGCTTCAACCCACAGCAGATCGGCCCACTTCACGAATCTTCGCGATATTAGCTATTGTAATAGCATCAAACTATTTTAAATACAAATTTTCCGAAAATGCCTTCATTAAAATCTGTTTTGAGGCACGCTGGAGCGATTACTGGAGTTGGCGCTTTTTCATATGTATAAAGATATATATCTGAGTGTGTGTGTGTCATTCCAGTGAGAAGCCATTCAATATGGACGTAGCATAGAGCATAGCTCGTGGGGAACAGCTTTCTCTGTCTCATGTCGGACATAGTTGATGGCAAGAGCACCACTACGTCAGACGTTCTATTGTGAGCTGATCAACCAGGTTAAGCCAGAATAGAGAACAAGAAACAATAATTCATTCCGGTAGACAACGGTAGAAGCGAGTTGAACAGGTTGAATCCAACAGGCTGGTGAACTATCTCTACTTGCGTACTTTTCCTCCTCATTTGTCAGCCACGATAAAGCGAGAAGCGAGTGCCCTTGTATGTACCCTTAAATGTGAAGCTTCTTATCAGCTTGTTGGTAACAAAAGTAGTGTAAAGCCTCCACAGCATTTTGTTTTAAAGAGTCGTTAGAGGTTAGACATGGAGTATCTAATGGCTAATGAAAGGGAATCACCAATATTTTTTCGTGTTTCAAAAGTAAGACATAATTTGGAATGCTAAAAACTTGGACATAGGTATATTCGTATTATATGAAAAAGCATTTTAGGATGCCCCAAAACAGATTAATAAGGAAAAGTTTCAGTCATGCAGCATTATAACATGAGCAAATTTTCGTAAATTATCGAACAATACTGTGTTAAATTGTTTTGGAAAATCCGGACTGTAAGCCCAAAGGAATTTTTAACTACTTACAAACACTTTTTCTAAATAATTTGCGGCAATTCAAAAGATTTAGAATTTTTAGCATTTTTGCAGTTTACATCTATTTTTTGGCAAATATTAATGACATTTAAGGACAATTTTCTGCATAAATTCTTCATGTTCTAGTTCATCGTGAATAAACTTTTTTTTTCTTTTTTTTTTTTTTTAAATGAAATTTAGCTAAAAAATATAAAATTAACAATTTTTAGTCGTTTTTAGAAATTTTTTTAGCACATTTTTTGAAATGTGGCCAATTTAACGCACTCAAAAATTGCTGGCTAACGGACTCATCCTTTCGTTTGGAAAGCTTGATTTATATATACACGTATATATATATATATATATATATATATATATATATATATATATACATATATGAAAAAGCGTTAAACTCAAGGATTCGTCTCAGAATGTTTCAATTTTCAAAAATTCTGATTTTAAAATTTTTGGAGCCATTGCAATAGCTTCAGTTTCTACGAAAATTCGCTAAATGATTAAAAAACGCTGAAATGAATCAGCTGATTTGTCTCTCAATTGATTGATTTGAAAATACAGATAGTAATAATTAGAAAAAGAAACAGAATTTCACCTCAAGATGCATTGGTGATTTCTTGCACTTAACACAACATGGGTAAGGGCCTTCGAAAGTCGGATTCAAGTAGTACGATTCAAATCCACATAATGGATCTTCACAAATTAATGGACTCTGAAAATATCAACAAAATAAGTACTGTTAAAAATCAAAATCCTGTACCTATTGTTTATATATTGATTTATTGAGTTGCCGACTAACCCTTAGAAAATCGAGAATGCACTCTCTAACTTTGAGATGCAGTTGATTCTGAAGTGACGTCAGGTAATCCATAGGCCTCAGTTTACAATCGGCATTCACACACCGCTCCAAGCACAGTTCCTTGACACCGTTTTCCTGTTCAAAAATAAGGTATGTACGAATATGAAACATCTTGATTAAGCAGGCAGTCCAATTGGGCAGCAAGTACAATTGCTTCACAAATGTAGATAGGTAATGCAATAGGCTTTCAAAAAAATCCACTCATCGAAATAAATTAAGACTACTAACCCGCTTTCTCATCGGATGGTCCAAAACATTTTCTTTTCCACAAGAACTATTTTCGCATTTGAATGAAAACCTGAAAAGAGGATAACGTTAATTGAAAGTACTGCTGATTACCGTAGTTAGGCGAGTTTAGAAAGTTATTTTTAGCCACTGGAAGTTGACAAAATTGATTCGTTTTTAAATATCTGTAGTTCCTACCTTTGACAGTTTTTGAACCTCTCTTCGTCATCTTTTCCAAAGAGTCCAACGTTTTCATCAACCTCAGTGTTATTTTCTCTAACGCTTCGTTTATACTTAGCAGGATCCAAGCCTGGAAAACATCTAAATTTGAAACGAAGTAGGTACTTAGGTAATGAAGAGTCCACACAGCTAGAAAACCTCACTCCCTCATTTTTGTCATGTCAAAAACTCCTCTCTCTTCTCCTATTTAGGCATATACTCACGCTATTCCCTCTTACCTGAATGGGAGCTACATGTTTCTAAGGTAAGTTCTAATACTCAATACTTTTAGCTTAATTTATGCTCTGTTCAAGTATGAACCGAATGTCTAGTGTTGTTGGCAGCAACAACCACCGATTGGTTTGCTCATGTTGGTGATGAAACTCCAAACCTCTACTCCCTATTGTCTCAAACTGGGGTTGATACGCTCCCCTTCGTAAATCAGTGACAATTTTAAGTCCACAGAATTCATTCCATTCCAATTACGTCACAGTAAATTATCACCCCAGACATACAATCATATACTGATAACTGCATTACACAATACGATACTGCAATCCTAGCGCTACTTAGAAAAACAAAATCAAATAATACTCTCCTAATAATACGAACTAGCAGGATGTGAGGAGGGGGCAAAATTGAAGGAAGAATGTACAGACGTACCTAAACATCTAGCTATACTGGCGGCATCAATTCCTTCAATAGGATCACACAGCCTAGCAATGACTGGATGAATTTGCTGGGACAGATAATACTCAATATCTACTTTTAAGCTGGGGTTGGATTTAATTTCCTCATTGTGATAAGATCTCTGTGTAGCTGGGTTGTTAGTACCATCCTGAAATCCAAGAAATGCAATGTGACAGGTTGAAATAAAGTAGGCAATTCATGAGACATTAAAGAACATATTTAAGAAGAAATTGAGGAAAGCTGGAGCAACTCCATACCACTACAGTTCCTACACCAAACTTTATACTAAACCATTTCCACATATGCAATGTCGTCATCCGGTCTCAATGAAGTCACACAAGATGGAGTAGACATTAAAATAATAATTATAGCAAAAGAAGGTCATCCATCACCACGTGTAAATCTGAACTGATCAAGGAAGGTCAAGCAGATTGGACAATCGCTGAATGTAGAGACTAACTGCCTATCTATGCAGTTTCCCTATCTGTCTACTTTAAAAAATCGTTTTTGTGGTTCTTACCACACATGTAATGTAGGACACGGTGTCGCCTTGCTTGAATTTTTTTGACGTAGCATTCATTCTCAGGGCAACCTGCACGTGAGGTAGAGCTTTAGGATCTGTATAGTCCTCTGGTGCTTTGGTGAGTTGTTTTGTAACTTCCAAAAGACTGGAAGGAACTTTGCCTTCTTCCAAGTCTTGTCTGATGGTCTCCAAGTACCCGTGAATATTATCAATCTTATCGTCAGTAGAATTATTGCTTAGAATCTGTTTGAGAATGAACCTGGAAATCAAAATCGTATGCCCCATTACATGATGCACAGATACATTCAACAGAACAATTACAATTTTGAACTACCAAAATATGAAGCTACTCGTTTTAACTTGTCTAAAGACAACAGAAAAATGTGTTCCTACAGAATCTATTCAGTTAATGTCTAGTAGAGCTCTTCCAACTTATTGGCCGAAAGGATCTAGTTTTTGATAGAGAGCCTATTAGCTCTATTCATTGGCGGTCTAGTCACCAGAAGCTTTAATAGAATTTTCTTAAAAATTAGAACATATTAGAGACATAGTTTAGAACATTGGGAAATGATCTCCACTTAAAAAAAGAATGCGAATTCTACAACGAGATTCCAGTCACGAGATCTCCTAGTCCCTCTATTCAAAAGCTAAGATACCTATCATAATGGTTTCTGTTGAATTACCAAGATACGCCTCCCCCTCCCCAGATAATGGAAGGGAATTACTCTTATTGTTATTTATAATTAATTATTTAATTTAAATGCCATATGAACGATCATTTCCCTACATCATTGGAAGATAGGTAATTGATGATTCCGATCGAATTACTCACTTGCCAGCTTCACCAGCAAGCTGACACCAGTCTCTTCTGACGATGTCAATTCCTTTCATTTCTTGTTTCTCAATTAATTCACCCGAGGGGAGTTTGGAAAGCGTTACAGCAGCATATTTTTTCTTTCTAAGAAGCAACATATACTTGAACACGCCGTCTATATCAAGTTCTACTTGTCTGTAAAATTTATTTACTTCAGCTTTGATCTGCGAACACACACAACACCACGATAAGTTACAATTACAGTCACCGAGCCAAACATTAAAAAAGGAAGGTAAAACTAGTAATGTTATTTTACGAGTAATAACTTACCCGTCGACCAATAGTGTGCACTTGTTCAAAATCTTTGATTTTGGTATTTATCATAATTGAATCTGTGTCACCATAAATTACATCATACCCATAACTCTCGACAACTCTCTTGGTATTTGTGAGAATCTCACGTCCTTTAGCTGAAATATTGACAATTCTGAAAGTTAATATGCGTATTGGATACGACATTATTGAACATCTACGTAAATTTGAATTGAAAAGAATCACATGGTCTTTAAGAACTATATATATACTTGTGTTATTTAATAGATAGATGCTAGTTAAATAAATGGAAAACATTTGAACTATATACTCCAAAAATGTTAATTCGCTTACCAGTGATCATGGCTGCAAGTTCTTTGGCATAAAACCGGGAGTATGTGAACCCCAAGCATCCATACATACTATTAGCGGTTAATTTCAATGCCATCTGTCTAATATCATACTGAAAATGAATCAAATTAAAATGACATAATCAAACAAGTACAAAATTCAGGAAGTAAACCATTAAATACATAATACTTAGACAATGGACAACTTGAGTGACATTTATCAAATATTTTCCACATCTTCTAATTGATTTTTCAATCCAAAAAATCACATTTGAGAAGATTTGACGTTTGGAACCATCTGATAACTAGGCCCATTGGATGCACAATATTGTAAACTCTAAGTAAGTTACATTGGATAGGTTTTCGATTAATATAAAATATCCCGTTTTCTGATGAACTGGCAACCGAAGAAATAATTTGAAAAATTAATAAACTAATGAAATTAAAATGAAAACCGCCAATTATTCACTCTGTGCAGCAAAGTAGCAATTTATAGAATAAAAAACGAAGGAATAAGTAGAAAGAATAAAAATATAAGAAATATTGATAAAGAAGATACTCACTTGCATTTTCAGTTCTGGACTTAGAGAAGGATTTTTCAATAACTTTTTCACATCTCTACGACTTTCTACGAGCTTCCTGATTTCTGTTGGAAGAATTCCTTTCTCAACCGACTCATCGGGGAGATACTTGGAGTATTCATCCAGAAACGACTCATTCTGATAAAAAGAGGAAACATCAATAACATAAATTGTTTTCTTTTCACAGCAGGTAAACAGTATGACGAGCGAAATTATCAGAACGAATTCTGATCCTTCTTTTGAAGGGTAGCTGATGACGTCCCTGAAGCTGCAGCTATTCAATCTGAATGGATTGCTATTACTCTTGATTATAATTGCTAAGTAATGTAGTAAACTAGGTATTGATTAGGCTCACCATGCTGATTCTGGAGAGAGGGACGGTGGAGAAACAGATATTGTATTCCTGAATGATGCTAGGGTATAGAGAGTTGAAGTCCATAAGAAGAATCAAATCGTCGTAGAAGCCGACTTTGGGATCCAAAACCAAACCACCGGCGTAAGCAGGTTTTTTGCGTCCTGATTTAGGTGCAGCATCTTCGGGATCTTCACTCACCTGAAACAACATGAGAATACATTAAACTTTTCTACTAGAAATTGCGGCACTCCACGCAACACACACATCCCAACAGCTTAATTGGCGTTGTAGAATGATTATGTATTAGTTTCCTATTTTTATTTTCCATAGCGGTTTTCTAAATAAACTTAAAAGCCATAACTGTTAGATTGGACTCAACAACGTGACTACAAATGGACTATGGTCGAGGCCTATATGAGAAATATCAAATGGTGCTGTCCCCTTTTGGAATGTAGACATGAAAGCCAACAGAACTTGTTACATGGATGCTCCGCTAGATGGCAGAGTAGTAGGTACCTTAGACAAGTTTGTTCAACTATGTCTTTGCACTCTAATTTTAAAACAATTTGACATTTATATATATTAAGATGATTTAAAAATTCGCTTTCAACCATGCGGCAAGACTCGAACTTTTTTCAAATTTTGTGATTTTTTTCAAGTAGTGATTCAGCAGTAACAAAATAATTTAGCCAACTTACCATGTCTTTTTTCTTGAACTCTTTATCTGGGAGGATGTAACCTTTGGCGTGGAAAGCGTGAAGCAAAAGAAACTCGTTTCTTTCTGACCGTCCACCCATTAGTGTTCGAGACATAACATTGCCTGAAAAGTAGCAATTTTAATACTCACCAGTTCACACTTTTTCAAACCTTGAGACAGTACAGACTTGAGGACAAAACAATTTGCATGTACGCCGAAGCAAGAACGTTTTAAAGAAAATATTCTCAATTTAAGGGTAATACTTGACGTGGTCAAAAAGAAAACGCAGCAAATTATTACACAATGTTTATAATTTCTATGTTAGATAGCCCTTCTACGCAGATCATTGGTCTATAATTATTAAACCCCGTATGTAAAATATGATCAGAACATGGTGCATCATGCCTCCGAGAAGGGTTCACACTTTTACAGTTCCAAGACCCCGCAATTTACGCTTCACACTAAAGATGTTTAAAAAAACGGGAAAATGATGCTTGAAGTAATATACTTTAGTGCATGCGCAGAATGGAGTAATGATCTGAGAAAAATTAAATTGGTAGGTTACAATCTACAGCCTAACCCACAAATTCTCAGAAAATGTAATCAAAATCTGATGAAAACTAGACCTTGTTCCTCGGAATACACTTTCGCGCATGTGCAGGAGCTAATAATGATGCAATCATGTTGAAATTAACATGGAATAATTAAACCATTGTCCCCCAACTATGCACCAAATTTGAGCGGGATTGGACGACTAGGGCGTAAAAAAATGATGCTTGAAGGAATTTACGTTTGCGCATGCGCAAAATGAAGTAATGATTTGAGAAGTATGGAATTAATAGTGGACCATTTACAGCCTAACCTGCACATTTCCTGAAAATTTCATCAAAATCGGATGAGAACTGTTGAAATTAGGCTCGTTTAAAAAGGAATACATATTCGCGCATGCGCAGTAGCTACTAATGATAGGATTATGTTGAAATTGCTAGGGAATGCTCAAATTAACCTCTTCCATCTATCCTCCAAATTTGAGCGAGATCGGACAATGGGGGCGTGGGAAAATTATGTTTGATGGAATTTACGTTTATGCATGCGCCGAGTGGAGTATTGATTTGGGAACAACGAAATTCATAGGGGACCATCTTCACCCTAACCCGCACATACCATGAAAATTTCATAAGAACCGGTTGAATATTGTGGAAATTAAGCTTGTTACAAGGATTTGCGGACATACAAACACACACATATAGAGATAGAGAGAGGAAGACACGGAACGAAAGTTGTTCAGAATAGTCTAAAACGTAAAATGCGAGTGGAAATTTTACCACTGTAAAAAAACAACAGCCGTTTGATTTTAGTGGATAATACAACTTTTTAATCTCTCGAAAGTGAAAACAATGCTTCCGCTACCTATAGGTAGACTTGGGAGCAATTTAGGTACCAATACTTCACAAGTAGGTACATCCGCACGGACAATAGTTAATAAACCCTATTTCGCAACGTTAGAACAAATTCCATTGGAACTATATCATCTGATAATTCCAATATTTGCATTATATCAGCTGATATTTACAAGGCAATTTTTATGTATTCCAGTACCACTATCAAGCGATAACGAGCAAGTTTGTCCCCACCCCGGTCAATCCCTTAGTAAAAATGCAGATTAGTTGGATATGTAGATCAGAATGAAGTGTATAGTTTCGTGGTCTCATAACACGATCTCATAACAGTTTAGAAACGTAAATGTGACTTTTCATTTGTGACTCATGAGCTGCTCCGCGTTGAACGGAATTGAAGAACTCATAGTTCTTCTTGTAGGGAACGGTTCCAAGTAGTTGCCGGGGTGGGGGACACAAACTTGCTCGTTCGAGAGGGTCTCGTCAAGCGATCTTTGATGGAATTTAGAGCTCAATCGGCAAATCAATAGATTGCTAGCAGCGCATTAGAAATCGCACAGTAGAAATTCGAAGGTGTTTTTCGATGTTCAAGCTCTTAGGAAAAACGAACCTATTGCGGATGGTTTTAATTGATTCTTTGGGATCATGTTTATAATTGACAAGCAAAAAATCACAACTGTTACTTTGAAAGTTTTTGAGATCTCGATTTTTGAATGTTTAGGCCTTTAATGCTACCCTTTAGGGTTGACACAAACTGATGCCGAACTTCTAGGACCATCTAGACCCCAAATACGATTTTTAACGCAAGTTTCATGAAGTTTAGTCTATTAATTTTTGAGAAAAGCAGCGGACGGACGGATTTTTTTAATTCGATTTTTGGATTCTACGCATCTTGAAACGTAAACCAAAAAATTTTCAGGGGGGGTTAAAAATTTTTTTTCTTGGTCGATTACAAAGGTTCATTTTTGGAAATAATAAACCAAAACTTACCAGCAATATTTGTGATTTGTAACGCCAATGGCAGCACGTTAAGTTCAGCAAATATCCTTAAGATGTAGGATGCGTCGTTCATCAAGTTCCAAACTAGTTGATATAATGAGGTTGCAGAACTATAAAATGAAAACATGATTATTTGTAATGAAGGCAATAATGATGCCTTAAAACTAGCACAACACCGTAAAATTATTTCCTAAGGAATATTTTGAAAATCAAAATTTTGCAAGTTTTATGCATTATATTAAGATTTTTATAAGACCTCATGTCACAAAAGTGTCACTGTAACTCTCTAAATTTGATTGGTAAATGCTTGGATGGACGCAATTCAGTTATAGGAATAATTTATGATATTAGTTAGCGTCTTTTTTAAAGTAATTAGTTAGAGATCTTAGGTATAAGACAAGTACAATAACAATAATAAATTCAAAGATATTGGAAATGCTATAGCTCAAGAAAGGACCAAATATAATTAAGAATCAGTAAAAGGGGTGCTTGCTTTGAAAAGTTGAGAACACCTCAGTTGTCACATTCTATCTTACTACCTCCTTTCATTCTATTATTCCATAAAATTCACAACAATGGGAAAAGAATCAACAAAACTAATGATTGAAAAAAAAGGAAAATAATGATTATTCAGTTGAAACAACAGGGGAATTCAGCCGAAAATGGAGATTTCCACTGCCACCCCCCAAAAAATAGCTGCATACTGTAAGAAAGAGTTCCAATCCGATTCTGGCGCATTCTGTTGAGAAGTCTCTAGAAGGTAGTGAAGCAGTTTTAGCACAAACTGAACCTCTTTATCGATATTTTGCAACAAATCAACCTTGGAAAGGGATGAGTCACTTAGGGCCGGTTTATCAATTATCTACATTAACTGCAGGATAGCTATACTGAATATAGCACTATACTCCGGATAAAGAATCTGTCGGTTATCAATGCCGAATTACCTAGCGGATAAAATTATCCCTCAGATAAATTCTGTTTGGCAGATAGCGCTGTTAGCATCCTCATTGGTGTCTGTAGGCGAAAAAATAAGGGCGATTTACACATGGAGCTACCACAGAGCTACATTTTCTTCATGGATCGACTATTAAAAAAACCGGGTCTGACGTTATTTCCACAACAGTATCCATCATGTTATCAAGCTCGGCAAATAAGAAACCACCACATTTTTGTCATTTGTTTCATTTCTATCGACAGAAATACATCTACGAATTCCAACCTGAATTATTGTGATCAGTAAGTTGTGGACATAATTTCAACTTCGATCTGTGTTAGAATGTAAAGAACGGTATTTTTATCCAACCGAAACCTCAATAAAAATATGCACTCATCCCATATTAGTAGGTGATCTACACGGGTCTTACTAGGTATAAACGGTCTTCTTTTCCATTTAACGAATTATGCTACGATAGAATCTTCGCCGTTGTTGCTATTTGAAGACAAATCCCCCAATATATCCATTGCAAGGTACAAAAATAAAGAATCAAACTTGAGATTCAAACAAGATTTTTGTAAATAAATTAACTTGTTTGAGGTTAGAAAGCTGTAGATACCTCATCAACCTCCAGTTATAATTGTTATCCAGCCGTCCAGGGACCAGATAAATTAAAACGCCAGATAGGGTTTAACTAGGGATAAACACCCCCTATTGTGTTATCTGGCGGATTACGCTACCCCTCAGAAAAATCCCCCTTATCCATTGGATAAATGAGATTGATAAACTGGCCCTAAGAGAGGCCTCTGTCTACCTGAGTTCCGTCAGTGAGGAAGTGAAGAATTGAGAGTGTTAATAAGAAGACGAAGACTAGCATCTATCTGCTAAAATCGAAATTCACCAACGTTTACGCCAAGTTGAAAGGATATTCAGTTAATTAGCATTGAAACGGTATCAAAGAAGACAAATATTCACATAATAAATTAATAAAACCAAAAATACAAACCAGTAAGCATATTTAAAATCTTCATCATTCGTTTCTGGCCTCTTATCCTCAGGAAAGTGAAGAACCTAGAACAGAGTACCTATGTAATACAAAAGTATTTTATTGCCCGACTTCAATGAAAAAGGAATTCACTGTTTTAAAAGGCGTCCCAATAAAGGTAATCTGGATGTATCAATCAAACTCAAACGCTCTTTTCCACATCGAAGTCACGTAAGTATAACACGTGATAATATAAAAGCTCCACTTCTGCTGTCAAATATTTAAGAACAGCTCCTCCAAAAGCCCTTGAAATATTGTGTAGTTAAAATTAAGTTTTGTTTTCCGTTTAAAAAATTTTTGATTTTGGATATGGGATTATAATTACAGCCAAGTGTATGAACTCTCTTTAATACCTAACATACTTGTTATACATCAGAGTTCCGACATAGGGAGGTAAGAGTGATCACAACAACTCACTTTAGTAGGATCTAGGTGAACCGAGTTAGTGAAGAGAGTTGGTTTTCGTAAAGTAGAGGGATAGTAATTTCTGTGAGAGCATCACCCTTTAATATAGTACCCAACATATATTATTGCTACACGTCACAAAATTCTCATGTGTACCTACACATCATGCTCACTAAATGAACAACCTTTTTGAATTTTTTGTCTATCCCGTTTCCTAAGGAAAATACAGGACAGAGGAGGTATTGCGGGACAGCGATTCTGGTATGTAATTGATAAAACATGCATATAATTTACTTACATTTACACAGAGTGCGTTCAAATCATAGCTTCTCGAGCGAATCAACTCTTTTGCAGAAATTTTTATGTCACAAAGTAGTCTTCCAGTAACAGCTAGTTTCTCAAGTTGTGACTTGAACTAGAAAAGATTGAAATGTATTGTAATAACATGCAACATAGTTTGTATAACACTGGAGAACTAGACTGAATGAATGGCAATCGGCTGAACATGCTTTGGTGGATGTGGTCAAGGTGTAGGGTTTTACTTAACTACCTAAAAAAACGTTAGCTCTAGGTGATCCAGCGAGACGCTACCCTCGCATAGCCAAGGTTTCATTCAATAAACCATTACAATCGCATTGTCAAGCTTTCAATAAACCGTTGTACTCGCATTGCAAAACATTCAATAAACCATTGGAACGCGCCAAGATTAGTAACAAAGTAGAACTTTAGCACAACATTGGCCTCTCGACCTCACCCTGTCGGCTCAAGCTTAATTTTCTTAGCATATTCTGGGAGGGACATGTCCCCTGAGTCGCCGACGCAAATATGTAACGGTAGATCGATTCTATATAAGCTAAACCGATGTTTTTGGAATTTCTTTTTTCTCGTCTCCTCGTTTTCTCATCCACTTCTACCAGTTCTGCAAAGCCAAATTTGATGAAATTTGAAACATAGGCAACATTTAACCTGACAATGTGCATTTTGGGGTTTGGAGCCGTTACGACCAAGTCCTGATCAGCAGAATGAATTAAATTCTCTCGCGTTCGCTCTACAAAGTTGAAGGTTGATAGCAAGACTCTCTGAGACATTTGTGACAAATTGCAGCTAGTTAGATTAACGCTCTGCTACCATATCAAGGATTTAGGTAGCCCCCCAAAGGTGCAATGGGGCCCTAAATCCTCAAAAGGGAGAGGAGGATGACAGTATCCCGTCAGAGAGATACCCACTCCTACTAATAGCATTAATGTGCTATGTTCGGAGTAGTTGGTTTTCCAGGTCTTGGATCACCCATCCAATGCCAAACTCAGCCTTTCAAGAACACGAGCAGAGGCGTGCGACACCTGTTGTTTTCCAAAGGAGTGACGGCAGCGCTTTCTCTGGGATTCTGACTGGAGCTCTGTCACACATTAAGATACGAATAAACTCAGGGGCTCTTTCCTGATCAGCTGAGCTAAATTCTCTTCTGTTTACTCTAGGAAGTTGAAATTTGGTAGGGAGACTCTCTGGGACATTATGAGATGAACGAATTAATGGGCTCTATTCCGGTCAACTGAGTTAGCTATATTATCTTCTATTCACCCATGGCAAGTGAAATTTGATAGGGAGTTTCTCAAGGGGATTAAGAAATGAACAAAAATAAAATCTCTCCTGTACACCCTAGGAAATTTACAGTTGACTGGGAGCTTCTCTCGGAGAACAAACGCCGAATGAAATTACTGACACCATCCTGAGCCGCCCGTACATTCCAACCTTCCCTTCCTAGACCACCAAAAATTCACGTACAAAAGATGATCAGCCACAAAATACATGATATCCAATTTGGGCAAAGCATATAGTCGGATTCTCTCACTCTTTTTGACTTCGTTTGGGAGTGAGACGCTTCTTCAACTGATTGGTCAATTTTTGCCAATTACACAATAAACATCATTGCTGTTCTCCAAATGTGGTAGGGGAATATCTTCTTCAAACGGACTCCCCTGATTTTCATTTCATTTTCTACAAGGATTATAACCCAACACCTCCACACAGCTACTATAGAGCTCTACTACTTTTAACACCAGACCAGTAAAAAGTATGTAACTCTGTATCATACCTTTCTTATCCCATTTTGTGAAACTACTTTCATCCCGTTGTGAATGTCGTTCTCTTGAAATGGTATACAATGACATTTGCGTTACGCATACTTCTTACAAATGCAGAGCTAAAGTGGGCTGTACAGAGCTCTTTACTAATCCACAGCAACATTAAAGGGTTCACATCCCTATTTCAATCATAAATGAAATAGGTATATCATTATTCACCATTAGGAAGATATTTTCAGTCTCAGTGAGATACGTGTGATTCTACTACCACACTTAAGGTGGAATTTCCCTGACGCGACTGCGGCCGGCGGCTGCGGCGCGCGATTTTGTCATGTAGACACTCAGCCGCCGGTCGTGCCGCGCTGTGAAAGAGAGTTTTCTCAGAGAGGTGCGGCCGCGGCGGCGGCCAGCGGCCGCATACCTAGGCTCCAGTTTCGATTTCGATCATGTCGAGCGAGAATATTGTTGTGGCCCTTTTATTGGCAGAGGAGGACGAAGAGGAGGAATTATTGTTGATGAGCAAGGAGCCTCACGCACCCATGTTTTCAACTCGAACAGAAGAGGGCTTTTTCAACATTCTCGTCGACTGCCAACTGATAAATGATGAACAACGTTTCAGATCTTTCTTTCGGCTGAACTTCAAACATTTTATGAGTATGAAGCTAAAAAAATTATTTTACAAAGCAATGGTTCATTCCTTGTTGGTTTGAGGTGTAGTGGCATGGGATTCAACATTTGAATCAAAATTAAATCCTCTAGCAATCACTCAGAAAAGCCTAATTAAAATTTTGCTTAAAAATCCGATCAGATTCCCGACTTCGTCAATTTTCAAGGAGTTCGCAGTGCTAGATTTAAGAAAAATTGCAGAAAAAACTCCGTATAAGTCAGTATTACGAGGGCAGCTGATGAGACAACCCTGCTTACGCCGAGAATGAACACTGCTATGGGACAGAGGTTGTATTCATTTTGGGGGGTCTCTCGTTTTAATTCTCCCCCATCCTCCTTGAAGGGGAAACAGGTTTCGCTACTTGTTTTTAAAAATAATTGACAAAGCATTTCATTTCAACCCTTTAAGTATGCCTTTTGGAATTTCGAATCATGTATTCGACCGATTTCATTGAAGTACAATTTCGTTTCCATGGTAGATTTTCAATGTATTTCTGTTTTTCGTCGATATCCCGGTAAATTTTGATGGTTATTTTATTACATATTTTTTGAATATATATATATATTGTTTTGTAAGATACATTACGTATGTTGATATGCTAAATTTCATTATAATTAGGATGAGTCAGCACTCCGACCCCCAGCACAAGTTTTCTTATAGGGGGTCGTAACATTGTCATTTTTTAAGTAATATGTATCACCTTTAGCACAAACAAAAATTTATTTAAAAAAAAATTTTTTTTCACTACATTTCACCATATGTATCACCTTTATAACAAATAAAAATGTATTAAAAAAAAAAAAAAAAATTTCACCACATCTCTCGTTGGTGAGAGAAGACCTCACGGAATATGGTACAGCACAAGTTCCAGTACCTATTTCTGCTGAAGAAAAAGTCGCCCTAACTTTGAGGTAATAATTGTCATAACAGCCTCAAATTCTAAAGTTTTGGTCGGATTTCGATATTCGATCGGTTTTCAGGGATGCGGGGTAAATCCTAGATGGTACCATATAAGTAGGTATTTCAAGCCCATGCGCATGCGCGAACGTCAGGGATGAGGAAGCTATGTGCTAGTTTGGCAGAGTTTTTTTATTATGAGTAACAATTGGTTGTTACATACATTTCTGAATGCACAAACAAGTCGCTCTTTTCAGAGGGATGTATAATTATGAGGGGAGAGAACATTGCGGGACTGCATACCCTAGCCGCGTAGGCGCGCGGCTGGACTGCTCCCTCGACCAGTCCGGCCGCAGCCGCGGCGGCTGTCATGTAGCGGTTTTCAAGACCATGTAGCCGCCGAGGCTGGCCGCCGGCCGCGGCCGCGTCAGGGAAATCGGTTTCATCTAAATACACTGAAGGAGTGGAGAGCGGCTGGTCGCCCGCCGCAGCCGCCGGCCGCAGCCGCGTCAGGGAAATTCCACCTTTACCAGAAGGGTTGTGCGATAGGCGAAAATCGGCCAAGCCGGTGAAGAAGCGTCTCACTCCCAAGCGTAGTAAAAAAGATTGAGAGAATCCGACTATTGACTTGGCTTTAAGTGGAAGATACCATGCATTTTGTAGATTTACATCTTTTGTACGGGGTAGTATAGTAATGTAAGCAATCATTATTTCCAATTGAACTTTAGTCCGACTACCACTTCTGGCATGTCGCACGTCTAGCACTGAGATTCGAAATCACAGCCATAGCCATGGTTGTTCCTAATTTCAGTAACAGACACAGCCTTCTACCACCCAAATAATAGTTCATGATGTTGGTGTATGAATCAGCAAGGCATCAATTCTCCATATCCGTCAATCCCATATTATTTAGGGAAATTAGAGTGTATAGGTGAGTGGAGAACACGCAGGTCATTTTGTTGACAGTAATTCATATTAAGTGCATACTACAAATTGGTATGCACTAATTTGAATTACCAAACAACTGCATCAATAATACAGCAGAAAGAAAAAGAGTGATTTAATGAAGTTGAGGTATAAAGTTCTATAGGATTTATGATTACAAGTCCCAATCAGACATAATACTTTCGGTAGGAATACTTGAACTGAAACGTCTATAAGAGCATAAAAAATAAGTTTCCTTTTCTCTTCTTCAATAGTGTTGAAGGCATGATTGCACTAGCCTTTATAACAGGAAATATTTCAGTTAACATGCTGAGTAGTAACTACAACCAGCTGTGCCAACCAGACTCATACATTTCCAAAGCTTTGGGAAAGGACAACAACTAGAAAAATAGTAGGTTACTGAGGACACATAATCAAATATGTCCAACCACGAGGGTTTTGCAGCACATAACATGACAACGTGGATTGTCCAGCAAGACAGCTCAAAAATTATAGATACCTTGGCAGAATTACGAAATCATACATTTTCCAGTTTTTGGAGGAAGTCATTGTATGAACCACCAAATCAAACTTCTGTGATTACCAAAGTAGTCCTACAACTAAAATTCGCCAACCCATACCCCCCTCCCATTCATAGCACTACCCATTACCCTTACTGCATACTAACAAATAAATCTTGTACCTCCTCGACCCCCCCCCCCCCCCCCCCCCCATATAATAAGAGTTAATCTGCTATGCCCCTCAAGTAGCCACCCACATTTCCCTTAGCCCCGAATATGAGATGAAAAAACCTTTCCAAATTATAGGATTGTGACCTTTGAGGTTAACGCCAGTATTATAACTTGGGTTGTTCGATACTCACCTTAGTTCCAGCAGTTGGAAGATATATAATATTATCTCATCCACCACAAAGCAATAAGCCTGGGCAGTTCATTCACAATATAACGCTAACTACCTACTTAATGTTAGTGTTTGCATATATAAGTCTAACCTTATTCGTAGGAATATTGCTTCGCCTTAATCTTCCAAGACGTGACCAGTTAGGGATTTTTCGGTATGCAAGTCTTGTCATCAACAAATCAATGCCGTAGCCGGATAAATCATGTCCAACAATAATGTCAGCATCGATGACGAAAAGTTTAGTTAGGAAGCAGTTGAGAAGGGCTCTTTCAGAGTCTACTCTCTGTACAGTAGTTTTTTTGAAGTTTTGAGACACCTCTCTGACGTCAAACGGCCATGTAGTATCAGAAGGTTTAGTCAGCACTGGAAAAATATGTACAAGCAACGTATTAAAAATTACGATTAAACGATTAAATGTTATAGGCATAATCACTGAAAGGGCATTAGACTAACAATAACCATACAATAGGTGGAAACATATGAGACAGCGGCCTACAGTACTATTTTAAAACTGCAAACTTGTAAATAAAATTGTACGGTAGCATCACTAATGACCTGGCGTTTAAAATACTCCACCCAGTCAGAACGAAGGTATCTATTTGTTTAATTTGGACAACAATCCTTTTCATTATTCCTCAACTAGACTTTTAAAAACGAGATTTGTCGCTTAAATTTTAAAAACTTGCAGGTAAGATTCAATTTATCAGTGAAGACATTAAATTAACGTCATTCAACTAATTTACAGTTTACTTTCCTTGAGGAACTAGCACACATCTGGAATTCATTCTGAAACTTGTTATACTATACTCTATATAACCTCCGATTCACAAATATATGAAGAAACACAACAACAAAATTTATTTTCAAAATTAAAATCGAATTTAAACATGTAGAGAAGGGGAAGGTGCTGAGAATACTCCATGATTGGTTGATTATAGTACCCGAGATCTAAGAATGTGCACAGAGCCTTGAAGGCGGAGAGAGCTAACCAGAGTTGCCAACGTGACGGTACCACATTACCTTCTGTCCGTAGCAGCCTCATTGTATGCTTGATGCTCAGTTTGTTAATATCGAAGTGGTACTAGAGACCTGCGCTCAGCTTTTGAGGTTCTGGTTTCATTTCAATTTTCTTGAATAATTGCATATTTTCTGTTGGATTTTTTGATATGACTTGGTAACCGACTTCTCGGCTTGGTACCTTCTTTGAGTTGGGAAATTTGGATTTTTGTTGGAATCACTATTTTTAGCGAATTTCCAATGAAAAAATGAACTATTTAGCAAATTTCCAATGAAAAAATGAACTATTTAGCGAATTTCCAATGAAAAAAATGAACTATTTACATGGCTTCAAATTTATAAATGTGGTGGGGGGGGGGGGGGTTCCCCACCTCCTACAAACACTCCTACAAATCCGTATCATACATCAAAGAACACAATCTTAGATTTTAACGTCATATGTATTCATATATTAAAATACCTACTGAATATTATACATACATATTTATAGGGTGTATTTCCCGACAATAACTCCCTTAAAATATGACGCGCGAATTTTGTTTCAACGCAGAAACATCAGTCTTGGCAAAAGATAGGTCGAGCTCGTTGGCTCCAAGCTAGGTCGAGGCATATTAGCTTTAAAATTTCAGGTTCAAATTTAAAATATAGTGAAAAAAAAAAAAAAAAAAAAAAGTTGAAAAGTCGGTTTTTTGACAATAGGGCATTTGGAGGTTCACAGTTGAAGTTTTTTCTGCGCTTAGTCGATTGGGAAACGCACCCAGATCTGTAAGATTCATAAATAAGTGAGAAAAATAGATTTTTAGGTGCAAAATCCCCGTACGTTTTCGAGTTTTGCTGTGTGTTCCAAAGTTTTCTTTGCAATTTCGTCACATGTCTGTCTGTTCCCTTAGTTTTATTTATTTTTATTCCGTTATGATGGAATCTTCTGCAAATTTAAAGTTACAAACTCCTAATCCTTTCCAATCCTCCTAATAACCTTGGTTGCCCTTGACTCACAGCCAGAGAGGGAACAGGGAAATTATGCTGTTACTAAAATCCCTCCTTTTTGCCAGTGAGTCCTCACAGTCGAGAGGGGGCTCGAATATGGACGGAGCCAACTTTCGGCCATGCACATTCTAAGATCTCGGGCACTATAGTGTGTGACGTCAAACTCTGGAATCAAGCACAGTAACGCAAAACTTGTTTTCATCGTTACTTTCTGTGATGTTTCGATATCTATTTGCGCACAAGAAGTATCTACAGCAATTCACCAAACAGTATACCTAACAAAATTCATAGCGAAGAAGAAGAATATCATCCTAGTGTTGGGAATAATTCCCTATTACTGTATTTACTGTTATTTTTTTTCGTTTGGCTGGCAAAGCTGCGTCGAGTCAGTTGCTGACAGTGCTTTTCAGAGGTAAAGTTTTTCGTTGTTTTCACATTTGCATTTCTAATTTTGAGTTCGTACACATCTTTGTGAATAAACACGATCTCTAAACTTATTGGTGATAAGTTTCTTGGTGATAAGATCTTGATGAAGATGATAAGACTTCTTTCACTGGATTTTGGAACTATGCATTTTATCATTACCACTCGAATGCTACACTGTGCATCCTTATTTGAAATCGTAAATCCTGCTCTCGATGCATTATACATAAATTCTCAATTTTACTGCATGAAGGACAGTAAGATATGAAGAACTTACAACAAAAATGCTGGTTGAAAAGTTTAGTGGGAGGAGGTTTGTCGAGGGGGTAAGCTGTGTTGACAACACAACTAATCGCAACGATTTCCGTTTGTTTCTTCTCAGTATTGTAAGCAGCTTGAGGAACGATGGTCATCAAGACTAGGGGAGGTATTACGGTATCAGTCACTTTCGACACAACTACGTGCATAGGCACAGGACATGTGGCCTGCAATGAAAAATGGTGCATAGGTATACAAACGTATGGGAAACCAAACATTAAGGTCATTGATAGCTTATGTAGTAAAAATGAAATTGTTTTTTTGAAATACTTTCTCCGCTCAAACTTTTGGATACCACTTAATTTTTCTGTGGGTTTTCGAGTAAACTGAATTCGAAAATCACAACCAGTTTTTGAGGAGACAATCTACATTTTAAGCTATAGCTCATTTTCAAAAACCTTGGATTTTCTGGTTTAGATTTTTCTATTTATATCAAAAACCTTGCGAAATAACTCGAAAAGAAGCTAGTATTTTGATTTAACCAGCAAGCTCGATATCATGTTGCCTCTAGTCATTCGTGATTTGTAGACATGACTGATGTATAGTATAGTTTTCTACCACCAGGGGTCTCCACATATGCTTGTTCTTTTTGTATTGGTTATGTCTTGTATTGGTTTATCTCTTTGTGATTAGTTAATTAGGGGTATAAGTCAGAGCCCATTGTTATCATTCTACAATGAAGCACTTTACAATTAGCTGCACGTTCTTGCTTACCTCATGTAGGAATGTTTTAAAAATCAGTTCATGGAAAAGGTAGAATAATTTACGCAACATCGATACATGAAAGTAGGCGCCATAATGAACCAAACCCCAAACTATCATTAAGGACCGAACTAATCTACTACCAAACAGTTACATTTTTCGAAATCACCTAAGGAACCAACCTCGATTTTACACCAACTGCAAGGAGCATTATTAGGAACGGGTTTGAAAATATCGAGCCATCCAGGGCCTTTGATTCCTCTATCCATGAATAAAATCTCGAGGAATGACGTCCTACAACCAAAGACTCGAGAAAAAGTTTGACCCTGGAGTTCGGAAGGGAGAGCTCTCGCGGATGCCTGAAATGTAAAATACATAATTAAAAATCATGTTTCATGTTTTCTGAATCAATTTTCAAGGTTGTTTCATATGAAACCTTAGAAATAAACCAGTAATATTTTATTCTCTTTATTTAAAATTCAAAAAGGCTAAGATGAATAAGCCAAATCAACACACCGAATAACGGACTTCCAAATAGTCCGATTCGAGGGGAATGTCTTCTTTGCCAAATGCATATTTTTTTGAGACTTTTTTGGATTTGAACTCGTTGATTTTGTACTTTGGAGCGATTATTTTGCTGAACTCTTCGTATACGTCATTCATGGTAACATCCTCGTTTGTAGGTTTGCCGGTGGTTAAATTGAATTTCTGAAAGCATATAAAAAAATTTGAAGAAAAATCAATTCATCAAAGGCTCATGTATCCATAAGAAATTAAACTATATAATGCGTAATCATAATCAATGTTTATGATCTTTCACTTCTGTAGAACCAACAATTTTCTGTACAAATTCCAAAATATTCCGTGCATAAATCAATAAAACATGAGCGATATTGAAAAATCACGAAATGTGATTTAGTCGACAACTCAACAAAATAAATATTAAGTACACATGGAAATTAATAAATACTAAGTCCCAGCCATGTAACATGACTTTCTACCTCAGCCCTCTACCAGCATGTTTTCATAACAGATTCGGACACCATTAATCCACAAAACTAAATAACGTTCAAATTTATGGTAATTAATAATTTTCTAAATGCATGCTCTGCAATAATAACACAATTAAAGGATTTTAATAATATTTTCTAGTAAACTGTCTCATACCTTCATTCGTGGGAGGAGAAAAATTTGCCTCTGTATGTTCCTGACTATAATGCAGCAACTGACATGATTTCTCGTGGCAGCATGATATACTTTGCCAAAGAGGTACACGACGCCTGGTTGACTCATAATTTCTTCGTGCGCATCCAAGTAATAAAACTGCATCGCCTACGAAACGGAAGAAAATATTAAGGAGCCTATTAATCTTTTCTCTTATTGAATTATGCAAGAGGTTTCAAGAACTAAATCACTTGTGAAGAAGTTGTGGAAACCCATTTCTAAACGGAAGTTAGTGAGAACGTAGATGACGTAGGTAACCGTCAAAATCGATTTAACATCGTAACTCCTTATTTTTTTTGGAAATACCTATACAACGATCTTCCGTTACGTTTTGAGGTTCTAAGAGTTTGCAAACCATCATAAATGTACACTCGTAGTGTTTTCTGGTAACGTAGTCTGCATTTCTGGACATGAATAATTGGCTAGGGCAGTTAAATTCAATAGAGTTCTGAATGGATGCCTTCTCAAAAGTTATGTTTCAGTATTGTTCTTGAAAAAAGGATATTAGGGAAAAATTAGAACGATGGGCTCCAGATGTGCTTCACTAGCATGTGCTACATGCTATGGGGAAGCGAAGTGATTGACCTTGGAAAAATGAATAAAAAGCATTCAAGAAAAGAAAATGTATTAAAAATGTTACGGATATCGATGATTTTCGTCCCGTACCTATAGAAAAATTTCAATTTTGCGTTAAAGATGACACATACTCGGACCATATAACATAAATGTCGAATTGGTACCAACTTGGCATTCTAATTGAATTTTGAGCCTGAAACTTTCAGTCATTTATTGTAATGTTGAAAATTTACAAAGTACGAGATCTGATCAAAAAGTTCCAGGATTTTTTGAATTGCGCGCCTTCACGTTAACGGAGAGGGTTGCTTTGGCGCTCAAGTTTTAGCGTGAACCTTCCCAAGTAACCTCCTTTTTGTTTTATAGCTCTAACCTTCCCCAGTCCGATTTTACAGCTCTTTTTGTGAACCTCTTATGTTGTGTTCTGCGTTTTTCGAGCTCGCTAGGTGAGATCGAGTGTCAAAGTCGTGCTCACTGTTTTCTTTGATGCAAAGGGCGTTGTTTACCACGAATTCCTCGGACAAGGTGAAAAAATTAATCGTTTTCGTTACCTTCAAACCCTGCGCAATTTGCGACAAAAGATTCGGCAGAAGAGGCCGGAATTGTGGGCGACAGGAGAGTGGTTTTTCCACCAAGACAACGCGCCCTGTCACACCGCGCTCCTCATTTGCGAATTTTTCGCCAAAAACTCCATGAAAACCCTTCCCCAGCCGTACTCTCTTGACCTGGCTCCCTGTGACTTCTGGCTGTTCCCAAAACTGAAATACCCTACGAAAGGACAGCGATTTCAGACGATAGAGGAGATCAAGCAAAGAACGCAGGAGCAGCTATACAGCATCCCAGGAGATGAGTTTTCCCGGTGTACGGACTAATGGAAACACCGCTGGGAGAAGTTTTTGCGCAGCCAAGGGGAGTACTTTGAAGGGGATAATTTTGAATAATTTTAAAGTTAATTTAATAAAGCGTTTTTGAGAAAGTCCTGGAACTTTTTGATCAGACCTCGTAAATGTGAAATTAACCATGTTTGGTGCCGTCGTGGAGCATTTTGTCTGAAAATACTGTTTTATTGGTTTTTGAAATCTTTAATTAAGTTATGAACTTTACAGCATTCAAATCAAATCATATACATATGAATAGTAAGATATATAATGACAAAGATATTAGGTACATTCCACAGATACCGGTAACGGTAGGTATCCTTCAGAGAATGCGGGTGTGAAAAGGTTAAAATCGTGCAATCGCTAAATGAAAACAAAATTACAACAAATGAAGAAAAAATTAATTAACATTAGTAATAAAAATTTTACAGAAAAAAATTCTTCCAAGAGAAGTTTCCAGAAATATTAGTTATTGAAACATTTTGGCAGAAATTCTATAGAGCATAGAGGCCTTCGAGATTAGCATAATGTCACAATAAGCATTTCGCATGCCTCTTTGTGAAGATTGAGAGATACAGTCTTCATTTCTTGCCCAACTAAGAGAGGATTCGAATTCAGTAGGGGGGTGACAGAATCCCCAAGCTAGACTGTCAAATCATCTGCAGTTTTGGTAAACGAGTCCTTCATTTTTTCCTACAACTATCAGTAAGTTCCTAATGAGTCCACCAAAAATCGTACGTAGTTTGTCTTGCAATTGCATTACCTACTTCCTCAAATCACCCATATATCAGCAAAAATTATCGATACTCTGATATATGGGTGGTATCGTGCAGCATCTAATCTTACCTGTACATCCAACAGGATGAATTTTGTGCCTAACTTGAGTGCTAGGAAATTATTATCTTGAGAAAATGCGTTAACAACTTTATATAGGTATTTCAAACGCGTGAAACTTACTCCAGCTCCATCAACAGGAAGATGTGATTTGTCTATTGGAACATTCATCGTATTAACATCGTTTTCATTATTTTGCACAACCCAGTCCTCACTCAGGTCCTCGCTATCGATCCTTGAAATAATTAGTAAATTAGTTGTATTTTAGAAACACGAGGTAAATAATAATATACCTAATCAGTAGAATTTGTAGTGGATGATTAACATTAGGCTATTAATTAAGAAATAGAAAACTTTGCAAACAACCAACATTTTTCTCTACAACTCACTTGGGAGGTTTCTCACCAACAGGTGTGTCGATGACTTCCACATCTTTCTCAATTTTGACTTGAGCAGTAGGTTTGATTGATTCGACCATCATAACATCCGCCTATTGATAATGAATGGGTACAATAAATATGTATGCAAAAGTAAGATATCAATCAAAATAAGGCAATCGTACATACTATGGAGAACTAATACATTCGCACAGAAAAAGTTCCAGTCATGCACCATGATCGCATGAGCGAATTTTCTTAAAATGCCAATAGTATTTTTAATACTTATGTTAGAAACCTGAGCTATTCGAGTAGAAAGACCCTGTTGAAAACCAATTTTATAACAAAATGACGGCAACAAGACTCATTCTAAATAATATTCTGCAATTAAAAAAGATTTGGAACTTTTAGTCTTTTCTATGGGGAGTTTTTATCTATTTTTCAGAAAATATTAACGAAATTTAAGTATATTTTTTGCATAAATTTTATAATGTTTTACTTCGTTGTTGATAAACTTTATTTGACTTAAATATTGTTCAAAAAATGAATTTGACGATTTTTAGCCGTTTTTAGCGATTTTTCAAGTATATTTTTTGAAAATTAACCAATTTAATGTGCTTAAATAGTGTTGGCGAACGAACCCATATTTCGCTTGGAAAGCTTGATTTTTTGGCGCAAGAACGGAATTTTTATCTCAACCCTAAGGAGAGTTACCGTCTGGAATGACACAAATTTTTTTTTTTTCTCGTGAAAATATAATACACAGTAGAAAAGAGAAAAGATCCGGCGATATAGATTAGGGAGGTATATATATATATATATATATATATATATATATTTTTACATATATATATATAACTAATATATATTGCTTCTTTGAAATTAGCTTCTAAGCAACACAGTACCAGCATTATTGGTGACTAGGAGGGAGTTGGAGTCTCACTGGATTAAATTAAATTAAACAAATAAAAATAAAAATAGAAATGAAAAAAATGAAAAAAATTTGAAAAAAAAGTTGAAAAAAATTAGAAAAAAATTTGAAAAAAAATTTGAAAAAAAATTTGAAAAAAAATTTGAAAAAAAATTAAAAATGGGTGTGGCGATGGTCAGGTGTTGTATCGGTTGAGGCCAGGTGGATACAGTGCTCCCAAGACCCATATATGTGCCTGCTCAGTGATGTGAAGCTTGACGGGTGACACTTTATCTGGTAACTTATTTATCACTTTAAGTCGATAGCACTGATTGAATTCCGACTCGTGGGATCTTGCATGTTGGGCCACTGACTGACCATCGCCATGGAGTGTTGCGCTGCGGTGATTATTCATTCTCAAATTTACTTGAGACGCTTTGCCAACATAAAACGCAGGACAATGTTTGCATTCCAGCATATATATGACAGTGTGCAGACCCCCTGACCGGATACTCTTGAAAAGCATTTGGGCTCGTGAAAGTGGTACAGGGGGTGGCAATCTCACATAATTTGCATCTGGGTCTACCACATGGTTCCAGTCCATAACAATATATATATATATATTGTTAGACGAAATACGACGAAATATGCAATGGAAAATGAACTTGTATTTTTCTAATGAAATGCACGGAATCACAACTTAAACTAGACAACAACATTTTTGTCTGTTTCCGCGTCCCTCTCGACGCGCACAGATGTGTTTCCAGCACAACACTTCACCCATCCGGCGGTGAGACTGGAACGCCTGCATAGGGCGTGAGCTGGTCAATATGGACGACCTTCGGCGAGCCTGTCCTGCGCCGCACACGCACCACGACATCGTTGATTCGGCTGACCACTGTGTAGGGACCCTCCCACGGACACATCAACTTCGGGTTCCTACCTCTGGTACGTCGTGGATTATGGAGCCAAACGAGATCCCCTGTCTGGAAGTTTCTGTGGTGGCAGTCCCGGTCGTATCGACGCTTCATCTCTTCCATTTTTCCTTTGAGAGTGTCCCTTGCGATCTGATGTGCCGTGTCCAGGCGCCGTTGCAGCTCAGCGCCGTACTCTCTGACCTCTTGTGCATGTGGTGGTCGTCCGAACAGGAGGGCCAGTGGCAAGGTGAGCTCCCGTCCAAACATGAGGTACGCTGGTGAGTACCCTGTGGCAGCATGTTCTGAGGCTCGGTACGCCAGCAGTGCAAGGGGGAGCTTCTGGTCCCAGTCACGTTGGTGATCAGCAATTAGTTTGGCGAGCCATGCATTGAGGGTCCGGTGGAACCGTTCAGCTTGCCCGTCACTCTGTGGGCGCAGGGGCGTTGTTCAGGTCTTCCGCACCCCCAGCTGCTCAAGCACATTCTTGAAGAGGGCAGACTCAAAATTTCTTCCTTGGTCTGTGTGCAGTTCCCGTGGGACCCCAAAACGTGACACAACCTGATCAACAAAGGCCTGCGCGATTGTCTCTGCCTGCTGATCTGGGACGGGGATGGCTTCAGGCCACTTGGTGAAGTAATCAACGATGGTCAAGATGTACCGATTCCCACGATCTGTGGTGGGCAGGGGCCCCAACACATCTACTCCAATCCGCTGAAAGGGGCAACCTGCTGCATACCGACACAGTGGCGCTCGTGTTGGACGCCTTCCTCCAGTCCGGCGACCGCATGTGTCACATCCTCGGCACCACTCACGCACGTCCCGGTGGATGCCTACCCAGTATGCTACAAGCCTCAGGTTGGCCAGGGTCCTCTTCTCGCCATGGTGGGCCAGCCCATGTGCAGTCTTCAATGCAGCCTCCCGCTCTGCCTTTGGAATAAGTAGCTGTAGTTGCACAGAACGGCCATTCGCTGATTCCCAACGCCGATGCAGTACGCCTTCCATAATCTGCAAGGAGTTGTACATGGCCCAAAGAGCTTTGACCTCAGTCCCCTCACCAGACACAGCTTCCCACTCAGGTCGCATTCCTGCCTCCATCCAACCAATGACCTGTTTCAACACTGGGTCTTCCAGCTGTCGCATCCGCCACTGCTCAGGATCATAGCTGGCTTCAGGAGTAACCCTGTAGACCTCAACATGTTCTGCTTTTTGAGCTATTTCCTCCCTCCGTAGGCAATATCTACATTGTGCAGCAGCGCATGGGCGGCGGGACAAGCCATCTGCATTTCCATGTTGCTCCCCCTTCCTGTATTGGACGACTAGATGGTATGGGGCGAGGATTTCCAGCCATCGTGCCAACTGTCCATCAGCGATCTTGAAACTCTGCAGCCACCGTAGCGATGCGTGGTCCGTTCTCACTGTCACATCAAGTCCATTATCAAGACCATATGGGGCAAAGTGCACAACTGCCTCCTTTACACTGAGCAGTTCCTTCCTGGTGCCACAGTAGTTCCTCTCTGGCCTAGACAGGCAACGACTGAAGTAAGCTATGACGCGTTCATGGCCATCCTGCACTTGGGACAACACAGCCCCAATGGCAACCCCACTGGCGTCAGCGTCAATAATAAAAGGCTTGTCTGCACAGGGGTATGCTAGGATGGGTGGTTGCTGCAGCAATTCCTTGGCCCGAGCAAACGCCTTCCCACACTCTACAGTCCACTCCAGTGGCTCTGGGCTGCTCTGCACTCGGTACAGTGGCTTCATGATTTGGGCGAATTCAGGGACAAACATTCGGTAGTATGAGCAGAACCCAGTAAATGCGCGGACCTCGTGTGCTGTCTTTGGCTGCGGCCAGTCTCGAACTGCTTCCAGTTTCTTTGGGTCCGGTTTGATTCCTTCTGGCGTGATGAGGTGGCCCAGATATGTGGCAGTTCTTTGGAGAAACTCACACTTCCGCCCATTGAGCTTCAAAGCAGACCACAAACCTCATTGAGTACTTCCAGGTGCTCCTTGAATGTCTCAGTATGGACCAGCACGTCATCAAGGTATACCTCGACTACCCCTCTCTTCATCAAATCCCTCAAGAGCTGTCTCATTATGCGCTGAAATGTGGCAGGAGCATTTGTGAGGCCAAATGGCATGACTTTGAACTGCCAGAGCCCATCCCGGGTGCAGAATGCTGTCATTGCCCGGGCCTTTGGTGCCATCTGAATCTGCCAATAACCACTCTGAAGGTCCAATGTGGTGAACCAGCAGCTTCCCTTGAGGAGCAGGAGGGTGTCATCAATCCGTGGCAGGGGGTGGGAGTCCTTCCTGGTGATGTCATTCAGTCGCCGATAATCCACACAGAATCTCCAGTCACCAGACTTCTTCTTGACAAGAACCACTGGGCTGGCCCAAGGACTGTTTGACTCTTCGATTGCTCCAGCTGCCAGCATCTTTTGCACCTGCTCATTGATTATCCGTTGCTGCTCAGGGCTGGCTCGTCGTGGTTGCTGCTTGATTGGTGGTCCTGTGACGTTGATGTCATGTTCTCCCAAAGTGCAAACTCCAAGCTCATTGGGATCAGCTGCGAACACGTCCTGGTTGGCTATGAGCATTTGGTCAACAGTCACCAATTGAGCAGGTGTGACACGGGGTGCAACTGCCTCCCGTAACGGTATCAGCTGAGGGGGCAAAGCTTCAGTTGCCTGAACACTCGCAACTTTGTCTTCATGAGCTGGTGGCCCCAACTGGAGAATCCCTGATCAATTACACACCGATGGGCACTTAAAAAGTCCATCCCGAGGATACAAGGTTCTCCAATCTCTGCTAGCACGCAATCATGTTCTCTCTCGTCAGCACTGTCAAACCTGAGGCGCAGTTTCATCTTCCCTTGAATAGGAATTGTTGCCCCAGACAACATGCGCAGGTGCCCCGTGGCTGGTCGAGCCCCAGTGACTGTGACGCCCGCTAACCGAGGGTTGACAATCGTGATTGTTGCGCCCGTGTCAACTACAAGGGGGCAGGCGTGCCCATTGAGGGATCCAGGGATGACAATGGCTGGTTTATTCAACTGGTACACACACTGAAAGCTCTCAGCAACAGGGCAGACAATGGCACCAGCACCTGCCCTGGGGAGCTGGTGCCTACTCGTTTTCCGGGCAACTTCTTCTGATGTGCCCTGCTTTCCCAGATTTCCAGCAAATTACTTGACTTCGGTGAGTGTCTCTGGCAGCAAGCTCCTCACGAAGTATGCGGCGCACTAACTCTTCAGCTCCTTCCATAGAGTCCGCAGTGACAGCTCGTGTAGCAACACCAATTCCCAGCCCTGCTTCCAGCGTTAGTGCCCTAGTTGTTGCATCTCGCAGGGTAGCTGGGTCAGCACTGATGACAAGCTCCCTCACCCGAGGGTCCCGGAGCCCATTGATGAACTGCTCTACAGCAATCACTTCCCTGGCATCCTCTCCTATCTAGTCCTTCCACCTCTCCTGCAAAGGTTGCGACATCCTCTCCCTGGCGTTGAACTCGCTGACGCAGGCGTGCAAGGTACAATCGGGCCTGCCCCTGGGCCCCAAATCGCCGACCCAACGCGTCTTCCATAGCGGCCAAGGTCCGCAGGCCTTCAGGTACATTGCACACAGCAGACAGGGCAGGTCCTCGCAAGGCTCCCATCAATCGGGCGGCTGCTACCCCTGGGCTCCACCCATTGGCCCGTGAAATGGTGCGAAACTGGGTTTCATATTCGATGGTGTTGATCCATCATAAGGGACGCACCGGATTGCTTCTCCGCGCTCATGGTTGTTGTGGGCAGTCCCTGTCGCTCGCTCCCACTGATGATGGTCTAGTTGCATCCGTCCGACGGCCTCAGTGAGCGCAGAATGCCTGAACACTGATTTCAATGAAGACATTTTTCAAAAAATTTGATCTTAAAATTCTCCGATCCATTGCAATAGTTACATTTTCTACGAAAATTCGCTAAAACATCATGACAGCAACTAGAACTCTCATATTCTGATAATGTCGGTCAATTGGAACCTGCAATGAGACACCAACGCAGTTTCATTTTATGAAAGTAGAGATTGAGCAAATATACCTATTTTGCATTTGTCTGAAATTGTGTGGTTATATATTTTTTTAAATCGTCAGTATTTTGTAACGTCAAAGATCTCAAGTTTTCTGAACGGGAGAAGTGCCTATTTCTGTTACTGAAGCTACATAATATATAAACATGCACTTGAAGAATGAGATCCTACATGCGACACAAACTTCACCAAGTCGCCATCTCTCGGGCCTTCAAGTTCAATTTTTAACCGATGCTTTAATTTAAGCTCTTTTTATCACTTTGAATCTTTGTTTTAATCACAGGATGATACATGTAGAGCCAAAGTTTTACCAAGCCGGTATTATCAACAAATGTGAGCTACAGTATCAAGAAATTTATATTAAAAATACATCAAGGAATATAAGAAACATACATCATCAAATGCTTGGCCGAATGTTTCGGAGAATTCTTCATCGAAGTTATCCACATCTATTGGTTCTTCTTTAATTTTGACGGGTAGGACAACACAATCTTCTGAAGTCTGGAATACAATGTGGTTTTAGATCAAAGGCATGAAATAAAATGAGTCCATCTTTTAACAGTGAGGTGGTTGGAGACAGAAATATGTCTTTTAGATACAAGGGTAGGAAAACCTCTGCCTGTAGCGTGGTTGGACCACCCATATTTCACTGGTGGTAGTCGAGGAAGGGTAAGCAGAAAGAAGAGGACTCACGGGAGTAAGAAAAACGCCCATGATACCATATTGGTGAAGCAGGAGTTACGGACAGGGTGACACAGATAAATCTATCAAAACTTAGCTTTGGAAACTCCTCCCAATAAATTAGTTGCATATACTAAAGATAAAATTCAGAATTGCATCAAACCGAAATCTGGCATTGTTGGGTTTGATATAATTGAATCTAGCTTTGATTTGAATTTGCGTGTTTAGATTGCATTTACTTGACTAATAAAAATCTACGTAATTTGGATACAAAGGAAGGAAATAAGATTTGGAACCAGGTACTGAAACTGTTGTTTGAGAAGGATATATATGTACCTGGTACATACTGAAACCGTAGACTGAAGGAAAGGAAAGATAGACAAACGCTTTGGGCCGGTTATGAAACTGTTGGTCAAAGAGGTGAGGTGAGTTTTATGATGGATAGGAGGACCTCCTTCTCTATTCTTGAAAACCCTGCAGCTGGAGGTATCCCTGAGGTTTATTCAACTTTCAGGATATTCTCTGGGTGTAGCAGGTTAAGCGCCTCTCCCCTTTGAAGGAGTAACTTCTCTCTTTTCATCACCTCTCATTGTCACAGTTTTTAAGGTGAGTTGTTTGGAGAATAAAGAAGGTAAGTTTGAGTTTACGAATGACGATTCGGGCTCGTCTGTTCAGCTATTTATGGATACGAACTTTCTCCCACTTGTTGGGATAGAAGGTGGGAGTCAGATGGACCCGCCTGCTATCCCTTGGCGTCAGCTAGGCAGTTTGAAGAAACGAACCCAATTCTTTATGGTTTATTCGATGCGTTAACACAACTTGAAATATAAGTAATTACAAAAGGTGTTAAAAGAAACCAATCAATAATGTTGGTGCCTAAAACCACCTATACCGGTTAAAGGCAAATAATACTGTTAATAAATAATATTTTATACGGAGAAAACTGCACTGTTTCACTTCTTGGACAATAATATATTTAAAAAGCAAACCTATTCAACGAAACCAAGAAACAGCAGATGATTCAAGATCCCAAAATAAATATTGTAACTAGTTTCTAACAAATATACCTCATCATTTTCCAGGGATGCAGATGCTTTGCCGTTCAGAGGTTTCGAAGGCTCGTTCAACACAAGATCATCCGATTCAGTTCTAGCATGGACAGATTTCTCAATGAGGGCGTCTAATCTTCCTTTTCCAACATGTTGCACGATAGGTTTCGGAACATCAGATATTAGTGATCTAGGAATCGGTTTTGGTTTAGGTTTAGCTGATGCTAGAGACTTCAAGTAATCCCTGAAAAATAAGCCAAATAAAATCAGTTGGGTGTCTGTACGTCAACACATTTTAGCCTTAATCTAATCTAGAATTTTAATAATCAGTAAATTCAACGTAACCGCATTGCTTTCACTAATGCATTATCGATTTATTCAAACAAACAATTTTGAATTTAATGGCAATTGAACAAGTTGGCAGTTTTTTATAACTTAGTCTGGAGGGTTATAACTATTCGACAATCAAACATTAGTGTAGTATTTGTCAAGTATCTCATACTCTTTCAAAATCCTGAGTCAAACCCACAAGCTCAACAGCTTCGTAATCCGAACAAACCAAATATGTTGAACATGAATAAAAGCTAGCAATGTTGAGTGGAGACTACATACTTCGAACAATAAATCCAACGTCTCAATTTACTACCTACCTTTATCATAATGATTAACCACCTCTTGAAAAATGTAAATAGTTAATACATCAATACGTCAATAAAAAATAAAACAGGAAGGAAGCAAACAGGAAGCAGTTTTGGAGAGTGCTCACTCAGTTAGCTCAATCGCCTCAGAAGTAAGACTCCAAGTAGAGGTTTGTCCGGGGAAACAGTCCCGACTCAGATCGGAGTCGAACCAGAACCAATGGAAGGGAGGGGATAGAGGTGTTCAGTTCTGTTGGTTCCAACTCCGGTTGTCCGAAAGGTCTTAGGGCTAGGACTTTGCAGGAGGCAGGAGTCTTAAATCTGTAATCTGTGATAAGCGCGAAAACGTCTACAAGGCGGGTCACGAACTAAAGTCCAGGCAAAAATCTCGAACCACTTGAAAGGGTTCTTCACAGTTCTGAACTCCTTCTCCAGACAACGAAGTTGAGGTTCCAGGACTCCTCAGAACTGGTTCTGAGTCTCTCCAAATGGCCCACCCTGGGTGTTGTCAGTTCCAAACGGTTCGGGACTGCTCTCCGGACAAACCTCATGATTCAGGCAGGTCTTCTCAATATCATAATAATACAACAACTTAGTTAATTTTGATCAACTGAATCCTTGAATCATGAACTTAGTAAAATGGTAAAATTTTGCGAACATACTTTGCAGAAAGTTCCTTCGGTTTTGACTGAGACGGTGAAGCTGAATTAGACATAGGTGAATCATCTAACTGCCCAATTATATCACCCAGCACATCGTCTTCATCAATTTTGACAGCCTAGAAATATGAATACATAAATACATTAACAAGTTGAGGAGGCCAGAATATTAAGTCAGCACCAACAGTAACACATGGTGCGAAGCGACCCTGTTTAGCAGTGACCATTGATGGTAGGGTTTACACCTATATGTTAACATTCTACCAAAAAATAAGGCTAAATTGAGTGGATTCCAACAAAACCTTGATTTGTCAATGTTTTTAGTTGATTTATTAATTGAACAATGAATAACACTTACCTCTTTCTTCTTTTTTGCAGGCATGCTCATGAGCATTTTCCGAACATTCCCTTTCTTTTCATCAGGACAGACGTCCCTCGGGCGCTTCCTTCCAGTCTTGACAACTTTGGATTTGGAAAGAGACTCTTCATCCAAATCATCATCAAATATTTCACGACCATCTTCAACGTATCCACAACCCCCTGTAATAAAAGAGAGTTCAATCAAGAGTTGGGTTTTCGGTGTTCAACATAATTTCAACATAATGATCTGCAAGGCATATTTCTAAGGGAATTAGGGGATAAATTGGGGCAATGTTTTATTTTAGTGTTTCGAAATAATACATATGCTATAATCACATACCCCCAGCATTTGCATATTTCAAATTTTGTACTTCGATTGATCACAACTATGGCTGGATTAACAAATGGTATGAATCATGGTTTCACCTGAAATTTCCCAAAATCAGTTTTCTTTTCCGCAGAAAAACTTGTCAAACTTCTAATGGTTCATAAGCTGGAAAATGTATGAACTCATCCCAACCACTGGACATGCGGAAAACTAAAATTGGTCGACAAGTGACACTCCGAGAGTGATCAACCGATTTTGATGAAATGGTGAAGGATTGTGATGGTGACCTCTTGGTTCGTTCCCTATATAGGTACCTTAGGTGGTGAATACCGTTGGATTTATGGTAGGGTGTGCACATCCGCAAACATGAATTATCTAGAACACCTACTCAGCCCAAGTGAAGCCTAGTTCACCCAGTTGAGTACAGTAGGCTGCCAGTTGACTGGCATACAACTATCAGCTAGGGCTTGCCAGTAAATATTGGTAAAATAAACGCCCAGTGAAGTGTTTACACAGGACGGTTCAGTTTCTTTGAGTTCAGTGTGGTTAACTTAAAAATGGCCAATCAGGTAGTTAAATAGAAAACCTCTATTAAAAGTGGTTTTGGGTCTAGAAGAAGAGCTTTTCGACCTGGTCAGAGAGGAAGAAGTAGCGTAGTCAAGGATATGGGTAAGGAAATGGGTCGGCAAGCGACCCAAATCGGGAGTATCATATAATTTAGACCATTTCATCGTTAGCACAGTCGGGAAACAGGAACATAACAGAAAGAAATCGCCAACACGAAACAAAAAGATGGGAAAATAGTAAACACTCTCCTTCCAGGAAACTAGAATGCGAGAAGCGCTTACAAACGGGTTCGGAAAGTCCAGTAAATCTAGCACATATGAAAATTGAGTAGTTTCTGAGTGGGCGAGATCACTGGCAATCAATCTACTCGCCCTTACTAGTTAATTCACCAGCCGAGTTTACTGCCATTGACGTTCACACTTGCTGAGCTCTGGCAACAAGTTTACTGGCACCCATCCCTTTCCAACCTGTACTCGCACACTCTACTCAATTGTGTCAACTAGGCTTTACATTAACTGAGGACCCAGCTGATACTGCCTACCCAACTAGGCACACTTTTGGGTTGGCTTCCAAGTTTACAAGCAAAAACTGAGCGAGAAATATTAATGCAAAAGTGATTGTGAAATTAGACCAAGATAAATCTAAGGAATTCATATTTGCCCTCAAGAAAGTTAATGGTCGTGCTGCTCACTACTGTGGTAAGTATGAAAATACTATTTCAATCATTCTCAAGGAGTAAAAATAGTGACGGCCAGATTCCCATTCTTCTTCTCTGTTCACAGATACTCTTGATTGTATTGTGTTACGCTCCCGGAAAATAACTCTCACAGTCGAAGATGTTTGATCACCCTGGCCACACAGCTCAGATCGTTGGTGTTGCAACTCGGGGGAAATAATACGAAACAATAATTATTTAAATCCCTCTCGAGGCAAAAGACTGTAAACATCAGATTCCCTAGCACCTTCCACTTGCTCAGTCACTTGAGTCAAAACACACTATGACAATGACCTCGCTCGACGGCTGGTATTTGACTCCATGGAAATGTTACGCTCTAGGATATTATTATCCGGATACGATCCTTGTATCGTTACTCCCGGAACCACCAGTACCATGAGTTTAAATGGGATAGATGATCAAGAATTGGAGATTCTCGTGTGCACCTCACCCTGGCCCTAAACCGTTTGTGATGCTTTGTGCTATCAGCTAAGCTCTAGACAGCTCTGAATAATATGCCACGAATAAGGATACTGCAGAAATAGTTAAACACAAGTTGCTCCAATGAACAAAATTTACAACGTTTTAATTAAGATTATTATTAGTACCTACCAGTTCTCAAACTAAAACGAAAAAAGTTCTTACACTTACCGTCATCAACAATCCAATCATCATCCTGCCTCTCTAGAACCTTCTTCGTGTACTCCCGTTCGTCCACTTCATCGTACACATTATCTAACTCTCCAACCTCATATTTGTTCCTACCCGAGCGAAGTTTGTCCAAAAGATCGCGTTTCTTTTGCTTGGAGGAAGATACTCTCTTGGAACGCCCTGAAAATATAGAATACAGAGTAAGTTTGTAGAGATACACACCAACAAGTGCTAATAAGAAAACTTTTTATGTTCAAGATGACTCTGGATAATGCAGTTTGAAAGAACTAAACTGGATGATAGATGAAATAAATGTATCGCGAATCTCGGACAGAAGTGACACACAAGACACAGTCCTGGAGGGTGTTGTGTTGTTCGGGCCCCAATGTTTGATGACTTCCCGAGTTCTACAAACCTACGTATTCGAAAGCTAATTTCAGTACCATGAAGAAATGATCAATCATTGATAAATGACTGGGAAGTAGTTGAGTGCCTACTTGCCTACCTACTCTCAGTAACAATTAAAACCGTAGAGGAACCATTATTACACTGTTTCATAAAACCAAGTTAGGCATATAATGTAAGTTTATGGATCTATTATACAGCAGTTTAAATTTTAAACCAACACCAATAAACAGACAATAGAACAAAATTACCTCTTCCTTCTTCTTGCGTGTCGTCGCTCATAGTGTATGTGAATAGATGAGTTTCGAGCTTAGCGCATCACACGAAGCGAAGACCATAAATAAACTCGCGGATTAAAATGCAGTGATCAGACCACTTACATAAAACGACCTGCTTATCACGTTTTACCAAAATATTAACAAAATCATACGAATCGAGTGAGGTTTGAGTTTAGATTCGCTATCACTTGTTATCAAATTGCGCGGATTTGTGGCGGGAAATTGGAGAATGTTGTTGTTGTTTACAACTTTTTTGACTCTAGCTGTCAAGTCGAGTGATGACAATCTGTGATTCTCTTTCGTGTTTTCTCCTTCCTTCGTATTCTATTCACCCTGATGTTATAGGTACGTTCCGCGTTTTTTTGTAATTGTCTAATCACCAATATCTCTGTCTCTCTTCAATATCTATTCGCTCTATAGGGGTGTACGCAAATCTTTAGGTTGTTTAATTTTGTGGAAGAAATGGTGGTAATGCCACCTTCTTGCCAACGCCAGAGCATCTTTATAATAAGTATGTGATTCCCCAAGACCATCAAAGTTTGGCCAGTAACTCCGCATTGATCCTGATTACGATTCACTAAACTTATCTGAGGGCCAGGTGGGTGATGCCCTCCACCTCAGCCATGAAGCTCGACCTTGTCCCATGAATCATCTGCCACTCCTCCTCACCACGGTTCAGGCACCATAATGTACCTGCGACGCTTCCACCACAGAATAATGTATGGCCCATATTCTCGTGACGTCACGCCTGGAGTAGGTTCGCGTTTCAGCCAAAGTCGGCCATGATACCGCCCTACGTCAATGAATCGCTACTCAACCAACCTATTTCTCACAAGAAGTTTGCCGTTTCATATCAACATAATTCGTGGTTATAAGGCCATTTTTCAACAGTTTTGTTTTAAAATAGTATAATATTGTAGCAATACAAAGTTTCAATTCGACTAAATGTTATAATAATCATACCTGCCAGCGCAATAATTGATTGTAGATTGCTGTCAACAATACCAATCTAACGTGAACGAATTTTTATTTGGACTAGGAGGCTACTAACTATTGTAGTTAATCAGTGTCAGAAAACTAAAGAACTTCATTCGTTTAGGCTTTTCGTTTTAACCTGAAAAAATTGTAAAGAAAAGATGATTGAAAATTCCTCAGGTGTCTGTACTGCTGTGTAGGTACCTAGCCATTGCTCAGGTAGCATCATCAGCGTTTTATTATAAGTTCGTAGTACTATGCTTAACTGAGGAAGCTTTACTTGTTATATTGAATGAATAAAAGGATTTAATAGTTTGTCAAAATAAACAAGGCAGGTTGTTGCTACACCAAGAAACGAAACTACTTAGGTTTAGGTAGTTACGTACGTCCTACCAAATTTGCTGTTGGTTTAAAGTGCCTAAACATAGTAGGTGGGTCGTTGCTCTGCCGACGAATACATCCGCTGATTATTTGTTGCAAGTTTGTCAAATATCAAATCAGGGAATATGTAACATAAATTAAAAACCAGCTGCAAGGAAAAAACCTTGAAATGCATTCTTCTGAAGGTAAGATTTCATAAAGACGGCATTGGCAGTGCAGTAATTGCACGAGTTTTGCAGTTACGCAAATTTTAGGGACAAAAAAGGTAATTAGGTATCTACTTTCGTTTTCATCAATGAAGTACATGAACAAGTAATAATATACAGAAAGTAAGTATGTATACCTTCCCTCTTGGAACTCACCTTTCCTCATGCGGTAATTACTATTCCTGGCTGGCAGAGCTCTCATAGCACATCCTTTCACATCACCCCTTTCACAGTACTCTAAAGATTTTTAGTTTCAATTGATTCAAAGAACAGTTCTAAAACTAGATAGGTAATCCACAACATCTTTGCAGCTGATGTCTGGAACATCTAGAACACTTGTATGTCAACTCCCCAACACACATTTCATATGGATCTCTACCTACTCCACAGATTAAATCTTGCGTTTGTTCGTAGTGTTTGAGATCATCACCTGATAATAACTTGATGTAATTTGCATACAACTTATCACCTTGCATAGGTATTACAAATAATGAAAATATGGACTAGGAACTAGGTAAGACTATGTTATGCAGTTGTTCAGCTGTGCCTACAAATGGCGCCCTTTCGTATAGTTTATCCGTCACCATGACAACAAGGTGAAATAAGTTCGACTTCGCCTTGCCTCGATGTAAGGATGCGCTAGTGTTCAAGTCTCGTGAATATCACCCATACTACAGAAGCCCAACTCAACGCTGAGGACACTAAAGTGTGAAAAGTTTCCCGTAACTGTCACTACGATCGCGATTGTCGCATCATTTTCGTGCCGCCCAGTTTCAAAATACACTTGCTGCTAATTTTCATAAGTGGCGCTGATTTTCAAATCAGTCTGTGGGGGTAGTGGAGATGAGGCGATGGGAACCGCATTCCTTAATTTTTCTGATCTTTATTTACTAACGTTTTCACCACATATCAGGACTCTTTGCTCTAGTTGGTAGTGTGCAAATAAAGTGAAGGAAATCACAGATGGTTGTCTTGGTGTACATGGTTCTTCTGCCCTATTTTACATCTGTTTTGTCTGGGTCTAAAGAAAAAATAAAGCTTGGAAATTAGCACTTTTTTTGTTGAAATGACGTATTTAAGTACTTTAATTCAAAAAAGTGCAAATTTACCAGCTTTTAATATATTTTTTTAGACCTCCCAGACTAACGAAAGTGAAAATAGGGCAGAAGAACGATATGCACCGTAACCAAGACAAAACTACCTATCTATGATTTCCTCCACTTTATATCTTCACTTCAAAAAAGAGTCCTGATATGAAGAGGCAATATTTGGCGAAAACATTAGACAATAAACAGATGAAAATTCGTGGAATGCCTTTTCCATCGCCTCACCTCCACCACCCCCAGACTGAAGGCAAGGCAGAAACCCAACAGCACCGTATTTTCAAATCAAGCTGAGGAAGAAAACACCGCCTTTGTAAAATATTGTACGTCCGAAAACTGATTTACATACACTACCAACTGATTTCCAATTAGTATGATTAATACAATTTTAATCCTATTTAAATATCTGAAGTATTTCAGGTGTCGTGGAGTGCTATGGCAACAGGTTATCCAAGTACCTAGTAAAAAACAATATTTGTTTACAAAAACACCCACACCACCCTCACTCCTCATAAGAAACCCCCTCCCCTTCTCTTTCTTTTCATCATGATAGGAAAAGAAATACAAAAGGGTAAACTAATGTGAGTATTTTTTGACAATAATAAGAAACATTAAAAAATCGCTGCATGTTTCATCAACGCATTACGTAAGTGAGATGTAATAAAAGATGCCTGCGACTCTCTCCCGGCTTTTGGAGCCTTCGATATATAGGGTGTCCCGCATAAGGGGGTTAGTACTTCAGGGCGTGATTCTAGGGCTCATTTCTGATCTACAGTTCATCTAAGAGATTTTTTTTAAACGCTTAGTTTTCGAGTACTTCAGGTAATTCAATTTTTGAGATTTTTTTCGTGTTTTTGACCATAAGTGACTAAAACAGCAAGTTTAAATTTGAGGATACCGTTGGAAAGAACGTTAAATAGTTAAATTTCCTTCCTATCTAATGCCAAATCAAATTTTTTTGTAAGATTAATTTGGTGAAAAAACTGCGTGAGCATGAAATTTCCACGAGTATGAGAAATTCCAATTTTTTAAACCGGCTGAGAGTGTCCCATTTCTGTAATGTTTTTCGCGTACCTCATCTGTAAAAACTGGCCCAAGATCCCAGCTTTCTACCGGGGGGTATAATACATTTTTATTTTACTTTACTAATTAGAGGATAATAGTATGTTTGTACGTTGAAAAACAGGGTTTTTTCTATGAAATCGAGGGTTTTTGTGAAAAATGACCCTCTAAAAAAATTCGAGTTTGGGACCGGTTTCTACGTATTTTTTCACGCTGAATCGAATGGTAACACAGGTCTCCCCAACTCCGTTATAACAGAGTTTTACACTCTAACTAACTAGTTTTAACCTTAAAAACACATAAAATTGAACATAGGTAACAAATGAACTAAAGATTCTTAAGTTGAAGTGTAAAACTCTGTTAGAACAGAGTTGGGGAGATCTGCAAGTGTTACCATTCGATATCCGCCTATTGAAAAAATATGCATTTGGACCATCACAGATTTGGAACGTTGACGGAAGTGGCTTGTCAACTGTACCTACAAAACCTTCCAAAAATGGTTGCTGCTAAGGGTGTAAAAGCTGTGGGGGCTGTAAAGTCAGCATAGATAGACACAACTGCGATTTGTGATATCAAAGCTTTGGGGCAGTCAATCCCTCCTATATTGGTGTTACCTATATACCTAGGTTCAAAGAACATATGACGAACGGTGCAGCAGTTGGGCTGGTCAATTTATCAGGTTGGTCAAACTCCGAAACCTTCCTGCAGTTCCTTGAGCACTTAACTCGCCACACCCGTCCAACAGAAGACAACAAAATTCTTTCATTGCTTGGCAACCACGAGACTCATTTGTCAATTGATGCAATTAACTTGGCCAAGCAAAACTCAATCTTCATGTTTACATTGCCACCCCACGCCACTCACCGTCTCCAACCATTGGACCGTGGAGTGTTTGGCCCTTTTAAAACTTTCTATGAAACAGAGATGACTTATCATATGTTAAACAACCCGAACAAACCTGTAGCGATCTACGAGGTAGCGTACATTTTCGGAAAGGCATATCCTCGAGGGTTCACTCCAACTAATATCCTGGCTGGATTTAGATTGAGGGCATGTTGGATCTATCCATTTATTTTTAGTGATGACGAGTTTCTTCCCAGTGATCCATCACACCGTTCTCTGTTGCCAATTTCCCAGAATGAAACTGCTCCACCACCATCACCAATGCCTGCACGTACGGCTCCAGCTGAATACTCCATTCCCTCGGGAGGATAACTTGCACGAGTAAACTCACCACCTCCTGGACCATCAAGGATCTTCAAGAAGATCGCCTGTGCAGCTTACAATAAAACGCCGTCGCCTTGGCAAATCTAGAATCTTAACATACACTAGAAAAGGATGAGATAGATAAGTTGGCAGCTGCTTGTAAGGAGCCATCAATCAAGAACCTGTTCAGAGAAAATCAGAAGAAACGTGAAGTGAAAAATAAAAGAAATCCGTCACCCAGTAGCAGCTCTTCGAAGATGTGCCCCTTGATGAAGACGAAACAGACCAAAATTTGGAAACACTTGTAGCCAACATTCTCCGGGACGAGACCGACATAGACGATCAGCTGGTGTGGGATGCTGAAAATATTACGAAAAAAATAGCGAAATGGGTTCTAGTCAAGTTTCCCTGCCCGAATGGAGTGGTTTTACGTCGGGAAGATCGTCGAGATATAGGGAACGATGAAGTTACCATTAAGTTTACCCGTAAAAAGAATGAAAAGTTTATTGACCTCAAATTGAGGACATATTTTCAGTAGATCCAAATTATATAGAAAAACTTCTCCCAGAACCGGTCGAGGACAGATGGGGTAAAATGACATTCTCCCTGTCATTTGAAGAGATCAACGTTTTTAGCGTATAACCAAATTTTGTTTGTTAAGCTTACTCGCGCATCTTTTCGCCCGTCTGTCTGTCTGTTCCATCGGGATCTCGGCCCCCTGGCCAACCTAGAGACTTCCGGTTTTCACCCCTAGGGAGTTGTTTACATTACTTGGGTTTTGCCGCGTAACCAAACAGTTAATATTTACGCACAGATGAATTCAAAACACGTGGAACTTCGAAGTAGAATCTTTTTTTGAAGCTGGAAACCCTCTCTACCCATCAAGTAGAGGTAATTTAAGAAGATACGTTCATCATTCTCTAATTTCCGAATTCATTTGGGCTAGACAAAGGACACTAAACTATGACTAGACCAACATAAGGCTAGACTAGCGCTGCAACGTGTACTACACTACGACTACATTAGCTCAAAAAAAAAAAAAAAAAAAAAAAAAAAAAAAAAAAAAAAAAAAAAATACCTAGACTCGCGAGTGTCACTGGTTTTACCAGGAGCCGAAATATTAATCGTTTGGTTACGCGGCAACATCTATGTAATGGGTTTAGAACCATTTTTAGTGTAACCAAACTTTGTTATTATTTTTCCAAATTTCGACAAAAAGTGACGTCACACTAGGCTTAGAATCGCCACCCAGTCGGGAGAGGTGGAAAAAAGCTATGTTACATCGTTTTGCCAAAACTTAAAAAATGTTGCAAATTAATACACAAAGGTTTATTATTTCTGTACTAGAAAGACCTTCGACGCAGAACACTGGCCCTAATTGTTAAGCCCCGCTTACAGTATATTTACTATCGAAACTTGGGGCTTCCAGTACCCCATAATTGTACGCTTTATAGTAAAGTTGAGGAACAAAATGATATATGATTATGTCATCATCCCATCAAGTAGAAGGGTGGGATACACTTCATATTGTTTTGAAACTATGTTTCCCCCTTGCACATTATATACAATTAATGCATTTCAGTAGGTTGATTAGAGAAAATAGCCGTTACACATTAGCTCAAAAACATAGGTACCTAGGCTTGCCATCAAGATATGGGTATTCGCGAGTATCACTGATTTTACCAGGAGCCAAAATATTAACTGTATAGTTACACGGCAACACCCACGTAATGCGTTTTGAACCATTTTTAACACAGAATGTGTTTTTGCGATGACCTACCGAAAAAAAATCGTCACAAAAAACCGACAGAAAAAACCGTGATGATTTTCACGTACAACCAAGCCGTTGGTAAGGAAATAGAACTCCCGCAGTGTTCATTGCACAGAAATTGTTCACCATTCGTTGGAAAGCTCTCAATTTATATAGTATTTTTCTTTTAGTTACATATTTATTTATATAATATTTATAGGGTTTTAGACCAAATTAAATGTCTAACAATTATTTATTTTATTATTGCCAAATATTGTTATTATTCACGTGCAACCAAGCAACCAAGCAAAAACACATTCTGTGTTCCTATGATTTCATACAGAGTATGGAAAAAGAAATAAACCGGGGGGTGCAGGGGGGCGGAGCCCCCCGCCGAGGCGCAAAGCGCCGAGTTTTATTTAAAAATTCACTGTTCGTATTTCTTGAAATTTACTTTTTACCATTATTCTTTGAGGAAGTTTTCTTCATAAATATTCTAATCTAGGTTCTCTTCAACTATGTGATTTTTTAAAATGTGATAATCTATATCTATACACTATTTTATAGGAATGAAACTCCGTCTGTTTGTCTGCCTGCCCATGCCATGCTCAACCAAACGGCTGAGTGTGGGGAGATCTTCTTGGATCTTTCTGAAAGGGGGAATAAGCGATTTTAAAATGTTCTACTCCCACCCCAACCATGGGCTGGAGGGCAGGAGGGGGGTGAGAGCCTCTATACATGCGCGTTTTTTCGCCAAGCGCTCGATCTTCTATCCGCTGCCACATTAAAATTTGATCGAGAGCAATTTGTACGTTTCAGGACCCGTAGAACACGTTGGTGCCGTCAAAATTGGCGAAAGATGCTATCTTCCCGAAGAAATCTGCGAGAATATGCGGTAAATGACGAAAAAGATGCAGTCTCCGCTGTTTTTTACCCCCATAGACCCAGTAAATGTTGACAGTTTTGACTCGGATTGGTCTTAAAATGTTCGTATAAGTTCCAATTCGGTCCTATGCGAGTTTCGAGACATGAAATTGTGTTTTCCGATTTTAGTGAACGAAAATATGGATGAAAACGTTGGTTTACGAGCTACTGCTCATCCTTATTCCGTCGAAACGTAGTTACTCTGATCTTTGCCTTCGAACCTCTTGATCTCGGGAGGTTTTCCAAGATAGCCCTTCTACGCACATTAAAAAAAAAAAAGGCTTATCTTTATTAAAGCTAGTAAAATTTCGTGGATCCACCTAGTTTCAAAGGATTTAGGTTTTTTGAAAGTAATTTCCAACAGAAAAAAAGTCTGCAAAGTTGGGTGGGCAGAATAACTTCCTCACATAGAAAAAGTCCAGTCATGCAGCATGACCCCATGAGCGAATTATTGAAGAAATCTTCGATTATTCCGCTTTTTGACTGATTTTTAAACTTTGAAATTTTTGAAAACTTGATGCATATTCTTATAGGAAATTTTACGCTGATTCCGAACATACCACATGTTAGTATGCTGAAAAAATTATTTCGCACAACAAATCGCAAAAAACAGGCTATTTTGACATTTTTGACTATTTTTTTGAAAATTTCAACCCGAAGATGTAATCCGATCATGCTGGCCAACGAACTTGAACTTTCGTTTTGTGTCCTTAACATTTTAAAATTTGTTTGAAGTTTCTAGCACAATTCTACGGACAGTTATCGTCTGGAATGACACATACATACATACATACATATATACATACATACATACATACATACATACATACATACATACATACATAAAAAAATGCGTTAAACTCCAGAATATGATTCAGAATAGCCTGAAACGGATTTCTGAATAAAATCTTTTCAAAAAATCACATTCTACAAATTTTGAGGCGAGAGCGCTTAATTTTCTTCAAAAATTCGCTAAAAGCAGCAAATTATTACACAGCAATTTATTATTTTCGTTTTGCTCCTTTTATAAGATTTAGTTATTTTATTTGTTTTCCATTCTGTTGGGATTGTCTATAGAAAGGGATTGCAAGCAAATTACCACCCCCTCCCGAACCATGGGCTGTAGGTCTCGATGGTATGAGGACTATATCCAGTCGCATCTATACATCCCACACCGAGCGAGCAAAGTGAGCAATATCCCCTACACATGTCGGATTTCACCAGGGTTTTTCCTACCGAAAAGTAGGCTAGTAAGCTAATAAGACATGTGAAGATTTCTAATAAGACTGATACCAAAAACAGAAATGAGGCTGAAAATAAGTAGGTATAATACCTACCTAGTGTTGTTTTAATACGGTATTTCTTCTATTATTTAATAAAATTCGTGTTCATGATCTATTTATTTGCATTTTTTGAGGTCCTGTTGAAAAAGGGGGTGGCCTAAGCTAAAACAATTCCCGGCCTGATGTACACGCCCTGGTTGTACCCAAGCACGTATAGAGGGAGGGGGCACTGGGTACACTGCCCCCGGGGCCCGGCTGTTTTGAGGGGGGGGCCCGGATTTTCTTTAAGAAGAAAAAAGAAGCGAGAAAGAAAGAAATTGAAAGAGAAAACACGCCAAGGGGGACTCACAAAAAAAAAAAAAAAAAAAAAAAAAAAAAAAAAAACCACGTTTCTTATTTCAAACAACTGAACGAAACTTATTTCTGTTCTAGAACCAAAAATTTCAACCATGTATCATGTTTTCTCCTCGATATTGATTCGAAATTCTATGAAAACATCAGAAATTAACAAGCGGTTGCAATCATGTTCACAATATCAATTATTGAGAATGATCACCTGTGTGTAAACAATTATTTATATAACCATGCTCATAACTCAGTTTGTTGGACACGCACTTCGCCGTAGTTAACATAATATTGTTGGATAAATCGAGAGCTTTCGAACGAATGGTCAACGAATTTTGTGGGATGAAAAACGACGAAGTACCATTTCCCTAGCAACGACTCGGTTGTAGGCGGAAATCACTGTAACACTATATGTTTCGTGCGCGGAAAAAAATTGACTCGCAAAATTTGCTAGGACCCCAGGGCTAAAACATGATACATGTTAAAATCGTTCGGGATCCCCATTTTCAACATTTCACGGACATCCCATCACGGACATTGTTCCTAAAAAATGAAATTTTTGCATGTTTCCAAAATTTACAACAATTTTATCACGCTGAAGCTCTAAAGTATAGCTGAATATCAGTAGGTACTTCAGCTTTCCACATTTATAGTAAATAATTTTACCTTTACTCTACTAATTAGCGAAGAAAAATCATGTTTTAATGATTATAAACGTGACTTTCTTCAACGAAATCATCAGTTTTCAGGAAAATGACTACCCTCTACGAACTAATGAGTTTGGGGCGGTCTCTCGGCTGCATTGAATATTAACAGTTGCAGTTCTCTCAAACTCTGTTATAAGCGAGTTTTTCACTTTTCTTGGCAAATTTTTAGTTTATTTTCATGTTTTTTCCGGGGTAAAATATAAAGTTTATGAATTTTGGGCTAAAATAGCACTTATCGACTCTAGTTGGTCTTAAATCCTCGGCATCTTTTTTGATCAGCCCCAAGAAGAGGAAAGGAATCGCCAACACAATTGTGAAAAATTTTATTTGGGTTGAATGACCACACCAGTCTTGGAAGTTTTGGCTTTTTATTGTTGTTGCATTAGCAATATTTCGGCGCCTTGATGGCCGCCCTCATCAGGCATAGTACAACATAATAATGGTTTTTTTTGTGTTTTCGTCACCCAGGGCTGTCTTTGTGGAACATGAATTGACACATCTAGCTTGTGGGAGGAGTGAACGTCTGCACTGGTTTTGTTGTGGTGGGAGAAAGTATGATGAAGTATTTTTTTGGAAAATTTTTGGGAGCAATAGCACTATTACAAATATAGAAAGTTTTGGTGATCACCAAATCATAATAAACAAGAAATAATAGACAGTTATGTAATAATTTGTCATTTTTAAGGGCCTTAGGATTTTTATCAACGGGCCCGGATTTTTTCTCCACGGCCCTGGTTGTACCTCAGGCCAGTTTGCAATTTTTGTTCAAATCGCTGTTGTTCCTCAGGAATCTCAATCTCTTGGTCCCATCAATCCACGATGAGGCATGGCATTGGACACCATAAGGATGTTGTAGAGGTTAAAAGGTCATTTAGGCCTGATGCACATGAGCTGCTAAGTAATCGGGATGCAGAGATTGTTTTCAATCGGATAGTCAGAAAGACGTTGGGAGTAACGGACCAATGCACAAGGGACGCCGATAGCTATCCGATACCCTCGGCCTAACTTGATAGGTACCTATCGGGGCTGCCGCTGGTCTATCCCTTGCGTTTCACTAGTACAAACGTGGCAATGGGACAGTGCACAAGACATCACTGCGTCCGTTCTATCTGGTGCTTTTTCGGCAATCATTTCCAAAGGTGGTACGGGAACTCTCACTGCATTTTCTTGCCCTTTTAATGCATCGCTGATTCTTGCAGCCAATTCATCTAATGAACGAATAGATATTCAAAAATAATTGAAGAATTGAAGAATTTTTGTTCATATTCCCTCAATTCTATGAAAATAGTGTTGAAAGCGCATTTTAAGTATCTCGCATCGTTAAATGGATGAACCCAATATCTTCGTTTACAGTCACTTTCATAAATGTATTTGTACACAAAGTACGATAATAAAACCTTATTTTTATAAATTTTAACTGGCGCTCGATCCATCTTGGGAGAAACAACACACGGTGCCGGTTCAATACGCTCCCCACAGAGCCCGAGCACCCCACGCTCAAACTGTGTGCGCCCCACAGTAGTCTCACTCTTTCCTGTCCAGAAGTAAACACCGTGTTGACAAATACTTCGCCAGTTAGTACAATCGATGAGTGTGGAAGGGGTTTCTTTATCGCAAATACAAAGGGCAACGAGCTATCTACATCAACATGATTTACATTCCTATAGGTGCAATCAGTTATCTTCTGAATTCAACCGGTCCGCTATGCTGCTCCGTGACTTTTACGAACGTATAGGGAAAAACGATGATTGTGCGATTATTTTTTTACGTGAAGACGATATTTTGGATTCGGAACCGGAAGGACCTTGTCATAAGTGCGGTGGCGGAATGACGGAGTCGCGAAAACGTGAGAAGAATGGAGAGTACCGTCGAATACTGAAGTGCACTGTCAGAAATTGCCGAACGACCCGGTCAGTGCGCCGTGGTAATAAGTTTTTCCACTATACAGACACTAGCAATAGAGTAAATTGTAGACTTAAGATATGTGAAATTCTCGAAATCGTGCTGTTTTTTATCCTCGATATTCCAATCACCAACGCCGTTAGTCTGACTGGGAGGGGAAATTGTACTCTCACTGACTGGTATAATATGTGCCGCGAGGTTTGCCTCAGCATCGTGCGAAAACGAGAGCAGATGGTAGGTACTCCCGAAAACCCAATTCAAATTGATGAGGCCAGATTCGCTGGACGCCGAAAATACAATCGGGGAAGAATGTTACAAGGGGATCGACGTCCGGCCGAAGAACTTGACAGTGACTAAGATCATTCTGTGGAAAACAACAGGAATCATGGTTGTCGGATTGACGACACTGAAGAAGAAAGAATCCCCACCCAGTTGTAATTTTCCGAGGTACCAAACAGGTAGGACGCTCCGTCCTATCTTTCATGTGCACAGAACTTAGATGGGTACCTATCAATCAAAGAGATAGGATAGAAAACAGTCTCAGCGTTCCGATTACTTAGCAGCTCATGTGCATCAGGCCTTACGCAGTGTCCTACGTGGATTTGCCGAACGCGTCAATGCGTTCAGGCGTTTTCACATGGAGCGGTACGACCGTAACAACCGGAAAGACGGAAGGCCGGAAAACCCAGTGGAGGGGGGGGGGGGGGGGGGGGGGGCGGAATGCGGCAGGGTGTTCACATGAAGCAGCACCTTGGTGAACGGAATCATAACCTACCTATTGAAACCCTCTCTGATCTGAAACCTCTACTTGTGGTTATCCACATTCCTGTCCAATGAGCTTGCGCAACGCTCGACGGAACGCGGCAACGGTATACAAATTTCTACTGCCGACCGCCTACATTCCGGCAACATGGCAGCCACCATCCTCAACTGTGGTCCCAACAGCCAATCACATTGCGTTCCGTCTTTCCGTCTTCGGACATACCGCTCCATGTGAAATCGGCTTTAAGCGTTTAAATGGTGGACCAATGAAATTTGCGAAATTCGTCATGTGACCCTGCCCGCGCGGCGACGCAACGGCGTTGAACGCTTCGGTTTGATTTTCAAACAAGTTTGATTTTTATTGCGTTCGCCGCGCGTCAAACGCGATTATATGATGTTTTTCTAACCTCTTTCGACATTTTGAACTTGTTTTCGTACTTTTTCCGCACGTTTCCTTCTGTGATAATGGAGTTAGCTGATATAGAAACGGCCAGGTCTTCATTTGTCACATTCGTTTTACACCTTTATCGGGAGATGCCCAGTTTCGAAGAAAATTACAATATATTGTCTAGTGTTTCAAGACAATCGTAAAAACAAAATACGAAGGCTTGAGTCATGCTCATGTGAGTAAATTTTATAAATTGTTCAGAGTATATTTAAATATGTGCAATTTTTCTGGAAATCTTTCTTGTAGTTCCTATTATTCTGCCATACAAATAAACTTTTGGATTCTACCAAATATTTGTTGTTATCTTTTTTTAAAATCATTGTAACGAATTAAAATTCTTGTTGAATATAAATGGTAAAATTCTTGCTTAATTTTGTTCACGATGTAATCGAAGGTTTTTACTGTCATTCTTGCATATGATTTAAAGTGTTATTCACTTTCCCTAGATTTGGAGTTTATGTAGGTTTTAGCATACAAAAAAGACCTTTAAATTATCACTGATATAAATTAATCTCTGAAATTAGTGATAATTGAAAGGTCTTTTTTATATGTATGATAAAACCTCATTATGGAAGATTATCACACAAAATCTTCAGAAACTCTTCTAAGATTATTGGAGTATAAGCGATGAAATTCACCGAATTCGCTCCGGCTTTCATGTATTTCCTCGGCCGGTCTCCTTTCTTTTATTATTTACAGCTAAATAATACGAAAGAGCCGTTGAGCTGGTCAGCAGCTCAAACTTGTTGATCGACGGCATGAATGCAAAATCAAATTGTAAAAATGAACTTGAAAACACAGGTGATGAGAACAGAACAGGTTAACTAGCTAAACTACGAAGCGTTTTTGCGTTTCCACGTAGGACACCACTTTTTTCTACCGCGCGGCATGACGCGGCAGCCGCCAACGCTCGTTTTTAACGCGCGGCTTGACGCTCGCGGCGGAGCCACGTAGGACACATCATGTTATGTTCACTTTCATTGGCTGTCCAAGACCCAAGAATAGCGTTTCCAATTTATCTTCTACCTCTATTGGCACTTCCTTGCAAGAATCCCCGTTTTCTCAGATCTCAAATCAATGTGCCAGAGAACATATTCCTCTACCTTTCCCATACCTATCTTACAGAAAATTTGATCGTAGAGTTCTATTCATACTGTGCCTGCGTACAGTAACTATACAGTAATTCCAAAAAAACACATTTCTAGTTCGCATATTATTTTATTCCAATCTGTTTATATGAATATTATGTACACAGCGAGCGTTAACCACTGCAACTCTCAAGTTGCATTTTATAGTTTATACACAATGTTTTATCAACCCGGTAGTGTTTTGTTTACAAAAAAACAGGTCTCTAGGGAATATATATTTATATATTTATCTAATAATCAATTTATTTTCAAATAATTAACCTGAGATTATATGCCGTAATTTTCTATTCATTAATGTTAAATACATATCTATGTGTACGAGGATATATATGTGCAAATTTAACATTATGAAATGGAAACTAATGCAAACAATATCAGGTTAGTAAAAATTCTAACCATATTCCCTCAATGAAAATTAAAACGACCTATTTTTGATTTTTTCAGCTTGCTCAAAATGCGGTTTCGTAAAAATAAATTTCATTCCAGCGTATTTGGTTATCAAAACTGGTTTTCAATTAGGTACCTATCCAAACGTATTGAGGAAATACAGCCGAATATAGAAATCCAAGTTTACTTAGTTCTTATGATTAACAATAAATTTGCAACAACAATAACATATTATCTTTTTTTTTCTTTGTAATCTCACTTTTTGAAATAGTTCAACAAGTAACATAAGTTTTATAAATAAAATTTTAGCTCCAACCCCTTCAATGAAATGCATTGGCAATTCTAAAAAGCAGATATTCACGTAGGGCCTAAACTCAATTTAAGTCACTCAGAACAATTTTACTTACTTTTTTCAAACATTTAAAAAAGGTAATAAATATCAATATGGAATGATGCATACCCACATCCATTGAAACATATTTGTGCGTGTTTCAGCTTGTTTATTTTCTTATTTTTTTCAAATGATTGTTCATTCATACACCTCATTGAGCTAGTGATCGGTAAAAAGGATTTAAGCCCTACGTGAAACGAAATGTATTTCCTCTAAATTCATTTTGCTTACCCAAGTTTTTTTTTTTTCCTTAAAAAACCAAAATCAAAATTCGCCCCATTCTATATAAACCCCTGGTTTATGTACAATGCACGTAAATTTGGGTATTATTATTATTATTTTCTCTTTTTTTTATTTTTTATATTTTTTTTAATGGACCTTTGCCACCACAATATTATATTTTATCATAATGGGCTAACTTTTTACACTGTAAGAAAAAAATAAAAAATAAAATAAAAATCATTCCCCGAACATTTCTCTACAAAATCCACATACATTCTACGGTTTTAATGTTTTTTTAAATTTTTATTGTTCATTCTTTTTTTTTCTTGTTCACAAGGAATTTTTTTTTCATTTTTTAAAAATTTTTTTTCCTTTAAATCTAACCAATACGGAACAATTTAATCGGGCTGAACCTAATAACAGAATGTATCTAGTTTCATCATTGCAATGCAAAAACTTCACGTCTAAAAATTTTTGTAAAAAACGTAACGTTTAAAAGAGCGGCATAAGAAATTTTTGCACTCAATGACGTACCAAATCGCAATTGCATAATATACAAGTTTGTGCTTTTTTTCTCTATTATTTAAGTAGGTCTATAACACTTTGTCTGAAGGGTCTTCTATATCAATATTTTTTGTTTTTTTCGGAACCGCATTCGTTGTAAATTAGTTAAATTTTGAATATAATTAGGCTTGAAAATATATCCAATATTTGCTTAAGTAGTTAGAGATTCTTACAATGTCCCTTGTTGGTTTTTTTTTGTTAACTATTGAGATTACACTTTTATCTACCGCCACTACCGAAAATCATTGTTCATGAGTAGGTAGTACTTAAAAGTAATATAACATTCTTATCGGATTTTTGGAAAAAATAAGTAAATTAAATAAAAACCTATAGATTTCTTTGGGGTGGTTTTAAACAGGGTTCATTCAGATTCAGTGGTATTGCGCCTGCCTTAAAATTAATAACAGTTATAGGTTTTTTTCGTCTATCGTAAGTACAACTTTGTTATAAGGCCCTTTTCATTCACATCATCATTCTTAAATTACAATATTAAGTATTTTTTCGATTCCTACGGGTGATAAATTATAACATTATTATAAAAAATAAATGAATCAAATAAATTAAACATTACGGACGCAATTAAATCTTACTCGCTCATTCACAATTCTTTAACAGTGTTTTTGACAACTCGTATATCCGTGATAGAGCGTAGCATTCTTATCAAATTCAAAAATATTTTGAAAGTTTTTGCGCTGTGAGAATTTAGGACATTGGATCTCTGAAACAACACAACGTTGTTTGAACAATTTGAGGTAATTTTCTTATCTTTCAAAAGTCAAATTGACACACGGTTTCTTCCGATAGCATAAGCCTCATCACTTCAACAAAATACAAAACTTTGCATTGATTTTCAATTGTTCATTTTTGAATCAAATTTGAAAGCGCGTGATGCGAACACGGCCGGCTTATAAGGTAGGCTCTTCATCAAAGCCGCATTCTTCGTGACAGTTTTTTTTTAAATCTTTGATTTCGTTCCCTAAAAACACCGGAACGATTTTGGTTTCCTTACAACTTTGAAGTTTCGTTTGGTGTTCATTCAAAATCCGTCAAATACATCACTGTTCACACAACATAGAGACCTCTTTAAGGTTCGTTGAAACTAAAAAATCAAACTCAAAAATTCTATTTTCATTTAGACAGTTCCTTCATCTTTGGAAATATTTCAATAATGTAAACCTATGCTTTACAAATTACAGCACATTGTATAATGAATGCTATACAAATTTGCACAGGAATTTAGCGAATGTATTTACTTTTACCTCTGTACTAATTACAACATCTGTAAATATTCTAATGAATGTTGAATTCTGTAATGAAAGAGTCTATGTATGAAAGATTATTTGCTGCATAATCCCCTTAATTCTAACCATTACACAATTGCTTCTCTAACATCATCGTTTTGATTTACACTGTATTTATCGAGTTATTATTATTTTTTTTATAAAAACAATCACTACAGGGTATCTTGACGAATATTTCAGGGTTGTTCAATTTCTTAAAGATTTTTTTAAATTTAATTTTTTTAAAACAATTTCTTTGTTCCTAACGATTCTATTCAGTGCACAAACTAATTGGGGCAACCGAAATCGGACTATCATCTTTTTAAATTCGCATTGGACAGCTCCTTTTTTATTACTTTAATAATAATATTGTCGTTCCTATTATTAAATCCTGAAAACAGTTGATTTTTAATAATTCACTTGAAAAAAAAAAGAAAAGAAAAGAAAAGTTTATTTATATAGAAAAAATTCCATTCTGAAGGATTTATTTAAAACAATATTTCAACTTAGCGTTAAATGCCACAGTTTGGTTCAGATAGCGTTCACGAGATGTTAAAATGCCTGAAATGGTGAACTTTCTAGGCAAAAAGGTAGTGTAACTAAATCAGATGTGATGGTGTGGTGAAAAGTGAATATTTTGAGCATGTTGAATTCAACTGTTTAGGCCTTTTTGGAAACATGGTCCGAAATACCAAGAAGTAACATCAGTTGAGGAAGATGAAATTTAGAAGCCTGAAACATCATTCGTAATAAAATATTGTTGATTCACTGTATAACTCAGAGGTCATTAAATATTTAATTATTTGCTGTTTCCAAGAACATGAATTAGCCAACCCTCCCCTTGTAGTTGATTCGAATCGTTTAAAACAATAATGGCATCCGGTCAACTTCAATTTGATAAAAAGCTACGTATGCTCAATGAACCATGTATGGTGATTTTCCAAAGAATACTTTATTTTTCAAAGAATAACTGTCGAATTTTTTCTATCGGCTGGTTGTGCATTTTGGAAGTTGCGGAGTTTGTTCTCACGTACGAACAGGAAATAAAAAAAATAATTTCTTGTTTTAACTGTGATAAAGTATTTTAAAAGATGATGAGGAACGTGGAAGTAAATGTGTATAACCATTATAATAAATGGTTATGACGTCACAAGGTGAGTTGTTAGGTAGGTACCAAAAAAGGTTTCGATAATTTACGGTTATAACACCTAGTTTTACGAACTGTTGGTCTTGAATGGCAAAATTTGCAATTTACATCTCATGAACGTTTCCTGTTAGTTAACGGGAGGTAAAATTGAAACGATTAATTCAACGTTCGTGAATTTCACTGAGACCTTCAAATTTGAACTGCAAAAAATGTCTTTCATATTCATGTGGAGACGATAATATTTATCCGCAAGGTAAACTCGCCTTTTTAAATATTCTTTTATTTACATTTATAAAGTGAGATCTCTACAATGACCCAATTATGAACAGCTTAGGCCTGCGTAGGTAAAAAAAAAAAAAAAACAACTAAAATCGAAAATGAAAAACAAAATTTGCTTAATTTTACGGAGCATGGAGGTGCCTAAAATTCATTAACACGGGTTTTTAAAAGTTTAATCATGAAGGAACTTATTTTGTATAATGTCAGTCCTAATTTGTACCTAAACTCGTCTGCTTACTTCACAAATTTCACGGCAGGACCGAGTCAGGAGGCTGGGGTTTTCAACCGATTCATCATCGAAAATTATGCTAGTTATGATTCTTTTTTTTTCAACTTTTACTGTTAAAAAGTGTACTCATAATTTTCCCCGACATAATTATTAGGTATCGTTATCATTATTTTATTTTTACTCTTCTCATTTTCTAGGAAAATGCTAGGTAAAAATGGTTAAGATACCCAAAACCCTTCGTCCCAGCCCCTACATTTTTTTTGGTGTCCCATTATTAGGCGATCTAACGAAACGCTAGTGATTATAATAAACTACGTCGCAAATGTTTTTGTGCCGCGCCATTAAGCAAAATTCCCTGGTAGTAGAGGATGCTTTCATTTGAAGATTCCTTCACTTGTTCGCCACAAAAATTTGCTTGCAGTGTCGGGTTGGACAATACATAAACTAATTCTTTTGATTAAGAACTAAAACATAATATTTGAACACACACACCAATTTCTGTCATCTAATTTTCGAGGTTAACAAATGTTCTGTTCATATTAAAAATTCTTAATAAATAGTCTTATTTATTCCATATTTAACCGTTTTTTATCACCGCATTAAAGATGATGCACACAATTTTTTTTCTTCACAATTCACTTTCCAAGGCATAAAACCTTCACTCAGGCACCAATGGACTTTCACATTAAATTTTAGTTCGTGTCCACTTGAAAATGCACTAAATCCCGAAAACTTTTTTTTTGCCTCCATTTTCTTTTGGATTTTATTATAGTAATTTTCTTTATTATTTTCATGAAAAAGTTATCACTTTAGCACTTCACAAAATTTGCTCACATTACATTTTTCTTCATGATGATACGAAAGACGGTCTGCTTACAAAGTAACAACAACAGGTTACGATTTAATTGAAAAGTTAAAAACTCTTAACTTTGGAGATAACATCATTATAGTTTACCTACATCAAATTTGGAAAAGTACATTATTTTCACGCAACAACTTTATTTGCCCAGCAAACAAATGTTGTCATTGCACTTGTACAATTCGCAAGGCCACAGAGAAGTGTGAGTGTCTTGTACACTGTTTAAAATGACATACGACGTTTTTTTCCTCAAAAGTGTAAATATGTATGAGCTACAGATTTTCGAATATGTTTGAGGAAAAAATACGTTTTTTTTTTAACGTAGTGGACGAAAAAAAAGTCTGTCGTATCTCTCATGGTGGTATTTTTCTTTTTTTGTGGGGTTTTTTCAGTTTTGTTTGATTTTCATGAATGAAAAATGAATGTGGCATAAAAAAACTGAGCTTTTTATCAGATGAGTTAGTGCTATATGGGAAGTCTAGTCCTGTTAACAAGGAGTATCGCGAGTATGAGAAGAGCGGAGTTGTTGACGGGTCGGTCGCCATGGTTACTGGAGCGTCGATCACCGCCACCGGTGAGGTCGCCGTCCTCGTCGCCGCAGCCGCTGTCGCGGATCTGGCAGCTTCCGGACTCGCATTTCTCATAGCAGCAGCTTTCCAGGCCGTAGGACGACTGATCCAGTTGATCTCCTGTCTCTTCAATATTTGGGTCTGTAAAACAGGATATTTCCCTATCAGTTTCAGCAAATGTACATGAGCATTTCTGGGTCATCATGGATCTCTCTCTTATCTATCTCTCTATTATCTATGTTAAGGTAGTAAAAACAAATAGGTATGAAGAACAGTGGAAGGTTAACTTAAGGCTATAAATTCAATAACTCCCAGTCAAGTTGGGGAGAGCACTGCTAATTGTTCTGCCTTAGGATCGAAATTTTCTTGGAGTGGAGACGGCTCACTTAGACACTGCCCTTGGTGTTTCCCAAGTTACTGACCCAACAGGTTGACACTAGTTTTCATTACTGACTGAGCAGGTTGGTTCTCTAGTTTATCAGGAAAAAAAAACCCCAGGGTTAGGTTCTCAATTTTATAACCTCTGTAAGCCTGCGGTATTGGGAACCCTTCTTGTGGTTGTCTCAGAAAGCTGCTCTCACGACTCTCACCTCGAAACCAATCCAAATTGCGCTGGCATGAGATGCTTTGATCAGTTTATTGCACCTGTGGCTCCTCTCATATATTAATACTTTTACAGTATTTCGGATTTGAGCATGTCTGAATGGTAACATACTCTACATTAAAAAGGAGGCTCCGTAGTAACCTACTGAGGATCTATTAAAGCAGCAGTCTAGAGTATTGCCTGCCCCAGACTGATGCCTGCCATATACGATCCTGCCAGACATTGGATGAAACCTCGTTCGCTCATCTGGTAGCCTAGAAGAGACCACAATCCAACTGGTGTGTCAGTTGGGTAAGGTTCGAGCACAGTCCGGGTGCCAGTTAATGTTTTTCTGATTATTTGACGCTGTCGTGTTTATTTATCAAGCGCGAAAGTTCCAAGAATAGGGAAACCCTCATCCTCATCCTTCAAGATTTTATCAATGCATATGAATGAAGGAAATTGGCCGTTTGCAAGTCAAGTTGGCTGATCATCACGGACGTGCTAAAAAGATGATTAGTGATTTTTTTGAAGGATGTGGGTCCAAATTGACCAACCCAATTATGAATGAATGACTTAGTACTGTTATTGCAGTAACCAATAAGACAGAGCGATCGTCAAACACACATATTTTAAGAAATCGTTTTAGTGATTAAGCAATCTCAGTCATCATTCATCAAACATTATAAGTGAGTGTAGAATAACAAACAGATGAGTCCAGCTGCAAAAACGGACAGTGCACATTGTATTCGCTAGAAGCAGCCGTCCAGCGACATAAACACGCCAAGTGCCTGCCGAAGTAGGAGAGACAGTTCGGCAGGATCATGTGAGGGGCTTAAGGCTTAATGAGGTGGAGGGATGGATATCTACTGCACTGGACAGGAAGCACTCAATGCACCACGGTACCAGATTATTTGTTGTACGAATGCTCTCGTTTCTTGTAGGAGAGTGCTAAATCGCGCCCTACCAACAAGTCGTACACACATTTTCTTGTGTTTAGATGCAATATTATATTTAGTGTTTTAGGGATATCTCAACCTAATAAGGTGAACAATCCTCAATGAAATTATAATTGAGTGTTCCCACATCCTTATCAGACATCAAAAACCAACCAACCGAGACCTGCAACATCTACATTGGATTTATACACCAACTCCAAATACAACGTTAGTCCAAACTGAATCTAAACGCAAAACTACAAGCGAAATCTTATAATAATGTTAATTTAATTCTATTACCTACGTCTACATACTTTTTAAAATGTCTATCAAACGTACCTACCTACTAATGTTGGGTTTTTATATAAATATATTCACATACACTCGGCCAATTGCAAAGCTAATAACGGGAATCTGCTTATAAAATCTGTACTTCTAACCTATTTACATTACCGTTGCTTGGTTTAGTTCTGTTGCTGATTGAAAGAACCTAACCCTAAAACTGGACATTTCCCATGCCATTCCAATTGTATATAGATTCTCTGAGTCTGAAGGAAATCATTTTGGATCCAGATCCTGACGTATTGTGGGAATTCATAACTTGTGCAGGTCGATTACACAACTTCCGCACAACCCTTCAGGTTATATGTAGGACAATGAAATAACCATGATTAGGAATAAGAACCTACCAGTTTAGATAGGATATACTGGTCCGAGCCATAGTGATGATACCCATTTTAATAAATTGCATAAATACCTATGCGTGTGTCACGAGATAACTAGGGAATATTCATGTTTTGTTTTAGTCCCTCTGAACACCCGGAGCATTCCCGTTACTGATACCTAAGTTATCTCAAGGTTGTTTCAAATCATTTGATTAGGATGTTCACTCCTCTTATATAAATATAGCATCAAAGGAGTATAATCAATCTGCTTGGAGGGCCGATATGATGTCAAGTTCATATTAGGTAATTTTGTTGACCAAGTTAGTAACAGGTACCTACCTAAACATTTCTACTAATTGAACCACTTTTTACCTGCAAAGATGAATGAACAAAAGAATTTGCCAACTTCCGATTTTTGTGTATTACTTTAGTACTCATTTAATACCTACCCAATGATTGTTATTTCACACTACTAGCTCAATTAAATAGAAATTGGTGTATTAGGGGTCATAACATGGTTGTAAATAATAGCACATCAATTAAATTCGACAGTTTGTATTATCTTTGGGCAAACAGATATTGACTAAATCACAGCCGAACTTTGTTAAATATCTTATCCTTGATATACTCTCAGTTGACAGCAAACCGGCGTGAGTCCTTTTTAGAGGGTTTTGTGAGCACCTCTGTATTTTAGAAGTCTAAATAATTTTGGGGTCCCAGATGAACAGAATCGTTTTATGTACAAATTTGGTCGATGTTACGATTCATTTCAGCTGGGTATTTCTTCTTATTACGAAATCAGTTCTTTCGTAACTATCCATTTTGAAGTTTACCGTCAAAACTGTGTAATAGGCAACTTGAAAAAAAGTTAAAGCTTTTTTGGATTGGGACAACGGTTTTGTTTACTATTAAAGATGAAGATACTACAAATAGATTAATTGGTCAGGTTTCAATGCGTTTTTATTAAGATTAGGTACTCACTTTTTTGGAACAGATTTACCCGTATTATATTGGTTTCAGCACTAAGTATAGTGGAAATAATCAATTCAGAAAACTATGCAGCAACTAATGAGTATTCATACGAGTATATACCTTAAAGGAGAGTGGGTAGAAGAAATAGCAAGTTCATGATGTAATTTGAACAGTTGAATCTAATTGTAAAACCGTTAAACCTATGTCCAAAGTAGATAGATTGATGCGTAACACCATTAAATCTTTTGTATTTTTAAAAATTACATCAGAATTTATTATTGATTGAATATTACTGTTTTGTTAAATTTATATAATTAGCTTTGTCTAATTAGCATGAAATGGACAAAGTAACGTAAAGAAAGGTACCAGTGTCAACCCAATATTGCAAACATAGAAGCAACTAATATATCTTCCCATTAGAACCATTCAATTCCTCAGACTGCAGCTAGATATAAATGAGAGTGGTGAACAGCACACGATTTAGGTCACTCAGCTGATAAGGCTGGAGCCCGTCATTTTATTCGTCTCATGATTTTCCATAGAGACTCCCTAATAAATTTAAAATTTCTTGGGTGAGCAGGGCAGAATTTAGCCATTCAGCTGATGAGGATGAAATCTGTCATTTCACTTATCGCTAGATATCCCAGAGAGTCTCTCTATTCAATATCTCAACTTTCTAGGGTGAACAGGACAGAATTTGGCTCACTCAGATGATTAGGCAGGACCCCATCATTTCATTCTTAATGTTACAAAGAGACACCCTATTAAATATTAAATAACCCTTAATCAGAGTCACCTACTCGTCGTCGTCTGAATCTAAGAGAATCTTGAAGGCGTTTTCTCTTTAGCGGCGTTGTCTTGGATGAGTGGGAGGATTTAGGGGAATAGCAACTGCCAACCAATTGGTACTGACATGGTATTATCTTGGTGGATTTTGGCTATATAAGGTGGATCTTGGCAAATCTTTCCTTGATCAGTGCTTCAACTTTAGGATGTCTCAGTCTTGATGCACAAAGCATGAGTACTGTTCCGCACAAACCGTTCTACTCCTGTTATCAGACTAAGTACTCTATTTTGAGTAACATGTATCTTATTTACGTACGTTTTGGTAGCGAATCCCCATGTTTCCCACAAATAAAGCCACTAAGGTCAAATGAATCTGAGATTGAGTAGCCTTTTAGTGATTGGAGAGAGTGATGAACGGCTGTTTAACAAATATTTCAGCTGCCTTATTTTGCATCTTATTTGGTGAATAGGGTATTTGATATGGACTTCCAATGTTAATTTTTGATCTAGATAGGTTCTCAAGTATTCGGTTAACGATTTGAATTGAATCTATTTGTATAACCGTTAATTCTTTCCGACAAAGCTACAAAAAGAAAGTTAATAAATTTATTTACAGAATGAAATATTGAGACCGATTGTATTTATATGAAGAGAGTGAGGCGAATATTAATAGCCCCTGAAATACGGACAGAAAGATTATAATAAGAATGAGATGGCAGCCAATCAAGGGCATGTCACCAGCAGGATGTTGAAAATCAGGATGAGGGGTAAAATCAACATGAATGCATTATTGCTTCTTTCCTACCCCAATTTTCTTTACCAAAACAGGGTCTGAACAGTTCTTATTTCTTTTATGATGAATGAAAACATAAATTATAACACCTTTGAGGAAGAATTGGACAAAAATTAAAATGCTGGCCTAGATGGGCAATTTTTGACTGTATCTCGAGTTCTTTAAATTCTGTATGAATGTTCAAAAAGTTCAACGTCTGTTGAATGAATCCGGGTCTTTCCTAAAAGAGAGCCGCCACTAACTTACGTCTGCGGCGCACCCGGCGATGTAGGGATTGAATTTTGTTTAGATTGGTGATATGGATGCTCGCAAGTCGCATCTTAGCAATGCATTACATCAAGAATCAATCCCTTAGTAAAATTCAGATTAGTTTGATATATAGATTAGTATCCTGTTGAGACTAATACAAACTGTAGGTACCTTTGTTTGTTCAAAGGACACAAGGAGAACATATATTTTGTCCAACTAATCTGTAATTCTATTCAGTAATTTACATTTCAAACTAATCTGAATTTTTACTCGAGGGATTGACTAGATACTTGATGTTATATGTATTTTTGAGCATTAAGACCCTACACACCATTCAGTTCATCAACAAAATCAATCATCGCGGGCAGCGCCGCAGGCACAAATTAATAGTGGCGGCCCTCTTCTAGAAAAGACCCATCATTACATTTTGTTTACAATCACATTTGAACTCACCTAGGCACAGGAAGGTAGGCTCGCCAGCGTAGTGTGCTGGACCCTTATCTAACGGCAAGAAGAAAGGGCAAGTTTGCTCAACCCTCCGGCAGTACGACCTGCAGGGCTTATATCTTCGTCCTTTATGCCAGTAGCTAAACCTATCGCTGCAGATCCATTGCTGATAAGCCACCTGTGACAGAGAGATGCATTTTACATTAGCGTATGTTTCATGAAGTCAATATGATTCCCAGTATGTGCACAGAAAATGTTTACAACTAGCAGTGACCGCTCGTTTCACTCGCTCGTCCAAACCTGAATGCAGATCGTATCAGTATCTATATACACAGGGTGTCCCACTGAAAGGTTAAGAAGTGGCGCAAATGAAATAAACTTTGTTTTTTCAATCGGGAATCCTCATTTTTTATTGCCGATTCAAATTCTTCGTGAAATTCCATGAAGAAATGACTCATCACTCGATTTTTCAAGTGCGCGTGAACGGGCGCAATTACGCTCTAAAAGTGCAAATATTGTGAAATACTGAGTTTTGAAGATATTCAGTGGCCACATGTAATACATGATTTTGGGGTATTTTTCGTGCTGAAACTCGTAATGATGTTCATTTATTGATATTGGCAACACCGACTTGGGAAAATACCGAAAAAAACTACATTTTAGCGCTTTGTGCTGTGTGGAAATGAGTAAGATAAGTGCAATACTGGTCAATTTTTCGTTGTTTTCCCGAGTTGGTGTTGCAAATATCAATAAATGAACATAGTTCAGCAAGAAAAAATACCCCAAAATTATATATTACCGACTCGTGACAATTGAATATCTTCCAAAACTCAGTTTTTGCACTTTCAGACAGCAATTGCGTTCGTTTACGTGCACTTAGGAAATCGAGTGTTGGGTCATTTCTTCTTGAAATTTCAAGTACAATTCGATTCTGCAATATAAAAGGGGGTTCCTATTTGGAAATATATATATATATATATATATATATATATATATATATATATATATATATATATATATATATATATATATATATATATATATATATATATATATATATATACTCGTATATATTGCGCCACTTCTAGCGCAAGTGGCAAGCGCGAAAGTATTTTTCCTGAGATCTGCGTAAAAAATTATGAAGAAAGTATTCAGGAAAAATGACGTGGGGGTGTAACCTTTCCGAGAGACACCCTGTATACAAATGTTATGTTCGTTTGTGTACGCTTCAAAAACTCAAAAATGTCTGCACCGATTGAGCTCAATTTTTGCAGGTGTGTCGTGTCAGTAACGCACCTGCAATCTTCAGAAAACATAAGAAACACACTCACACACACACACACATAGATCAAATTGAATATAACCTATTCAGGCAGATACATTGGCACTGAGTAAGTGGTCCAAACGCGTTATCGAAGGAACATAACAAATGCTCACTCAGCTGATTGGGAAAGAGCTTCGTCTCTTTATGACCTACAGATACTTCCAAACAAATTTAACTTCATACTGTGAACAGTACAGAATTTAGCTCATTCAGCTTATCAGGATGGATTCCATAATTTAAGTCGTCTCTTCATGTTCCAGAGAGACTCCCTATTACATTTCAACTCCTTAGGGTAATCTAAGAGACACTTCAATGGAAATGAGTTCTAGAAATGAATCCTAGTTTCTAAATAAGTGTGTTCGCACTGACTACTGAATCATGTTCACTGTGCATAATAGTGCTGCTTAAGTAAGTAGTTGACGAAGGGATTCTCTACTTTGACTTGGCCGGCATCTGTCAGCTTGTGTGCGTACGTGTGTGTTTCGCGTCACAAGCAGCAATTTTGGATCTATCAAGTTGAAATTTGGTAGGTAGACTCTTTAGGCATTCGGAATGAGTTTCATATTTTTGGTGGGTACCATTTTCATGGTATCATCCACTAAAAATCATGGAATATCATGGAATTATGGAAAATCGACTAAAAATTTTACAGGTTCAGACTTCATGAAGAACCTGGTCAGTGGACCAACTAGTGATGCTACATACATAGTTACCTAATCTATATTCTCACGGCATACCACATCTTATTTCTGCGTTACCGTTACCCGCGTTTCTCCCTGCCAAAGTATTTCTATAAAAAGAGGTTTTTCCGGTGATACTTTTTTTCCAGGACGCTTTCTTAAGGCAATCAAGTATTAATACGGTTATATCTAGTCATGCCCCCGAAGGTGGAGGGTCACTGAAGTAAAAAGAAGAGCCGGAAGAGGCTGGCCCTATAAAAAAGTTGAATAGTGATAAAGAGAAGCTCGTTACGTGGGGGTTCCGCCACTTTGCTTAGAGAATCTTAAAAAAGCTACAAATAGTTTGACGAAAGGTTCCCAGTGATTAATAGCGAGCTTTTTTCTAGCCTGGAAATCTCTCGTCTACGTCAGAGCCGGAATGGTTCTTCCTGGGGGCCTTGGCCAGAAACTCGAAAGGGGCCCCTTGTATGTAATAGGGTAACGTACCAATACTTCCGATTTCCATCATCTTATGACATGAATCTGACAGCAAACCGTTCCAGCACCTCCAAAAAAAAATTTCGTTCTAACGAGAAAGCTAATAAGTTTCAGAACCTCCGAAACCTCTGGAACGCCAAGCTGTGAAGGATTAAGTAGTACCTTCTAGACAAGCAAAAATGTGTGATATTCCCCAAAAAGACGCTCAGCGCACTAAAGAGGCCAAGCCAAAAAATGCATGATATCGTCTAATTTGGGCCAAACCAATAGTCGGATTCTCTGTCTTTTTGAATGCGTTTGTGAGTGCGACGCTTCTTCAACGGCATGACCAATTTTCGCCAATTACACAATAACAATCATTGCTGTTTCCCAAATGTAATTGGGGAATATCTCCTTCAAACGGCCTTCCTTGATTTTCATTTCACTTGTATAAAAGGACCAGAACCCTCCGCATTGTCTACTACTGCAGAGCTCTACAGCTTTTAACACCAGACCAGTACGAAGTATGTAACACTGATTCATACCTTTCTAATCCATTTTGTGAAAATACTTCCATTCCATTGTGAATGTCATTCTCTTGAAATTATAGGTATCATGCAACGACATTTGCGTTATATTTAGGTACTTCTTACAAATGCAGAGCTAAAATGGTCTGTAAACAGTGCTGTACTAATCCACAGTAACATTAAAGGGTTCACATCCCCATATAATTTATAATTATAGTATATTATTATTCAACTTCAGGAATATTGAACCAAAATTTTGAACTCTTTTTGGTTTTTCGCCTATAACTTGAAAACTATGCGTCCCACGAAAAAAATTATTCCATATCAAAAGAAAGCAGACAAAATTTACTAAAATATTGTTGTTTTAGATTCTTTTTATCTTTATTTGTTTGCGAGTTACAGAATTAAAAAAAAAAAAAAAAAAAAACATTTTCCGGAACTTGTCTTTTTTTCTCTTTTCTGACCAAAGTTGGCTTTTAATAAACCTCAGCCCTGCCTTCTAGAGTATACCACATCCAATTTACGTGTATAGGATTAAATTTACTGCTAAACTATGTAAATTCATATATATATATAACGGTCAGTTTCACTTGACAATATTTTCAAAAAAATATAGTTTTGACGAAGGCGGGCAGGCCAAAATATTAAAGACTCAAAACCCCAATTAAATTGCATTGAGCACCTGCTAAGGGGTTTAATAGGGTAGGTTTAGTATTATGAATAGTTTGTATTGGATTGTCATCTGCTTAAGTTTTATTTTTTAATTTTTTTTTTTTTTTTAATTATTATTTTTTACCTGTACTCCTATCGTGTACCTTATATTTTAGATCTCTGATGAGGCCACGTAGGCGAATCAGTGATCATTAAACTGTCATTGAGGAATTGCCTATGTTTCTTCCCCTCAACCTACCTATCAGTGATAACGACCACCATATGCATCAAGTACTTCTAATTAGTAGATTCTTGAGAATACGCTTCATGGAATTGGTTACGTGTTTTCTTTCCCTTACATATTGCGGATTCATCTGTAAACGTCGCGTCGCTTGAAAGTATTTTACCACCCGCTTTGATCATTTCACTCCACCGAAACTCGTCCCCCAACATGTTAGGGGAGTACCAAGAAAATGGAAGGAATAAAGAGATCATTTTCAAGGCGAAATTGAATAATGAACGTCCACGTAATTTAGGCGGGCGAATGGGAAAGAGCTAAAACAGAAGCAGTGACGAGACACAATGGGAATGAATGCAGGCAGGTTATATCATCAGCATAACGGATAGCCCTTTGACCTCATTTCTCCCGCGTCGGATAATAAAGAACTGACCCTTCGTTAATTTGTCTTCTCCCCTCCATCCACCCACCGAATCTCACACTCGTCATATCCTTAAAATGCGGGAAATGCCGTTGACACGGATTTAGTGGTCCTGATTATGAAATCCGACATCTTCATTATTTTGCGATCGATGCTTATAATATCAAAAGGAGGTTCAGAACCAAAAAACTCTTCACGCTGATACATTGTGACACGAATATGTCTTTTCCACTGAGTAGGTGATCCAAAAGTTATGTCCATTTCACGTTCCATTTCGCTGTCAATTTATGCTGACATTTTATGCTGACTGCTCGGCCATAAAATAAAGAAACTAGAGATGAGTCGATACCAAAATTTATCGATTCCCGATACCGATACCTAAAAAATCGATTCCCGATTCTCGATACCGATACCATCGGCACACAATACCTAACTTATACCTGTAGGTGAAAAACAAAAATTCCTCTTGAACTAGTAATATATTCAAATTTTTTTGTACTACATATAACTTATACTTACAAAAAATTGATCCCAATATATTTGCAAATGAGGTAATTTTTAAATAAAAACAAAACATGGATAATAAAACCTTTATTCTCCATCTGTTCTACTTAAGGTTTTTGTTTAAAAAGACCAACATTTTAATTCTGTCTGGGTCCAGACGATTTCTCTTCTGGTCGCAGATGTTTCCTGCCGTACTAAAAAGTCTCTCGCTAAAAACAATAGAAGGAGGCACACACAGATATTTTACAGCTAATTTTCTCAGTCTTGAGTGGGGACTAGAAAACCAGTACGACCCTAACTTTTCAGCTTGTTTTGGATCCAATAGCCGCTCTCCCAAATACTCTTTCTGAATAAAACAAGTTAAGCAGACTGGCTTGGTTTTTTAGTTTTTCGTCGGTAACTGTAAGGTATTTCCAAATAAGACTGGCTCTAGGCTTTTATACTTGGAAACCATAGCTTTGTCTAATGCTTCTGTTGTCACAAACAAAATAACACAAGCCTACTTGTAAACAAAGTTATAATTGTAAGTTGTGTTTTGGACAATTCATGTTTCGCAACTGCTAACTTCACACAACGGTTGCACAGTACAACCATCTTCGTTGTTAGGTGGTTGCAATAGTACCGTAGTGTAATAAAACGCCCATCACCGGGCGGTATCGGTATCGGCTTTAGGCGATCGATTCTCGATACCGATAACAATGCCTAAGAATCGGTGGTATCGAGAATCGGTATCGGGAATCGACTCATCCCTAAAAGAAACCATGTCAAACATGGTAACCGCTTTTTTGAGGACAGGATTGGTAACTTAATTCGTCTGTTAGTGTCTAGAGAGCCTCTCTATCAAATGTCAATTTCCTTGGATGGAGAGATTTTAACTCACTCAGCTAAATAAGCCCATCATTTAAATAGTCTCTTGATGTCCCAGAGAGCCTCCCTATATTAAATTTCAACTTCCTTGGGTGAACAGGAGAGGATTTAGCTCACTCATCTGATTAGGAGAGATTCCATTATTTCAAGTGTCTCTGAATCTCCCAAAGATTCTTCCCATCAAATTTCACCTTTCTAGGGTGAATAGGAGAGAATTTAGCTCAATCAGCTGTCCAGGGAAGACCTCATCATTTCAGCTTCTCTTAATATTCTAAAGAGTTTTCCTATCGAACTCCAACTTTTTAGGGGGCACAGGAGAGAGTTTAGCTCACTCAGCTGATCAGGAAAGAAGCCCATTATTTTAATTGTCTCTTAATGTCCCAAAGAGGCTTCCTATCAAATTTCAACATACTAGAGTGAACAGGAGAGGATTTAGCTCAATCAGCTGATCAAGAAAGACCCCATCATTTTAATCGTCCCAATAAGTCTATCTATCGAATTTCAATCCCAGCAAAAAGACATATTCATGTTACGAGAATTGGTTAAAATTAAAGTGCCATAGCAAAGACATAAACGAAACGCTTGCATACGAGTCTGCAACACACTGGGACATTTTATGTCTTTAGTTGAAGACAAGTATGTGTTGCAGACTCGTATGCAAGCTCTAAGAGCCACTCAGCTGATCCGGACCCTGGGCATCTACACGTAAATGTGCTAAAGAGACTACATACGAAATTACAGCTTCCTAGACTGTAAAACATAGAAAATAGCTTTAAGAGCCACTAATCTGATCCGGACCCTGGCCATCGTCACGTAAATGTTCTAAAGAGGCTACATACGAAATTACAGCTTTCTAGAGTGTAAAGTATAGAAATTACCTATTAAAATGGTTTAGCCACCGCTTCACAAATCAAACCGTTCTCGCAATATTTGGATCACCTGCTACGAATCAAATCATCGAAACACCAGCTCAATGAAATCATCAGAAATTAACAAGCGGTGGCAATCATGTTCACAATATCAAATATTGAGAATGATCACCTGAGTGTACACAATTATTCAAATAACCTTGCTCATAACTCAGCTTGTTGGCCACGCACTTTGCAGTAGGTAGTTAACATAATATGGTTGGATAAATCGAGAGCTTTCGAACGAATGGTCAACGAATTTTGTGGGATGAAAAACGACGAAGTAGCATTTCCCTAGCAACGACTCGGTTGTAAGTGGAAATCATCAAAATATTTTCGTGAGCAATTTTCCGTGACGTTTTTTTAGTTTATGTGCCACATAGCAAAGACATAATATGTCAAAAGAACGAAGTTGAAGTAAAACATCGTCAAGTGCAATTTTCTCTCTCGTAACTAGGGAAATGTAACTCATTAGGTTTTCACTTACAAAAATCGTTATCTAATCGTTGGAAACCTCTCGATTTATGCCGAAATTGTAAGCTGACTGCTCGGCCATATAAACAAAGAAACCTAGTAACATGGTAACGCTTTTTTGCGGACAAGATTAGTAACGCTTTTGAGGGGACACAATTTTGCACTGACCCCAGCGAAAAGACATAATCATGCCAAAAAGAAGTATTTTGCAACAGATTGCAACAGAATGTTTATCTGTTTTAACGACCGTTAGAATCCACGGTTTTGAAACCACCAACGGTTTTCGCCCGTTTTCGCATTCAGCCAATTTTTGCCACTTAAGTGCACGTAAAGAAATCTTGTTTTCAGGGGCACTAATAATATCTTCCAGTTCGCCAAATTCACTGAATCGTCATGAAATTTCCACATCATCTTTCCACCAAGATGACAAATGTCCAGTAAATATTTCAAGACGATTAGTTGATTTTTCGAGCATCAGAACAGTTTTGACTCCCTGAAATCTTGATTTTTGTAAGATACATTACGCGACAAAAATGAGTTTGGCGCGAAAATATGCTAAACCCGTTGTTGGATTCAAAAACTTGAGATTCTCAGCAACATTGAAGGACTCAAATCTCTTGAGAATCTCCTGGAAACCTGGATTTTTTCCACCTGAGTCTGGAAAATCGACCACTGTGCGACGATCCAAGACACAAAGTCATGGAAACGTTGAAAAATCAAACCACTAAAGAAGAAAAACAACATTTTTCTCTATTAGAGCTATTATCTCTATCAGCTACGTTAGAGCTGTCACTGGAATCTCGAACGTTTACAAATTTTAATTTCCTTGATTCAAGAAAGCCCATATAATCCAAGTTTAAAAAATGGGGTTCCTACGCCCTAGCAACCGGGTAGTTTTGAATATAATAAATCATTATTTATAAACAGTATTTTTGTCATAGAATTAATAGTTACCAGTTTATTTCCTTTCTAAGTACTTATATTTTAAAACAATTCAGCATCATGTATAATACTATAGTTTACAAATATTCGCTCATATGATCATGTTGCGTGACTATAACTTTTTGTATTGTGCTATAAAACGAAGAAAATCTTGGAAATACTGTCATTTGAATGTTGAATTTCGAAGCACAAACAATAATATGATATAAAGGCGCACAGATCAGCTGAGGGATGGTCCAGACTTTTGGATTCTTTTTTCTGATTTTTGTGTGTGCTCGAAACTTAACATTTGTCACCCCGAAAACGCTATCCAAGTTTCATTTCGGTATATCAAAAAGTGTGGAAAAAATTTAGGGGTGGTGGGGGGAGGGGGGCTATGTTTGGGACACCTAGTAAAACAATTATTGTAGTTAGGTATACTATGTGGGGCTACAAGTCCGATTCCGTACAAACGGAGTGGACTGCGTTTGTCGATTTCAAACGAGAGGATATGGAAGCTTGTGTGTTGGAGGGCGTGGTGGTGTGAGGATTTATAATTGACGGCTGGACCGCGTGATAGGCGGGAACGGATGGAAGGTGGTAGGACGTTATAATCAGATCATCTGACGGGACGGACGGCGGGGATCGCAATAGGGCTTACGACATCCAGATATGTGGAACCAAAGGCTCCCGACATAATATCCAAAGATCCCTCATGAGTTTGGGTTTATCCCCTGAAATGGGGAACAAAACTGATCAATTAAAATAGTAGCCAGCTCCCAGAAAGAAAAATGGTTTCAATTTTAGATCGATTCCGACGGAAAGACCATAATAACCAGACAGAAAGCAACTCAACCGGATTTTCCTGGACAGTTTTTCGTATTTCCACCAATGTTTTCTGTCCCCTTCCCAGGACGCAATTTATCGGACATGTAAGGAGCTAACTCAGTCAATTCCTGAAAATGTGTAGAAAAGTGGCTGAGTAAATTCGTCGTGCTGAATTTCGCGGTTGCGCTTGCGTAGTGGCAATAGCTGAACCAGTCGGGATGCAATTAAGTCAATTCGATCGTTCAACCACCCTCTGATATCATTCTATTCTTCTTTTGCCACTTTCATGTGTGATGACTGGGATGACATTAGACACATTCTTGTGTATGAAAAATGTCTGCAAAGCACGGAGGAAGATGTTTTAGGGAGGAAAATAGACAGCATGGACAGCTTGCGCGGGAGGTACAATTACGCCGCGTTTCGCCGACAGCGAGCTTTCGTTTTCGGTCTGCGTACGAATCTTATAGAATGACCACCAGTTAGGGTAAGAGTTCCTAACAACGCGGGTGGTGATACCACGAAGCATCCCTCCAAAGATGCCCAAGTCGAGGAACCCGTGGCAAGAAGAAATTCGACAATTTATAGAACAGAAGAAGTTTTTCCTTGAAGAATCCCCAGTTTCTGGAGAGAAACGTTGGAGATGAATAAAAAAAAACCAATTAGGATAGTACAGAAAGGCCTTTTTCGTAAAGTCTTGTTATAATTTGTACTGTCCAAATAAAGAAATGTTGCAAAATAATGGATGTCTGATATTTCTAATAAGTCTTGATCACAGAAATACTCGAAGAAATAGGAAATTTGATTAGCTTAATTCTTGGTTGTGTGGTTTCAATGAGGATGGTACCCGTGGCAGGTACAGAATGATTTATGGTGCAATTTTGATGTAGGTAGTTTGTTCTTAGTCGTTTAGGTTGAGGCTGTTGAGGGTTTGTTAGCTTAGCACCCAACACCCATCTGCGTGCTGTTTTGGGTTGTTGTAGATGTCGATCGGTTGCAGTTTCTGGTAACTTGCAAAGAACTTGGACGCCAAGGCATTCGTCAAATTATGCACTATGAAATCGCGATGTTACTTAACTGGAAGTGAGCAAGGTTGAATAATCATTTACATACCTTTCGGAGGAGTCTGTGGTAGTAGCCATTCGAGTACCTACCGGGGTCGAGCGCTTTCGATATAAAGACATCATCATCAGGCCATCGAAACAGCGCTCGCCTCCGGTACTCGACTTGCTAGTGACGACGGATTCCTCCGAAAGCTAGGTAAATGATTCCTGCAAAGGCTCTTTTGCTCGGCTTGGCATCCTAACGTATTCAAGAGTATACATCCTTGCCGTTCTGACTCTTATCCGTTTGAACATACCACATCTAACATCTGTACCCGACGTTCATAGATACGATACGCGATCAAGAAACGAGGTTTTCATACCATTCACACGGCTTAGCATTTCTATGCGATGTGAACCATACCAAGTTGGTTCTAGACTGTTCCCCCGCAAGTAAGACAAATTCTTCAATGATTTCGAACCCCTACCAAATGGGATGCCATATGTTCAATCTGCTTAACGAAGAGACTAAAGAGCTTTCTTTCAAACTTTTCAAGCGCGCTATACAACGCGAACTCATTAAGCAAGAACTGTACCACACTAGCGATTTTTTCAAGATGAAATGTGCCATTTTTAATTAGTAGATAGTCAATTTTTCAAGCAATATATATATATATATATATTTTTTTTTTTGACTAGTGGGACGTTATACTCCACTAATTCACTTTTAAATCGTTTTTATCTTGTAGCCAGTGTTAATTTTATGTCAGCAACCGAGGAATTTTATAAAAGTACTCGAGTTAGCTTTTTAGATATTTATAATGACTGTGATAACTTGTTAACTGTTGAATATTTTTATTTCATTTTTCAGATTTATATAAGTTGTATGAGTTATCGTTTTTAGTATGATTGTAATTTATTGAGCGTATGGCCTTATAGCGAGCAAATTATTTGGGTTCGGGGCTCTCGATCGTCTCGGGGGCTGTCTTGCCTGGTGATTTTCGGTTGCGCAATTTACGAATTGTAGCAAGGGGTGCTTACCTAGAAATAGGTGGGCGCCCCCCGGGAGGCCGCCATGGTCGGTCGGGTCCGGGCTCGGTCAGGAAGGGCCCGCTCTGTTAGGCGGGTTAATGACCAGTATTAACTCCTTTATCTCATTTTACCTATTATTATTGTTTTAATTAATCTATTTTTTTTCTCTCTCTCTCCTTTATTGGCTACATTAATGTTAATTTACCTACTTTAATTATGCAACAATATTACAATATTACATTGATAATTGTCCTACATTACAGCATGTTTTGACAAAATATACGATTCTGATTCTGATTTAATTTGTTGCCTATGGAGATTCGCAACCTCCGAGAAAAGTCATTTATCCGGACTAAAAAGTGTCTCTTACATTCTGAACTGTATTCTGTTGACGAATTCTATATGAAAATGGCCTTCTTCTTAAAATTGATGTCAAATTTGTATTATAGGTGATGTTAGCAGTTTTAGTTTAGTTAAGATTTGGTGATCCGAGCACAGGAATCATTTTTCATATTTCTCTGTATTCTAGGATACAAAGCCTCATCTGTGATATTTGATGAAACTTGGTATGGATATGATCTGTAACATTGCGAGGATGTAAAGATGTATCAGGTGCCGTTGACGCATGAGAGAAGATTGATCAGCTGAGTGAACTCCAAAGCCATTTTGTCTTCTATTCGACGCAGGAAGCTGAAATTTGAAAAGGAGGCTAAAGGGAGAATGCTAAAGACGACTGAGAGGTCATTGATCAGCTGAGTGAGCTCCAAAGCCATTTTGTTCCCTATTCGACGCAGGGAGCGTCTATTTCACGCGGATCTTCTTACAAGAAAATGCGCTATCATGTGACTCACTTCGTGAGCACTGATCTACTTGTTTTATTAATCTGATACTGATTTTTCTTTAAATGTATCATCTAATGCTGTACTCCTGACGTTTCTATTGCCTATTCAAATAAAAAAAATTTGATTTGATTCGATTTATGATTATTTTACTATTTCTACTAGCAGAAATAACTCTTTAGATTTTATCAAGGTTGGTTCACCAAAGCCCTGTGATTGTTCATATGCAGGTTCAAGGTTCTGGCTTTTCCTTCGTAAAAAGCTGGATTTTCTGCACATTTGTAAACGTATCTTTGACTTCTCCAGGATTGAGTGGCGTTGGTAGATGTAAAATAGTGACCTTCAATCACAAAATTGCACTATTTGCACCTCGGCCGTCAACGTGGCTGCTGAGGTAGCTGTGGAGGCTGCGATTGGCGATCACGATGGGACAGAATCTCGCTATGAATCAAATCATCGAAACACCAGCTCAATGAAATCATCAGAGATTATCAAGCGCTGGCAATCATGTTCACAATATCAATTACTGAGAATGACCACCTGTGTGTGAAAATTATTCATATAACCATGCTCATAACTCAGCTTGTTGGCCACGCACTTCGCAATAGTTTACATAATATGGTTGGATTAATGGAGAGCTTTCGAACGAATGGTCAACTAATTTAGTGGGATGAAAAACGACGAAGTACAATTTCCCTAGCAACGACTCATTTGTAAGCGGAAATCATCAAAATATTTTCGTGAGCAATTTTCCGTGACGTTTTTTTTAGTTTATGTGCCATAGCAAAGACATAAAATGTCAAAACTCCTTCCCTGGCGATAGGCCACTCGAGATGAAGATGTCACAATTGGAGTCCATACCAACACCGATTGAAGTTTACGAAGAATATATGCATGAGAATGTGTTAAATTCCAGATGTAGTTTCAGAAAATCTAGGACAATTCACACGAAACTTAACTCGTTATTTATATAAGAGTACGAAATATTTCTTGCATCTCGTCGATGAAAAGCAAACATTGAACTAGGCTGTGAGAAAAACATCGAACACGTAATGCAATCGATGTATCCAAACCGTCGAATTTCATTTTCCAATCGCGATATAGCGATTCGAATCTGATCCGCCCCACCCGATGTGGGTAAGACTGAAAATGCTCCGCAGGGTTAAATAAATCCCGGAGGCTGCTAGAAGTGATTGACAACCACATCTTGCTGTTGTCAGAAATCTGTTGATCTGATAAATTAAAGACGGTTTTCCCCCATTGTGGCTCAGGAGGGAGGCTCTACTCTCTTCAAAGATGCCGGATTTCAATATTAAACAATAAACCGGAGGAGCCTCACCAGACAGGAATCGATTTCGATCCACCGTCAGAAAGCTGTAGGTACCTGCGTTTCCACGAGAAAACTTATTCGCTCGTTGCACGTTTAAGTGACTTATCCTCCCAGTAGAATTCTTCATGCCAAAATTAATACGTGGACAATCAGAGAAGTTTGGTTGGTGTCTAAAAGTGATACAGAAAACTAACAATGTAGAACTATTAAACGGTCGCCGTGGCACAGCATTATTCATTACTTCCCACTCTATCAAGGTAGTGGAAACATTGTTCACATATTCAGAAAAAGTTCGTCTTGCAGCATGATTGTATGAGCGAATTTTCCTAAATTACCTCCGTTCGTAGGTATTAGGTATATAATATGTTAAATTGTGTTGAAATTTGAGCAACCTGAGTACAAAGAAACTGTTAAAAACCAATTTCATGGCAAAAAAGGATCGGCCGGTTTGGAGCTTAAAGAGTACCATATCTCAGTTACTTTCGTGCGTTTTTATGCGAAAAAACAGCTCCAGGATGATGACGTCAATTTTAATGAGCGTTTGAATGTAAGTGCACAGATTCACACTACTATGAGATTTTTATACGACCGTTTGCTGTCGGCCACACCACCAGTGCGCGCCAAATTAATGCATTTTTCAGCTCCCGACCATGGTTGTTTTGTTCCTTTTGACATTTTATGTCTTTGCTATGGCACATGAACTAAAAAAACGTCACGGAAATCGCTCACGAAAATATTCTGATGATTTCCGCTTACAACCGAGTCGTTGCTAGGGAAATGGTACTTCGTCGTTTTTCATCCCACAAAATTCGTTGACCATTCGTTCAAAAGCTCTCGATTTATCCAACCATATTATGTTAACAACTGCGAATTGCGTGGCCAACAAGCTGAGTTATGAGCATGGTTATTTGAATAATTGTGTACACTCAGGTGATCATTTTCAATAATTGATATTGTGAACATGATTGCAACCGCTTGTTAATTTCTGATGATATCATTGACCTGGTGTTCAGATGATTTGATTTATAGCAGGTAATCCGAATATTGTGAGAACGGTTTGATTTTTGAAGCAGTGGTTAAAGGTGGTTAAATCATTTTAATAAGTAATTTCTATACTTAACACTCTAGGAATCTGTAATTTCGTATGTAGCCGCTTTAGGACATTTACTTGGACAGGGTCCGGATCAGATGAGTGGCTCTTAAAGCTAATTTCTATACTTTACACTCTAGGAAGCTGTAATTTCGTATGTAGCCTCTTTAGGACATTTACTTGACGATGCCCAGGGTCCGGATCAGCTGAATGGCTCTTAGAGCTTGCATACGAGTCTGCAACACATACTTGTCTTCAACTAAAGACATAAAATGTCCCAATGTGTTGCAGACTCGTATGCAAGCGTTTCTTTGAAAAGGTATCTAACGTTTTACTAAATGAATGGCTCCCTGCAACAAGGGCCTATCTACGTGTTTTGCTATTTTTCAGGAGAGCGAATTCAGCAGAGAAAATTGAAAATTTTTTTTCTGGAGGTGTTTTGCATGATTTTTCACATTAGCTCTCGTCTATGTGCATCAAAAAGCTTGTCAGATGAGCTTCGAGTTCAAAAATTACTTCAAGTTAGTTTAAATCATAAAAATGCCTCAATTTCGAAGCAACAAGGGCGTATCTGCTGTCAGTTACACCCTTGTTGCATGTAACGTGTATTACGGCTGATCACCGTTATCGGTTTTCACCCGATTATTAGCTATTTCATTGAACACATTTGTTGGTAAATTAAATGAGGGATATGAAATCCCTCACAGAAAAATCCACAGGTCATCCACGGGAATAGAAGAAGAAAAAAACATTATTCAGCAATATCTTTTATCTTTTATCAAACAAAATTTTCTCAAAAATGAACCGGTAACAATTTTCTTTAAACAGCCTTCAAGTAACTAGAACACGTTTTCACTTCAAGATGAGGAACGAGGGTTTTTTTTCTAATGAAAATAGCTAGTTAAAGGTTAGATAAACGCAATAACAGAGAAAAATCTCTTATACTTATTCCATAAAAGTTTAGGGGGATGGCCATAAAAATATATCTACCCTATTAGAATTTTTCTTTCATTCTAGGCACTTAAATCACAAGTTTCCTTTTTTAAAGACCCATACCCACAAGGTAAAAACGAGGTATGTATTGTTTCAATAAGTTTTTCAAAATGGAAAGCGTGCAAAAAGTCATCACAACGTGACCTTGTTGCACTCACCTCTGTTGGTGGAAGTTTCCCAGGTTTGAAGAGATTTCTTGATGTTTTATAAGGTTGCCCAGCATTCCGGCACTGTTTGCGAACATTTCTTTTCCAATTTGATGGATTAAATTCGCGTTTCCGCCCTTTGTTCTGGTTGCGAAGGGTGGCGGGAGAGATCTCGAGAGGACCGGCGTCAGCCATCGTTGGCAAGATACGCCCTTGTTGCCTCGCAAAATGTTTATCGCTGCGAGGTACCACCGTGTTTGTGAGCTCATTGAAGGGGTACCAACAAATCAAATGAAAATATCCGTGTTAACACCTGAAAGGGAAGGTTCCAAACTACCTTGTTGCACCGAAAACTCATGATCGATAAAATCGGTAGTTAGACCCTTGTTGCAGGGAGCCATTCAAATAAAAAGCAAGCATCATGTAATTTTACTGTGCGTGTGCGTTTCCAAGTGAAAAAGCTTCAGGATCGGCCGGTTTAGAGCTTAAAATCAACCATATCTCAGTTACTTTCGTACGTCATTATGCGAAAAAACAGCTCCAGGATGATGACGTCAATTTTAATGAGCGTAAGTGTACAGGTTCACACTATTGTTAATTTTTCGAGGTACTGTGTTCACCAGCTTCAACTCCGCTCTTGTTAATCTTACGACCACTTAAGGAGCCAGTGACAAATTAACGAGATCAGATTAGGGTGTAGTTACACAGAGATTTTGGTGTTTCTCGTGCTTAATCACTCTTCAGTTTGTTGATGTTATTATTGAAGTATTAAAGGCAAGTTCAATCGATGAGCGAGTAGGCTTAAGCAGTAGAGAAGGACTGCAACATGAATTCATTATGTTACCTAAAAATATGGAGCACTGGCTGTATTTCCCACAAATTAGTGTTGTGTTAACAATCGTTGTAAGTTGTAACATCTATCGAAAACTGTTAAGGTGATTCATTCAACTGAATGGTGTGCCCGCTGGTATCCCCAGCGCCCACTACCGCTAGCAATCCAATCGTTGTTGAACCTTCATAACGGTGAGTCTACCTCTCTCTTACATTTTGCGTCAATAGCAATAATATTATATAAACTCCTATCGTTTATACTAATACCTAATCCATTCCTATCCCGCATATCTCTCTCTCTACTGCGGTATTTCTTTAATCTTTAAAAGAAGTGAATTCAAGAAACTAATCAACCGATAGGCTAGATAGAAATCATAAGAAAACAATTTCGATTCTATACGCTTGCATACGAGCCTGCAACACATTGGGACATTTTATGTCTTTAGTTGAAGACAAGTATGTGTTGCAGACTCGTATGCAAGCTCTAAGAGCCACTCAGCTGATCCGGAACCTGGGCATCGTCAAGTAAATGTCCTAAAGAGGCTACATACGAAATTACAGCTTCCTAGAGTGTAAAACATAGAAATTAGCTTTAAGAGCCACTCATCTAATCCGGACCCTGGGCATCGTCAAGTAAATGTCCTAAAGAGGCTACATACGAAATTACAGCTTCCTAGAGTGTAAAACATAGAAATTAGCTTTAAGAGCCACTCAGCTGATCCGGACCCTGGGCATCGTCAAGTAAATGTCCTGAAGAGGCTACATACGAAATTACAGCTTTCTAGAGTGTAAAGCATAGAAATTACCTATTAAAATGATTTAACCACCGCTTCACAAATCAAACCGTTCTCGCAATATTTGCATCACCTGCTATGAATCAAATCATCGAAACACCAGCTCAATGAAATCATCAGAAATTAACAAGCGGTGGCAATCATGTTCACAATATCAATTATTGAGAATGATCACCTGAGTGTACACAATTATTCAAATAACCTTGCTCATAACTCAGCTTGTTGGCCACGCACTTCGCAGTAGTTAACATAATATGGTTGGATAAATCGAGAGCTTTCGAACGAATGGTCAACGAATTTTGTGGGATGAAAAACGACGAAGTACCATTTCCCTAGCAATGACTCGGTTGTAAGTGGAAATCATCAAAATATTTTCGTGAGCAATTTTCCGTGACGTTTTTTTAGTTTATGTGCCATAGCAAAGACAAAAAATGTCAAAAACCTCTTATTACCTTCATTTTGGAGCGACATAAAGAAGAGCGTAATAAATTATCCCAGTGATTGAACTCATGTTCTAATTATTTCACCTGAACCCCAAAATTACATCGAAAGATTGAAATATACAATAGAAATCCAAGAATTTTGATCACGACAACAGGAAGATTGTCACAAAGTCATTAAGTTTGTTCATTAACCTGGTTGATTTGTATAGCGTTGGCAATTTATCGAATGCTTCAGAGCACCATCCCAGGACTGCTCCTGAATATTAGCCCAGTCTGATGGCATAAAAGAAGAAGGAGAAAAGCTGCACCATGGAAAAAAGTTAAGAAGTATATGAGTTCCTCAACAAAGGGAAGTAGCAATTAGGGTATTATTTACATTTTGGATTACTCTATTGTGACTTGGGTATGTATAGGACCAACGACCGGTTATGCGGGGGGACGTGCGGCTCGAGTTGAAAAAGGAGATTCGGGTCCGCGGCTAAGGGGGGAGGGGAGGGGGGGGGGTCTGGTCGCTCTGGCGCGCGGTGAGGGGGGGTATGGGAGAGGCCGCGGGAAATGGGTAAAGAGGGAGAGGCCGGGAAAATGGGTGTAGGACGGGGGGAGGTTTGGAGCGACGGCTAGGGCGGGGAGGTAAAAAGTCCGGGACGAGGGCGCGGAGGAGGCCCCTGGTCGATTCCATTCTTACACCCGAAGCTCCGCCGAAGGGGTGGCACCCTTAAGCCTCATTCACACAACACCCCCAGCGGCTTTTCGATGACTTCCTGTTTCCATCGTTAACCCCTTCAGGGGCGGGCGGAGGGTCTCGCGGACGTCTTTTTTATTTATTTTTATTCTCAGTGTTTACCAGTGTTTGCCGTTGAGGGGAGGCGCGGGGCGTCGCTGGGTCCCCCGTTTCCGGGACAAACGACTCCGAAGAGCTCTAACAAGCAGCACCCCTTAGAATGGACAGCATTTCATACGAATTCGATCAAAATTGTAGAAAAAAACCTTTTTCTGAGGGAACACGAAAACTGCTAACAAAAAGTTTCTGACCTAATACAAACTCCATCACGGATTTCAGAGCTAAATTTACAGAACTAGCTCCAAACTTGTACCTCCGTAGCTAAATGAGCCAGATTCTACAACCCAACCACTGGATCCGCTGGTGTTCCCGTCTCTTAGCATGAAGAGATTAAAAAACACCCAATTTCCCACCCCCAGCAAACCTACACACACACACACATACACACACACACACACACACACACACACACACACACACACACACACACACACACACACACACACACACACACACACACACACATTTTTTTAAATTAATTTATTTTTTTTTCAAACATCCCTTCAAAGGCTGAAGGGGCACACCATTAAATTAAAAAAAAATTAAAAAAAAAATACACTGCCAAGGAAATGGCACATGAGCTTCCTCGTGACCTTCACAGTACGTCTTCATTAAATTCCAGAAAACTAGAAACGACCGGTTCTGGCCTCAGGGAATTAATAAGGTGGGAAATTGGAAGCTGAATGGTACATATAATAAATTAAATAAATGAGGAAAATTTTGATTTTAATATGGGACCATCCAGGATGTAGTCCGCATGTTCCTCATTACTAAGCTGTGACCGTAACAAAAACATAGGCGCATGCGCCTAGCGTACCGCTGCTGATGATTGCGAAGAATGTGATACGGGACCTCAAGAAACCTTGCCCGCATCATCCCTGAAAATCTGACCGAAATCCGTTCACAATTGCCTCAGTTATGACCGAAACAAGAAAATTTTGTTTGCGCCTGCGCAGAGGCTACCGTTGATTCGATCATGACGGAACTGATAGGGGACCATGTAGAGCTATACCCGCACGATCCCTAAAAATTTGAAGAAAATCGCATCAAAATCGTGGAAATTACGGCTGTGGCAAGGACCGTAACAAGAATATTTCGTTCACGCATGCGCAGAGCGTACTGCCAATGCAATTATGATGATTGTCTTATGGGACCTCAAGGGACCTTACCCACATCATCCCTGAAAATCTGACCGAAATCCGTTCAACATTGACCAAGTTATGACCGTCACAAGGAATTCACGTTAGCGCCTGCGCAGAAGCTACCGTTGATTCGATCATGATGAAGTTGATAGGGGACCATTTAGAGCTTAACCCGCACGATCCCTGAAAATTTGGTTAAAATCGGATCAAAATTGTGGAAGTTGTGGCTGTTACAAGGAAATGTGGACGGACAGACAGACAGACAGACACGGAACCAAATTTGTTCAGGAGGCTCTGAAACGCAAAATGCAAGTGGAAATTTTGATTTTGGAGCAAAAAAATTTTTTTCATTTCGAAAGTGAAAACAAAGCTTCCGCTGCCTTGCAGTGTCGGAAGCAATAAAATTGGGAGGACGCCCAGGTTTACCCGATGCCAGCTCTAGGGATGAAGGAAATCGGAGGAGGAGGAAGAAAAAGAGAGGGATGAAAGGAAGTGCCCATATAAAATGACCACCAGTTGGGGTAAGAGCCCCTGAGGACGCGACTGGTGATACCACGGAGCACTCCCGCCGAGATGCCCAACTCAGTAGCTTAACCTGCCGAGTAACTCCGTAGCGCTTTTCCAGCACCACACCCCGCGCCATGACACGGTCGCGGCCAGACACACACACACGCACACACACACACACACACACACACACACACACACACACACACATTATATATATATATATATATATATATATATATATATATATATATATATATATATATATATATATATATATATATATATATATACATAATATATATATTTTTTTTTAGAAACCTCCCCTCAAAGACGGAGGGGGCACTCCATTAAATTAAAAATAAACAAATAAAATAAAAAGTGGGGAGGACGCCCAGGTTTACCCGACGCCGGCTCTAGGGATAACGGAAGTTGCAAGACGAGGAGGCAGAATGGGATGAAAGGAAGTGCCCCTATAAAATGACCACCAGTTCAAGACACCACGGAGTACTCCTGCCGAGATGCCCAACTCGAGTAACTAAGTGGCGCTTTTCCCGCACCACACCCCGCGCCATGACATGGTCGCAGCCATAACCTTGATGTTATTAGGTGCCAGTCCTTTTAGTTCAGATGTCGCTTGGCACAGATCATTTCTTTCATATTTGCTTTTCTTAGCCCTCCAGGTCTGCTCCATATCCACGCTGCCACTGACATTCTGGACATCCAGGATTATGGCAGACCATCGGGCTTGATCGCTTCAAGTCCCGGTCACTCGGCATGACAAAGCACTTGCTACCTGCTTGGCAACCGCATCGTGACGTAAAACACACACACACCGGAAACAATAACACATTTTCTTTGGTGTTTTCCGCTCACCATACAATTTCATCGAAAATTTGATAATGGAGCTCTCGGATCGGCTGTTTAGAAGTTATTGAATGATTAAAACCAAAAACTTCTCGCCGTTTGAAACTAAGGAAGCAAAAATTAAGTTCATTCTGTTAAGAACTCCTCACGTTCTCTCTTTCACAGTTAAGAACCGTAGCCTGAGCAGCATTGACAAAATTATCTCTTGTAGACAAGCCATGCCTATACGATCTAGCTTCAGAGGGACGCCGCAAAAACCAAAACGTTCCCACACGTCCTTCACTATAGAATGGAGCTTGCAAAATATTCGGCTGTTTCTCTTTAAGAGAGTTGATTATGAGGAAATTACGATGAGTAGATTACGATTTGGATTGCGCGGATATCCAGTGATGGTAGTGGTGTGAGGGGGGGGGGGGGGGGCATTTGAAGTAAAAATCAGTGCTGTCGATAGGGTAAAATCACTAATGAAATTGAAAGGGGCCTAACCCGTACATACTCTGAAAATTTCATCACCATCGAATGAAAACTGTAGACGTAATACTTGTGACAAAGATTTCACAATCAAGCAGCTACTGATTGGACCATCGTGATGAGTTGATATGGGGTGAGTAAAAATTATTTCCCGACTACCCTCCGAATTTGAAGAGATTGGGTAACTAGAACATGAGAAAATAATGCCTGCTAGATGGATTTAACGTCTGCGTATATGCAGAATGAAGAATTTATTTGAGAACAATAAAACCGATACGTAATAATTTACACCCTAATCCGCACAACCCCTGAAAATTTCATCATAATAGAATGAAAACTCAAGAAATTAAGCGTGTTATTAGGATTTTACTCATGCCATGCTTTTGATGTTTCCTTGTCCTATATCACTCTGCATTCCATTGACTTATATTTTTTATTATTCAAGTATTAAATAAAAATTCAATCTATGAGTTTAGTGGTCCTCATTGTTGCAGTTTACTTTGAAGTAAGATGCAACTTGCATTCATTTTGCCGTATAAAACTTTAAACTGCTCCTAGTGGTTATCCCAGAAACTAAGCACTTGGTTATTTGAACAACCTTGATATTGAATGTCGTTTCGCCTGTTTAACAGCCGGTCATTATGCCCACGGTTGTCTATATATTTCGAATGTTACAGAACAGCATCTACAAAATTGTATTTTATTGGCGAGGCCTTGCTTATACGACCTAGCTTGAGAGATACGCCTAAAAACTAAAATCTTCCCTCACTTTGATAATGGGGAAGCGAACATTATGTTTAGACCGTTCAAAAACGTCCAAAATAAAACAAGTGGATCAGTGCTCACGAAGTGAATCACGCATTTTCTTGTAAGAAGATCCGCGTGAAATAGACGCTTCCTGCGTCGAATAGGACACAAAATGGCTTTGGAGCTCAATCAGCTGATCAATGACCTCTCAGCAGTGGCGTAGCTAAGCCATTTCTTATAGAGGAAATTTCATTTTGTTTTATAGTTTTGCTATTCATTTCTAGTGCTTGTTGCTAAGTATACGAAGACTCTTAATAAACTGCCAAACGTTCATATAAGTACTTAGGTAGGTGCTCAATGGCTTTTTGTAATGATCTGAAATCACGGACGCTTTCATATTCATAAACCTACCTATAGAATATTAAAGCATAATACTACTTACTACAATACTACAAATATTATCCAAATAACTAATCAGAACGTGAAAAATTACGATAAATACGAATAGGTACCAACTTACCGATGAATTGAGGAGCACTAGGTTTATTATACTACTATTCTAGATTTACTGCATGCAAATTCATATACCTATGTGGACTTGCTGTCTTACAGGTTTATCCTCAGTTGTTACTTCCGCGTGAAAATAACTTTTTCTGGACAATATCATACAATATTGTATTATATATAAGCAGGTACCTACGCGAAATGAAATACAGGGCATGAAACCGAGATCAAGAAACATGAAAAAATGTAAACAAACTCAAACCTGCAATATGCTAGGTTAGAATAGAAATACTGCTGTACTAGATTATTTTAATCTTTTCTATTAATCTAGTTCAATCACCACTGCAGGCTTCTGTTTATTATTTTCTTGCTTCATTTTAACTGGGATTTTATCTGTAAATTAATGGTATAATACAACGGGAAACTGTTTTGAAACGAACAACCAAGCTTGATCAATTAGGCAGTGAAAAGCAGGGGAAGTTCATAGGGGAATTGGTGGATACTGAATAATGAATAATTTTTCTAGGGAAAAACCGCATATGGGCTCGCCCCAGAAGGTATTGGGGAACGACTTGATTTCAGTTTGTAGTATCCACATTTCCGTTTTGTTGACTAGGTGATTTTACTATGCTCCGTGGGGCTGTACAATATCCACGCCATTTTGCCCCTACACAAACGAACCTAATAAAAATGTCTTTATTAAGAGCGACTCAAGACCGCTTGGCAACCAGAATCGTTAAATAATAATAGTAGTTGTGTTTTACTAATTACATTTTTTAATTGAAGGTGTTAGGGACTGAAGTTGGAAGCGTAAAATTATTAATTTGGCTATATCCATACAACGAAATTCTGCATCCCTGCCTTCAGCATTTTCCCTTCAGCCTCCTTCTCAAATTTTAGCTTCCCGCGTCGAATAGGAGACAAAATGGCTTTGGATTTCACTCAGCTCATCAATATCCTCTCATGCGTAAGCGGCTCCTTTTACATCTTTATCCTCGTCATGTTACGATTACATCCATACAAAGTTTCATCACAATCGGACGTCAGGACGTGGCATTTAAAACGGTTTTAAGAGGACATACGTGCATACAAACATCAACGAACAACGTTAACACAATAGTTCATTTTTCCTTTTTTAAGAGCAAATGCACTAAAAATTACGTCTTTCACAATAGAATGGAGAAAATTATTCGGCATTTCCGCAATTTGTTGAAAGACTCCCCAAAATCTCACTGAGAGGTCAAGTTCATTATGAATAAAATATGGTAGCTGAGGGCGGATTTCCAGTGAAAAAAAAAGATCACCCCGGCACCCAACTTGCTCCTCTCACGTGTGGAAAAGCTGATTGTAAAATGGAACCGGGACAGCAGTTCGCAATAATTAGATTAGTCCTTACCTTCGGTTGCACTTCTAGGTTATGAGGTCGTGACCTGTGGTTGTTGCCACTTGAAAAGGTCTTTCCGCCCGGCTCGACCGTAGAATAAATTCTGACGCCGAAGGAAGGTTACCTATCTGTCTTTCGGTTTCTGGACCGGCTCTATTTTTACTTTGGCCACCTCTCGCGGTCAAAAATTAAATGGAAGGCCGGATCCGTATTTTATATTTAATTCCCATTGGGGAAACTTTTACATGAACATAAATCTTATCCCTAGGGCCAAATGACACGCAATTATCACTCCCAACAGACGTATTTCACCTTTTCATCAACGCAAGTTTTGCGATTTGTTACGTGAAGTTCAAGGGTTGACCACGTGCTACCACTCTCCACAGATCACTTGTACTCCGAATCTTCTTTGTTAATGGAATAGTCCAAAAAATCTTAAAATTAAATTTTCGCGGAATTTTCTTGATGGGTCATTCTCATTTCATTTGCCGCTTTGGGGCGTTTGAGAACCTCAGTGACGTAAAATATGAAAGTGCTCGAAAATGAGGTTAGATCGGCAAATACTACTCATTTTACATTGCAGATTTGTGTTCCATAGACGAACAGTGAGTTTTTCATTGATGTATTTTATTTTTTTTTGTATTAAAAAACAGGATATCCAACTCATGAGTGTTACCAGATTTCAAAAATTGATTTCTGTAAAATGGATGATTTGGCAAAATTGTTGTCGGGGCTCAAGTAAGTACAAAAGAATCACGTTCAAACGTAATATTCAGATTCCACGAATGTTGAAGGCAGTGTAATTGAGCTTAAATCTCAGGAGTGTTACCCTATTAGTATTACCGTAATATCAGGAGTGTTACCCATCCTTGGTCACACTCCTGAGAGGTAACACTCATGAGAATTTCCGATAAAAATGGCGTCACACAGGATGATGAAGTGACAAAACGTAATATCAGGAGTGCTACCCATCCTTGGTCACACTCCTGAGAGGTAACACTCAAGAGAATTTCCGATAAAAATGGCGTCACACAGGATGATGAAGTGACAAAACTAGGGGATGGCTACTGTTTGAAACCTGTCACCAAGCAGTATGGTTGTTGATATAGGATTATTTTGTTTAAGCACCAACAACACTCGTACTTTTGTGTAACACTCATGATTGAAAATAAAAATACTCAACATGTTTTCAGGCTTCTTTCACTGTAAAAACTGCTGCAACTACTACTATATAACCTTCACATCTGACTGTTTCCCGCCATTTTCCATCAGCTTTCATGATCGCAAAAATGATATCACTCCTGAGGTCCCATTGAGAAGAGATATGGGGGACTGACTGAAAAACTAGTTTTTCACAGGTTGGGAAAAATCTTAAGAATGTAAATCCTTACTCTAAATAAAGAGGACCCAACTTACTGCAGCTAGTAACCCTGTCCAGTTCTAGATTGTCATTGTTTCGTAACTACCTAACTTCTACTTAGGTGTTAGGTAGGAGGGGACAGTAACTCTCATGAGTTTCCAGGGTTTCAGGTTTCATTCGTCATCACTGTGAATTGGTTAAGGGGGATTTTGGGCAGTCAAATTATTACTTCGTTGATCTCCCAACTTATACTACCTTTTTTCCCCAAAATCACTAGTTTTGATCAAGAATTGTGAGAATTCGTCGTCGGGGACATGAAAGCAGCAAATGAAATGAGAATGACCCTGATCGAAATCTGTTTTGAGGCATTCTGAAACGATTCTTTGAGTTTGCGCTTTTCCATAAGTGATTTTGGCTTGCAGGAGTAGGCTGCATTTCCCCTAACCCACTCTATCGTATTCGGTTTTCTCTTTAAAACGTGCCTATGCCCATATGATTCCGCCTGACTAGATATTTATACATAGACAAAATGAATGATTAACCTTTGTGTAATTATTTGCAGAGTTTTAGCAAAACTTGAATCAGCAATGGCTTCAAAAATTTTAAAATAACAATTTACCATAATGTTCTTTGTGGAAGTCCGTTTTGGGGCATTGTGAAACGATTCCTGAATTGCAACGCTTTTCCATTTGTGTGTGCGTGGTTGTGTCATTCCTCACGATAACTCTCCCTATATACGAGATAAAAAAATCCCTTCTTCCCACACAAAAATCAAGCATTCCAAAAGAAAGGATGAGTTTGTTGGGCAAAACTTTTCGACCTCTATAAGGTGGCAACATATGAAAAAATATGTATAAAGTCAATAAACAAGTAGATCAGTGCTAACGAAGTGAGTCACATGAAGCGCATTTTCTTGTAAGGAGATCTGCGTGAAATAGACAATACTGCGTCGAATAGGGGACAAGATGGCTTTGGCGCTCACTCAGCTGATCAATGACCTCTCAATTGTCTTCAGCCTTCTCTCTTGAGCTTCGTGGTGAGGTGGTTGAAGGAGAATCGGTGAATCAGTGTCAGGAAGATGTCCCGGCGTCAAGGCTGAGCTCTTATGTCAGTCACCTCATCAACTCGATACGATCAACATCATGGACCAGGTAGATGCCCGTTTGGAACAGTTCAAAGAGACAATATTTAACGAGTTGGTAATAGATTTCGTGATGTAATGCGACCTATTCACGATTTTATGGAAACATCACTCCCAAGGGTGTCGCAGGCCACAACCGGGGTAGTTGGCCTCCAACCTTCTGGCGTGTCTTTAGCTATCTGTACTACACCACCGAAGAAGGTGAGACCATTTGATGGTTCGGCTGAACTGGATTCTTTCCTCATTCAATTTGGGACGGTTGTGCCAGCAAACGGGTCGGATGAGGATGCGAAGGCAACAGCCCTCCCCTCAGCTTTTTCAGGGCCAGCTCTAGCCCTTCTCAGTTATGTCAGTCTCCCAAGGACCTATAGGCGTCTAGTTGTGGCTTTGGAAGAGAGGTATGGGGTGCAAAGGTCAGACTCAGATATTCTTTGAATACGAGGACCCACAAGCCAGGGGAGGACATTAGGCAGTTTCGTCTGTCAATTCACACCATTGCACGAAATTCTGTTTGAGACATTGAACGCCATGGCGTTTATCATTTTTCTCGGGGACTTCGTGATGCTGAGGTACGGAGAGCCATTGACACCCTCTCCTGAGAAGTCAATGCTCGCCAGACTATGGGTAAAGTGGCGACAAAGCAAAACGCTGTTATGATCGGCTAGCTGAACAAAGTTGCTTCCAAGTAGGAGACCAAGTTTGGTTACATTACCCACGACGATATGCAGGCCGTCCGCCCAAACTTCTACTCCCTGGATTGGCCCATGTAAGATCCTGAAGTCCATCTCTGATGTTATTGTCAGAGTGGTAACGCCTAACCGTAGGAAGTTAGTGGTGCATGTTGACCGCATTAGACCATATGTAGAACAAACCCAAAAGAAAGAAGAATGCAGAGCGTCTTGAATGAGGAAGGGGGTGGTGTTGGGAAGATATAATTCATTATTGTTGCGCTGGTATGATTCTAGACAAGTTGGAGCCTGGGGACAATTTGTCTATAAAAGTTAGTTCTGAATAAGTTTTAGTTGTGTGAATGTGAGTGCTTATAATAAAATAGTTATCTTTGTGATTTTGTGGTGATGTTTCTTACTGTATATTGCGCTCCATATGCCCTGTGGCTACTTGTGAAGAAGGTAGATAGGCTAGTTACCGACTGTTGAAACTCTATGATCATACGGATTAAAATATTTCGGTAATGAGTATATGAATTAATGTCATTGGACAATTCAGAAGAATTGTTCGCACAAGGAAAGATGAGAGTTTGGAAGTTTGATACTACGAGTTGGTGGAGTAGGCATCTACTGACAGAAAACGTTAGACAGATGGACATCCTCTAAAGTAGACCCAGGCTTTTCACAGTAAAATCGGATTTTGCCATTCTAACCAATAAAATTGGACAACTAAAGAGCTGAAAATGAACTGAAAAGAAGACCGTTTGTCTTACCCTCAAGAAATAGAAGACTGAAGACAGCGAAGTTCAAGAGATAAGTCCGAGGAAGCCTTGATGAGACAGTAGAAATTAAGTTGTCAGCCGGGAAAAAGCGTTCGTTCCATAAAACCACGACCGACTCCCTCACCGCCCGTTTGATGACGACCTGCTAAAAGCCGCCGCCGGGACTGAGCTCGCATGCAACGCCGTAGTAAAACCAAGCCTTCGTCATTACTATGGAACCGCAACTTGGGGCGAAAAAGCCTTCCCTCAAATCAACATTTTAAACCTTTATTACGATGATTTACCCGACGGATTATACGCGTGGTTTGAAAGTTGTAATGAGAAGGTGTGTTTTATGGCATGTATATTAAACTGGTAATTCTTGACATCTATACGTGTCTCATGTTATACTACCAGGGAAATGGAGTCATGAAAACTCGAGGATATGATGATTTTATAATGAAATTACCCGTTTCACTCAGTCTATGAGGCAAATTTTGAAGACGGAATCATTAATTAAATATTTTATGGCAAAATAACTTTCTTCAATTATATTCGGCTTCAAAGATGAAAGTTTGGATTTTTGTAACCAGTTTTTATCGATATTTTTGCCTATTTTATTAAAAATTAGGTTAACAATTCGGCACAATTTTGAGCATAAAGTTTTGAATGTTCTAGTTCATAGTTGAAATACTTTTTATCAGTAATATTTTGTAAAAATATGAATATCACAATTTTTAGCCGTTTTTTTCAGTTTTTAGTGATTTTTTTCAGCATATTTTTTGAAACATGACCAATTTATTGGGCACAACAAAGGGGCTGCTCAACAAACTCATCCTTTTTTTAAAATGCTTCATTTTTTGGGGAAAGAACGGATTTTTCATCTCAATCCTTAGGAGCGTTATCGTATCGAATATATACATATATGGAAAAGTGTTGAAATCCAGGAAGCGTTTTCACAATGCCTCAAAACAGATTTCCATGAAGAAAATATTGGAAAAATTTCATTTACAATTTTTTAGAGCCATTGAAACAGTTTCGTTTTGCATACTGTATAATACACATAATTCACTACACATATACACATATGTGTTCATATTCACAATACACATAATACTGTATAATTACACATAGGCAGAATCATACGACTATAGACACGTCATAACGAGAAAACCGAATAAGATCGAGTGGAATTAGCAGAATTTCAAAAATGCTTTTCTCAGTTGAGAAGGCAGTCAAAGGCTCATCACTCTTTAGTAATTTAGAGCAAGGAGTTTTGACATGGATATATGTCTTTTGGCTGGGGGTCAAGGAATTTTTCGCGACACTTTTTTTTCGCGACCGACACTTTTTTTTCTCCACACAAAATGCAACGCTCCGGCACTTTTAACATGGAATCATGTTTTAGCGATGGATCCCCCGCCGAAAAGTGAGACTATAAAGTGAGATGAAAGTAGCGCCAATAATTGTGATGATTTCCGCTTACAACCGAGTCGTTGCTAGGGATATGATACTTCGTCGTTTTTCATCCCACAAAATTCGTTGACCATTCGTTCGAAAGCTCTCGATTTATCCAACCATACTATATTAACTACTGCGAAGTGTGTGGCCAACAAGCTGAGTTATGAGCATGGTTATATGAATAATTGTTTACACACAGGTGATCATTCTCAATTATTGATATTGTGAACATGATTGCAACCGCTTGTTAATTTCTGATGATTTCATTGAGCTGGTGTTTCGATTATGTGATTCATAGCAGGTGATCCGAATATTGCGAGAACGGTTTGATTTGTGAAGCGGTGGTTAAATCATTTTAATAGGTAATTTCTATACTTTACACTATAGGAAGCTGTAATTTCGTATGTAGCCTCTTTAGCCTCTTTCTATAATAAAGTGAATGTTTACTCGCGAGTTTCTATTAGGAGATCATCATCTCACAAGAGCTCAGCCGTCGTGATCATTTCTATAATAAAGTGAGAGCGAGGAGCTAAAATATGATTCCGTGTTTTTAACATTTTAGCAGTCAGGCTCAAAGTAATAACATCCGGGGGGTCCAGAGGGGCAAACCCCCTCTGGCGGGGTCAAGGGGCGGAGCCCCTTGCGAGGCCCGAAGGGCCGAGTTTTCTATTGATTTTTACGTACAACCAATACGTTACTAGCGAAATGTAACTCCCTTAGTTTTCATAGCAGGAAAATCGTTCGCCACTTTTTGGAATGCTCTAATTTTATCATAACATCTCATGATCCCTAAGCCATTGTTGGGTCAAGGAAAGCTGATTTATTACGCTATGCAACGCTCCGGCACTTTAGATTATTATTAACTCGAAAAGTGAAGGCTAGGTAGAAATCAATGAGGTACTACCGCAATGTACTTCTTTCCCAACATCCCAACAGAGTGGAAAGTAATGTCCATTTTTACGTTCCCAACATCCCAACAGAGTGGAAAGTAATGTCCACTTTTAGTTTCCCAACAACCCAACAGAGTGGAAAGTAATGTCCATTTTTACTTTCCCAACATTCGGAAAGAGTGGAAAGTAATGTCCATTTTTACTTTCCCAACATCCCAACAGAGTTTAAAGTAATGTCTACAACTTTGACATATCTATGATCTATTGTTTTTCCCCTTAAGGGAGAAATTTATAAATGGGTTTCCTATGATTTCTCTCTTTCTTTGTTTTTACTATTATTATTTATTTTTTTGCGTATCATTTGGTGCTCTCTCCTCCACAAATTTCACGTTCTATGGAAACTTAGGTGTACTCGAAATATTTTTTGGTTCCCACAACATAAGAGACAAAAAGGAGATTCTACTTTTTTCAAACTCCTTTAAGATGCCAGTGTTTTTACTAGTTACAGCGAGATTTTGATGACATTTTCGGATTGTGCGTATTAGTAATTACCACGGTCCCCTATGTGTTTAAAGTACGTGATTTCAGCTATCCTCATAATCGATGACAAACAGTGTGACAAAAATACATTACATACCTACAAATCTTCCTGATTTGTGGGGATAGGAGCCTATTGAGATAGGATTTACCTAAAATTAGGGGACTTTCACAACATTTTTGTTTTTCAAGTCATTAACACAATTTTTTCATGTCCTCACTGGCCATAGGGAAAGCGGAAGTACCTAAACCTCTTTGAAAAGCGAATCAAGGGCCAATCATCGCGTTCGGCGCAACAAGAAGAGAGCAGACGGCAACAAAATTAATTACAAGTAATCGCCGTTGATCAGTGAATATTCTCCGATGTTTTTCCAATGAAAATTAACCGAGCGAAAGACCTCCAACAACAATAGGAAGCTATCTGAATGTAAACGATACGGCTCCTTGTGCGTTGAATTGGCAGAATTGGAACATTGGGCCTCCGAACTCTGTTGAATGATAAGAGGAATCCTCTTTTTATGAAAACGGCCTCCTCCTCCTTTAAAAACTCCGAGATGTATATTTCTAATTAATAATTTGCCTCGAGTATAACGATCCATGAAGAGACGTAATAAAACGGCACGGAATTTGTCGTATTACTAAATTATAAGTCATTGTAATGAATGTTCTAAACTCATTTTTTGATGGTTCACCTTTCAAGATCATCTCTTGGGAAAAGCAGAGGATCATTAATATGTTTTATGGCAGATACGTGAAAAACAATTAATGACAAATATAAAACTATTTTTCAAATCACAGTTGATCAGGGTGGTTCCGTCTGTTGTAAATATATTCCAAGTATCTCCGTTTAAAGTTTAGCATTATTTGTTTAGGTATATATAATACGAGCTATTCCTAATGTAGGTACAATAAACACAGTACAGAGACAATTGTAAATTAAAAAAATTAAACAAGACAGTGAATCTGTGGATGAAATGAAAATAAAAAGTAAAATCAATGCTTAGACACTTTACAAATTTTAAAACGAAATTAAATCCATCAATAATTGTTCAAGAGGATTCTGAGTAGTTGTTTAAATGAAGCCAGGGAGAGTTCAAAAAGTTCACGGCCGCTCTCAACCCTAGTCTAGAGGCGGTTAAAATCTTCCTGAATCCTGAGCATTGGTTTGTTTCTCAGACAGTTCGGCGAAGATCCTTGTACATGAAATGTCTGAGAATGTCTTATAAGGTATGGTGGGGCATGAAAGCTCAGCTGGCTCAGCGAAAACGGACAGGCAATCATGCCAGAGACCACCCCATCGGAGGTGCCCGAAGAGACATCAGCCAGTCTACGGCGTGATCGCAAGGATGACTCGTAGCTGCAGTCCTCCCAACGACAGCCCATTTTAAAGACCACATAGCGAAAGAAACTACGCTGGACACGCTCAAGGCCTCTCTTGAGTTTGAGTATATGGAGTTCCAAACAGCAGTAGAAAACATAACGAGGGGGCGTACGAGTGACGTGAATAATAATTTAAAAACTTTTGAAAGGATTCGAGGGATTCGAAAAGTCCCTCGTTTCGTTTGAGGAAGCCAACATTTTCATAGCTCTGAGCATACCTCTTCAATTTGGCAAGAAAGACAGCTCAATCACGGCAGTTTTCCGCTGTAAGGGACTGCGTCCAATGGAGTAGTTGTGGCAGATACCATTGGCAGATCGAGAAAACGTAATACATGAACACTTTGTGTTACGTTGGGATGCAGGTCAATTTGTGCGCATTATTGGTCGACAGCATTATAGGGCGTTTAGGAAAGAAATTAGCATCACAGCTCACTTATATGTTTAGAGAGGTTTCTCAAGTTGTATTTCTATTATTCTAGAAAAATCCTTGGAAAGTCTCCGTTGAAATTTTCAATGAAACTTCAAAACCTTTTACTACTAGGTACTACTACTTGGCACTTTACAGCCCTTGTAGGGCCCTCCTCAACAATAGACCACCAATCAGCGGGATCTTGTGCTCTGGACCCTCATCTGCCAACTCTGACTCCTTTCCTCCAGAGACCTGAGATCATCCTCGACGACATCAGTTTACGGCCTCCTGGCTTTCCCTCGAACACCCTCTTCACGGCTCTGTCTACATTCATTCTTTCCACGCGGGCGATCCACCTGACCCCGGTTTTATGTCACTACCAATAAATGATTCACCACTCAAACTCCGAAGTTCATGATTGTGCACATCTTCCAGGGCTCTTTCCACAACTAGCGCCGAATCTCTTACTAAGAACTTTCTTTTTCAAATCTTCTTGCAAGTTCTTCTTCTGCTCAGGTCGCAGTTCTCGTTTCCTAGCCATAGAGTACCACTCAAAATGCTTTAAATAATCTTAAAGCCGGTGTGCGTGATAGCCCACATCGGTAATACGGAAAACGAGCTTGCTGATATACAAACAAAAGAAGCAGGAAGCCGCACAGACATTGATATTTTGACTCCTGTGTACAACCTAACTGACATAAAAAGAAAAATAAAGAGGGGCATTGGCAGCATATTTTAGGACGTCCCTCTGAAGCTAGGGTTCGTCAATAGGGGGGCGACCTATTAGAATTGATCCAGGAGGAGTGGGACAACATTACAAACAAAATAAGACCGAAATCCGACCATTCTAAGACTAAATCCGTGGAAAAATATAGGTGTATGTCTATGTGTGTGTGTGTGTTTGTGACAAATTTGATCGACGCTGCACACACCACAATTCTAAACCGATACTCGACATTATTTCGTTGTTCGATTCCAATTTTAGTCTAGTTGTGCAACAATGTTTCATCTCTAGTTGTGTATTTTGAATTTCATGATGAGAGAAAGAGAATAAAGAGGGTAACGTGGTTATTTTCGACCAATTTCGTCAACGCCACCCAGGTTACAATGTTCAACCAATTTTCGTGATTCTTATTTTGTTCAAATCCAATTTTAGTCTAGCTGGGCAACGAACCCTGGGAATTCAGGATTTGCTGTCGTGGTGGGGTAGAGTGTGTAATTGCCAATTCTTTCAAGCGTCATTAGAAATTTGATCTACTTTTGTAACATATGTCTGGAGTTTCAAATGTCATTATGGAAGAGGGTGATAGGAGGAGTTATACTGATAAATTGTGATGTGTTAACCATTCTCGTAAGATTTTCGTGATTCTTTTTTTTATCGAATTATCATTTCGCTTTAGTTTTAAAACGTTTCGCAGAAGTTTAAAATTTCATGATGAAAGGGGATGAATAGTGGGGTAATAGCGATAAATCGTGATATTTCTACTACACTCATCTCATTTCCTTTTCTTTTTTACTATTTGTTCAGTCCAGATTTTAGTCCAGTTATGCAACCGCTGTGGCAGTAAAAACAGAGTTGTGTTTCCGAGGTTGTCCCTCAGACCATGTTACACTGATTATACACGAAAAGATAAATCTTTCTTTAAATCATTTGTGGCGATGCAAACTAACCATTGTGTCACAAAGAATATCTTTTAAGGATCGGAAGGAACACAAGCAACTTGCGAAATGATTGTGGTGTGCTTGAAACTGTCCAACACCTTTTAATGGAAAGCCCAAGATATGAGATCCTCAGACGCTCCCTTTGCGACGAACTACTGAATCAACTTATATATAAGTACATACGCTCTATTAATTACAAATCGTAATTGAATATATTTATATTATATTTTGAATGATTTGTGAAATAATGACCCATTGTATTTAGTACGAGTACAAATATGGAGATGTAATTTAAAATTAAAATCTCTCTCTCTCTCTCTCTCTCTCTCTATCTCTCTCTCTCTCTCTCTCTCTCTATATATATATATATATATATATATATATATATATATATATATATATATATATATATATAAATGCACTTATTGATTGTTCGGTTCTACTGAACTATATGATAGATTAATAAATTTAGAATAGAAATTTCACAAATAAAAGGTGAAAAGTAAGTAAATCTGATATTTCGAATTGTATTCTTGATCACAGAAAAGTAGTTAGAGAAAGAAAAGATTTAACTTGCGTTCTTCGGGACAGTCGTATCCATGGCCGAGATAATAATAATAATTTTGATATATTTTCACTTAATCATTTAAGTTGAGGCCAGGTGGTCGATTAGCTCCGAGTACCCATCTATGCGCTCTCTCTGATTGCTGCAGCATTCTGTCATTGGCAGTATCAGGTAGCTTCTTCAAGACTTTCACCCCAAAACACTGGTCAAATGTTGCGTCATGGGATGATGCATGAACCTTCACTGGGAGTGGCCGAGTTTGGTTTACAGACGCCCTATGATTGTTCATTCTTAAATTTAGGGTCGTTGCTTTACCAACATAGAACGCAGTTGACTCTGTGCACTTTTTACAAACAAGCTGGTATACACACATTTTGGACTGGCACTCTGCCACACCTCGACACTTGTATGTGTAATTGGTATTGGCAGAGGAGAAGTCTGACCCTTCAATAACCAAATTGCACAGCTTACATCTTGCTCGTTGACATGGATGTAAGCCTTGTTGCTGTGGCTCTAAGGGCTGCGATCGTGGATGGCGATGAGACAAGATCTCCCCAATATTTTTTCCTTGTCGGAAGGTCACTCGAGGTTTCTCAGCAAAGATGTCACGGGTTAGTGAGCTAGATGACAAGATAGGCTGTAACTCACGGAGGATAGAATTCAGCTTTTGAGCCCCAAAGAAAAATGTTGTGACCAATGGAACCTGGTTCGTGAATACTTTTGGTCTCTGCTGGTAGGTAACACTTGCTGGGACTATTCTGTCTGTTACAAACTTTCTTGGGTAACCCCTCTCCATCAGCTTATCTCGCACTGTGGAAATATACCCTTCTAGCTTTTCTCGGTTGTTGCATATTCGGTGACCTCTAATTGACAGAGATCTTGGGATCGCACGTTTCGTGTGAGGGGGGTGGCAACTATCATAGTGCAGGTATAGTTGCTTGTTGGTAGGTTTCACGTGCACTGCTGTTGTGATCACCCCATGCTCCAGCGTAATGTCGACGTCAAGAAAGGTTGCGTGAAATGAAGAGAAATGTTTTATCTATATATATATATATATATATATATATATATATATATATATATATATATATATATATATATATATATATATATATATATATATATATAGATAAAACATTCAATCCTCAAAAATTTCATCGAAATCGGATGAATGATTCAGAAGTCATATATACCTTGCATACATTGTTACAAGGGTTTGTAGTTCCCAGCAGCCATACACACAAACACAAACTTTTTTTCTTTACAAAACTCCCCTCAAAGGCGGAGGGGGCACACCATTAAATTGCAAAGATAAACAAATAAAATAAATAAGTGGGGAGGACGCCCAGGTTTACCCGACGCCGGCTTTAGGGATAAGGGAAGTTGCAGAACGAGGAGGAAGAATGGGATGAAAGGAAGTGCCTCTATAAAATGACCACCAGTTCAATTAAGAACCCCTCAGGACGCGGGTTACCACGGATTACTCCTGCCGAGATGCCCAACTCGAGTAACTCCGGGGCGTTTTTCCCGCACCACACCCCACGCCATGACTCGGTTGCAGCCATAACCTTGATATTATTGGTCGCCACTTCTTTTAGCTCGGAAATCACTTGCCGCAGGTCATTCCGGTCATATTTATTTATTTTAGCCCGCTAGGTCTGCTCTATGTCCACGCTGCCACTTACAACCTGGACATCCAGGATTATGGCAGGCCAACGGCAATGATATCCGGCTTCTTGCCCCGGTCACTCGGCATGTGATACCGGTGACACGGCTCTCTCTCAACAGCCCAACCGCTGGATGACAAAGCGCCTGCTATCTGCTTGGCGACCGCATCGTGACGGAGAATGCGGCCACCATGAGTACGAGGACACTGCTGCACTACATGATACAGGTTCTCATTTTTACCCCGACAGGCACGGCAAAAGGGTGTCTACTGTCCCACGACTACTCCGTGAACACCTCACCGAGGTGTTGATGATAACCCACACATCTAAACACATATACGCGCGTGCGCACGCACAAACACACACATGTACTTATGAGTTTTTCACGGATTTGGTCTTGAAACGGATTTGTTTGAGGCTCTTTTTTTCCTAATTCTTAAGTTGTTCCTCACCCCCTGGGTCAATTCCAATCGGTCTTCCCTCTATTGACGAAGCCTTACGTTAGAATCAGAACTTCACTAATCACTTCAGAATGCCTCTAATGGACTTTCATAATAAAAATTTTGATACAAAATAATAATAAAAAAATAATAATATTAAAAAATAAAATAAAATATTTTGGAGCCATTGCAATAGCTCCAATTCAGAATACAGAATTCACTAATTGCTCATATTATGGTCATTTTGTACGATTAGAACATTTTGAATCGCTTTAATTTTCCTGCTGGACACTGAAAACATGCTTCATGTTGAAAGCAAGAAAATATGACCATTATATTCAGCGCACCTTTAAAGATCTCTCGAGGTGTCGGGCATCCATCAATCACATGGTTGTAAAATCTGATGGTTGGCCTCTTCTCGGCCTCCATAGTGGGCGTGCAACTTGCTTCAGAAAGACTGAGGAAAAGTTGAGGAGTGAATGGAACGGGTGGGGGATTCGCAGCAAAAAATCCCATTTATCTTCGATTAGTTTTGTAATTTTTCAGCTAAGTTTGTCTCTCACAAAAACTTGGAACTGCCAGGGCGAGAAACCTTCACGCTCACTTGGGATTTTTTTTTTGTTCCAGAAGGAGACGCAACTTCTCGATGAAATAAAGAGTGTCTTTTTTCATTCTTCTCTTGTATTGGGAATCGAGAGCTATGTTCTGTTGGGAGAAGACATTCATTTTATTCGTGTTTATCGTGAATGTGATGTTTTATTTTTTGAAGTTTACAGCACAGCAAATTGCTGCAGGTGATTTTAAAAACGTATCCAAAGTTGGTTTGAGGGTATAGCATCCTAATCTATTGTGACATGGACATATCATGGAATCTGTAGGCGACAAAATTAGACCAATATACTACATACTAAATTGTGCCAACCAATCGCTATGATATTTGTGGAGCGCTATGGTACATACTATTATCCTTCAATCATTATCAGATAGTTTTGCGCTTCTGAGCGGGCTTGGACGATTTGATCGTCAAGTTACATTTGTACATGTGCACATACTTCTGATAGTCATAATGGAACCTATAGGGTACAGTCTAGGGCAAAACGCACAATATCTAAAAATTGACATTTTATGTCTTTGCTATGGCACATAAACTAAAAAGAAACCGCGTACCTAACTAAACAACTCGTAAACGAGTTCCACTATCTGCTTTACAAGCAGATACCATGTTACATGGATATGTCTTTGATTGGGGATTTCATAACGGTTGTCCTCGAGAGTTGTAAACAAATCCTTTAACTTTAAACAAATCCCTGGGCCGCATGGCCGCATCCCGACTAATTCCAACAAAACAACGGTTTACTTATAGAAATGTTGAAAATAACTGTGGAGAGAAGCCACTAACTACTACAATGAGTTGTTGTTAACAGTCGACTGTTGTCAAGAGGATGAAAATGTTTCCTATGGAGTGGAGTAAATGATGCTATTGCTTTACGTTCAGAATATTGTAACCGGCTTATTAAAATTGTTTATAGTCCAATCAACTTAGTTTAGGAATGTAGCCAGGTACGTAAGGAGGGGGAAATTGGTAGCTTGAAACATGAACGTTTATCACATAAATCAAGCGCTTTCCAACGAGTGGCGAACGATTTTTGTGCGATGAAAACTGCGGAAGTTCCATTCCCCTAGCAACGGCTGGGTTGTACGTGAAAAACACTGAAATTGTGACATCCATTTTGCGTCACGGAAATTTTTGGTTGACCCCCCGAGCAAAGACATATCCATCATGTCAAAATGTGATCAAATTCGAACTGATATATGATTAGGTCATTAATGCGAAAGAACTGACAGAGCAGAACTGAATTAAAATTGTCCGGAACGAGTGGAACGCAAAAATCAGGAGTTGAATTTGGAGGACTATAATTCTTTGATGATAAACAAAAATAAACCATCAATGCTAGAGATAGAGATCAACATTCCAGCAATTAAGTCCAGTATGGCATGGAATCAAAAGATATGATCCTCAAATACCTGATTATCATAATCATGGATATCCAGACATAGATAAGTCCAGTATTAGCTTCCGTAGTTGAGTGGGAGAGGTGGAACACAATTCCGACGACCCCAGGTCCAGGCCTACACTACGAGGGTCGATCTCGGTAAGCGACCATCTACTACATAGGCCTGATTGACCCAATTTCCAAGAAGGTCATCTGAATTGCTGATGAGAAAAGGCGGTTACAAGTAGATGCCTCCCCAACAACCGACACGTGTCCTTCCTCTCGACCATCGATCCTCACAGGATGATCCGGCTAATTTATGATTTCGAGCCCGAAAACGGTAACTCGCAGCGTATTAGTAATAACTTCCTCATACCTTTTGCTATTGTTGGTTCACAAATTAGGAGAGGCCTTCTGCGAATTCGAGGTATGATAGTTGAGGTTGGAATTCAGCCAAGTTGTACAAACATACTGCCATAGACTGGATAGGTTCAGTATTAAGGGCTGTAAGAGTACCTACAAGTCACAACGTTACTTTTGGAATATTGAGTGACCTATAACACCCCAATTTTTCACCAAACCGCTTCATCAAGAGAAGGGGGTGTCATGGGAGTGATAACATTTAGTCGAATAGAACTCCAGTCTTGTTTACTCAGTGACTATACATCTGAAAAATGTGTAAAATATAATAATTTCATAAATTCAAATTTTTTTAAATCTTTGATTCTGCGATAATTTTTTAAATCTGGAATACGAAATTTACATAGGGATAGACCCATCTTCAAACAAATTAATTTTGGGACCACTGCATGATCTGGCCAATTTATAGTGTCGAGTTCCAAGTAGAAACCCTCTGTTCATCAGTAAAAACTTACTGACACCGTTTGCTTTTGTTGGTTCATAAATTTGGAGTGGCCGGCTGCAAGTATGATGATCGGGTTTGGAATTCAGCCAGATTGCAGACATACTCTCATAGACTGGATAGGTTCTGTATTACGAATGGTAAAAGTAGATATAAGACCTTACGTTGTTTTTGGAATTTTGAGTAGCCTATAAACTGCAGGAATGTTTCATCAAGCGAAGGGGGTGTCAAGTAAATGACCACAAATAGTCGAATAAAACCCCAGTCTTTTTGGCTCAGAGACTATACAATAAAAAATTGCGTTAGATATCATAATTGCAAAGATTGCCTTTTTAATCTTCGTTTTGACATTTTCATGTCTTTACTATGGTGCGTGACGGGAAAGTGGAAAAGCTGAAAATATAACTTTCCTAGGTAACGAAAGGACGCGAGAGTAGCGGCAACGTACACAAACTAGATTAGTTATAAAGTTTTAAAAACAACCCAAAAAAGACGCTCGGCGTACAAAAGATCCCAAGCCACAAAATGCATATCATCTGATTTGGGCCAAGCCAATAGTCGGATTCTCTCACTCTTTTTGACTGCATTTGGGAGTGCGACGCTTCTTCGAAGGCTTGGCCGATTTCAGCCAATCGCACAACCGTACTCGTAAGTGTGGTGGTGAATTCACACATCTCACCCAGACTGCAAATGTTTCCTAATGTTGAATAATAATACATTTTATTTATAAATTAGGTACCTATCTATATGGGGATGTGAACACTGTTACTGTGTATTAGTACAGCACTCTTTACATCCCACCTTAGCATTGTTTTTTTAAGAAATATACATAAATTCGCAAAGCGTAAGCACGAAAACGTTATTGTATGATATAATTTCAAGAGAATGACATTCACAATGAAATGGAAGTAGTTTCACAAAATGGGATTAGTAAGGTATGAAACAGTGTTACATACTTCGTACTAGTCTCTTGTTATAGAAGTTGTAGAGGTTTGCAATAGTAGGCAATGCGGAGATGGTGGGTCCTTAAATAGAAATAAAATGAAAATTTGGGAAGTCTGTTTGAAGGATATATTACACCACTACATTGGCAAAAATCGGCCAAGCCGTTGATGAAGCGACTCACTCACGGAGTCAAAAAGACTGAGAGAATCCGACTATTGGCTTGGCCCAAATCGGATGGTATGGATTTTGTGGCTTGCCATGTTTCGTACGTGGAGCATCTTTTTGGGGGGTATCACACATTTCTGGTGGTCAAGGAGAAAAAGCGTGAAATGTACAGGCTGCTCAGGATGGAGTCAGTCATTTTATTCGACTTTTGTTGTTCGAGAGAAGCTCCCTGTCAAATTTAAATTTCCTAGGGCGAACAGAAGCGAATTTAGCTCAAATAGCATCAGGATACAACCCGTAATTATGTTCATCCCTTATTGGCCTAGAGAAACTCCGTATCAAATTTCACATTCTTAGTGTGCATAGGATATAATTTAATTCGCTCAGGACTTGGTCATAGCGGCCCCAAAACCCCAAAAGGCACTTCGTAAGAACTAATGTAGCCGAGGAGAACTGATAGAAGTGAGCGGGCAAAAATCGAGGTGAAACGAAAAAGAAAGTCCTATAACATGCATTTTGACGCCTTGTTTTAGCTTATATAGAATCGATCTACCGTTACATATTTGGTATCACGCTACTCAGGAAGTATGCCTCTCCAAGAATATGCAAAGAAAATTAAGTTTGAGCCTACAGGGCGAGTCTGGGAGGAGCCCGATTTTTCGGAGGCCGAAGTTCTACTTTTTTACTAATCTCGGCGCGTCTTGTTATAATAGTTTATTGAACTTGGCCATGTGGTCGCAATGTTTTTGAAAGCTTGGCAATACTAGCGTCTCGCAGGATGTAGCGCAAAACATTGAAATGTCTCTTGGTGTTGCGGATTTATCGGCCTATTCCGTCAATTTTCTTACCTGGAATATGAAATAAATTTACGTTGGGATAGAGACATTATGGTGTCGAGTTCCAAAACGGTGATAACCGTCGGGGCATTAGTAATTGCTTCCTCTCGCTTTTGTTGATAATGCTCCTTAGATGTACGGTGAGTAGTCTGATGTTTAGTAATTGAGGCTGGAGTTCAGCCTCAATCTACACAAAAAACTTAGTATTGTAAGGGTAGGTACCAGCGTTATTTTCAGAATATTGAGTGAACAATAGCATGCAGGGATGTTAGTCCCGAGGGTGAAGTTCTTTGTTAATGACACTACTCCCACTATTCGGTCCTTCCTCTGTTTCCACTGTCATTTTGCTAATTTCCTACCCTATCCTACCCTACTCTTCATAGTGCACATTTTTTGAATGCTCTCTCATGTTATGGTGATAATGATTGTGGTGATGAAACCGGAAAAGGGAAAGAATTCTCACCGTAAATAAACAAACATTTAATGTTCATACAATGTAAGGTATGTAATGCACGTAGAATGTATTATATTGATGGCTCATGTTGGGAAAGTTGTGTTTAAGCCACACTCTAAACGTTTTACCAGATGTTTGAATCCATAAGCCAAATATATCCAGTGTCCTTAATGAGATTGAAGTTTCCCCACTTCAAATGATGAAGCGAGTAAAGTCGTCTTCCGCGTTAAAAGGTTCCCTCCAGACGGAGAGGAAGATTTTCGTTTTCGGGTGGTAGCAGAAGCGAAAATGGCGACCGCCCATTGTATTCCAGGCTTTTCCCGATCCCCGTGAAAACATTAAGGATTTTCCCCGCTACAAGGTACTAGAAACGAGGAGGGGGGGGATGCCCGCGTCAAGACAGCAGATGTTCCCCAACCAGGCCGGTATAGCTTGTAGCGGAGGGGGGGATACAGGCGGATGATGGAAGCTCAGGAAGCTGTGAGCCTCTCCTATGGCCAAGATAGCTCACGTTCTTGTGTCTAGCCCTTTCTTCATCACATTCCCACTTCATAACTACTACGACCTCGTCTTTTTTTCCATCCCCTTCAACGCTTACCGGTCAAAAATCAATGTTTAAACCCCCTTCTTTCCGTATTACCTCGAATGAAAACATTTTCGTGTTTCAAACCCTCCCGATTGTTATCGTTCCCGCGTTCCAGCACTTCATAGTACGTTATTGGTTTGTTTACGGTAGACATGGCGGGTGTTGATTCGAATTAAGCTCTCAATCTTTAAAAAAACTGCGTCTTACATTGAGGTCATGAATCGGACTACCCAGATGAAAAGTGTTGAATTTGCGATCGTTGACAAGGATTATACGTTTGCGCATGCGCAAAGACTACCTACCATATTAGTCTCATTTCAAAGGGGGATCCCAATATTACTATGTGTAAAATTACCCTTGCTGGAAAGTTGTGAACATAAAAGGGAACTGACGTATTATGAGGTTGTGAGGATCTCGAGGTTCAATCAGAAATTAAAACAAACCAAGGCGAACGTTCCGGTATATTCGCATACCACCCTCAAGCCTACAATGAAACGCACCAGATGATGTCAGATAAGCACAGTAATTCTTAATTAATGCTTATCTGACGTCTTCTGGTGGGATTGTTTGTAGCCCTGAATATGGTATACAAATATAATGAAACGTTGACTTAGACAAACCGTAGGGATACTCTAACTGAACCTCAAAACCCTTACAACCTTATTTTGAGCCAAGCAAACGAGATACCAAACCTTATTAATCTTATTCTAACGTATAATAACAAGGGGAAAAACTAATAAGATTTCCAAGTGAAAAATGCGATAATAATGATAAAAGAGCCTTTATGACCGAATGAAGGAATGAGGTGAACAACTCTAATAGATAATATTGCGACAAAACTTATTAACCAATCTTGCATCCAGGTATACTGCACGCATAGAAACAACCCTAGCACACCTAAAAAGGGACCCTGATCAAGGAAACTAGAGACAGTATAGTTGAGATCAGTCCAAATGACCATTAACGAGTTTTCAGAGAAATGTCAGGTCTGCTTCGTTTTGCGTACTCTCAAGAGTACTCATTTTGGCAATGTGGGCAATCGAAACTTGGGAGAATACTTCTTCAGAACCTGAGCCAAGAAGAACCAAGAGAGTAGAACCAAGGCCTCAACATTCTGAAAGTTCTGCAAGGTGATTTTCATGAAGCCCAAACCTCGCTTAGCCTTTCCATCAATCGTGGTAATCCACGACGGACAACTGCTAGAGCCATAAATTCTTGTTTCATAGGGGCTGATCTACAACCCAATCCATATAATCCTTCTTTTTTTTCCTAAATCTAGAGTGGGGCTATGTGATTGCCTTCCACAAGACCATCGAGCCTGTCATATATCATTAAAACCTGGAGCCTTCCAGCGGATGTCATGTGACTTAACCAATTTGGAGCACACCCCTTCCATTGCCTACTGTCATGAGGACTAATCTTGGTAATCTTGGCATAGAAATTTGGTCGAATTCTCCAGCTGGCGCCCACAACCTGTGAGCTTGGTGGAGCAACAATTTTAGTTGGACACGCTCAAGCACTGCTTTTTAACAGGCGTAATGTGACAACCAAACGACCGAACCGTGCTCCAAGCATAACGAGCGTCTTATAAAGTAGAACCAGGGTCTCAACACCCTGAAAGTTCTGCATGGTGAGTTTCAGGAAGCCCAAACCTCACACAGTCTTTCCAGCAATCATATCCAGGTGATCCACGGACAACAGCTGGTAGAACCATTGATTCTTGAATCATAGGGGCTGATCTAGGGCCCAACCCATATAATCCTCCTTTTTCCTAAACCTAGCATGGTGCTCTGCGATTGCCTTCCGCCATACCGTCGACCCGGCCATAAATCATTAAAAACTTAGTGGTGCCTCCCTGCGGAGGTCATGTGACATAACTAATTTGGGTGCGATGTGTGAAGAAAAGCTTGAACTCTCTATGCATGTTGAAGCACACAATCGTTCGCATGGCTTAATTAGTAGAAGAACGAATTAGTTCTCTAGTTTCTCAGCTATTGTGGCGCTATGCAAGGCACTGGTTCTCCCGGTTCGTCAATCTAGTGTCCATCATATGTTCATTCCTAAATGTCAAACGAGGGCGCAAAATAAATTCCTCCGTTATGCGGATTTCAAGTAGGAATTGCCTTTGCTGATATGAATTATGTACTCGTACGACGACCTGCAACATAAAATGCACCTTTTCGACCTACAAAATCGCCGAGCTTCAGCTGATCTCACTTAGCTCTTATAAAGATTGTCTACAACTTCATCGACTGTCCATCACTAATTTCAAAAATAAGTATCCTCGCACCTCATACCGTCTATTTTACGTTACATTTTCGCCAACGCACTGTAGATTGTTCTTTTTCGACTTCCACGCAGAGCCAACCTGTATTTAACCTCAAACTCTGAATTCGGGGTTTTCATTCCATCCTTTCAGAATCAAACTCTATAATTTAATCCTCGTCAGTACTCATTCAATGTTCTAAGCTCCAATTGATGGACTTTCCATTCATAGAACAGTTGTTTCGTTCTACAATGTATTTGTAATGCAAATTGGGCTATCCGAGAAAAAATAAATAAATCCCTGAAGATGTCGCCGAATTAAACTGTAAGTTTAGGTTTTGCTCGTTACGAGGTTTGGTGATCGCCTATACTGACCGAATGAAACTGAAATCGTCACTCTACTGAAACCACAATTTCTTCTTCATAACTGCTACTTTTTTTTCTTCCCATCCCCTCAGCGCTTACCGGTCAATAATCAATGCCTAAAACCCCTTCATTCCGTGTTACCTCGAATAAAAACGTTTTGTGTTTCAAACCCCTTATTGTTATCGTGCCGTCTGCAGCACTTCATACCGCGTTATTGGTTTGTTTGCGGTAGATGGGCCATACAAAACTGCGTTTCATTCATATCGCATTATAAAGGTTAAAACTAGAAACTGTTATAATTAACACAAGGATTTTACATTTGGGCTTGTGCAGAAGCTACCACTGATCTAACAGCAATGGAATTCATAGGGTACGATCCCAGAAAATCTAGTTAAAATCAGACAGGATAGGAGTTACTCGTTACAAGATTTAGTGACAAACTCAAGTCATGAAACCAATATTTTTCAGGGTTGGTTCAAGGGTTATATAATGTTATAGCACTTTTTTTGAGTTCCCCTCGCATTTTTCTTTCCGAGCGTTTAAAAAGCTAGATAAGTCCTAAAATTTATCATTTGAGAATATAACAGTTCAGAACTCTGAAGATGTCATTTATATGAAAATGAAAAATAATGAATTGGTGAACATTCATGACTGATGGTCAACGATTATCAACTTCTAGGATATGCATTTTTCATCTGTAAGCTCTTTTTAGCGGCACTATAAAGTACATTCTAGTTCTAAATTGCTTCAATATTTTCTATTGCAGTCCAAAAACTTCTCACGTCTGAGCTCCTTATCAATATTCAACTATGAAATGCTGAAAAGCGCTGAAAATGGGGAATTAGTTCTCATGCCCATTAAATAAAACTACTTTGCTAAAATCAGTGTGACACGAAACATGCTTAAACTATTCCTTATCAGCCTGTAACTGTGACAAATTACCGTTGCTGTGGTTTTTTCAGACAGAGGTTCGACTTCCCAATTTGAAATGAGGATCTAGTTGAAAATACGATTTGTGTATTCTGGTAAAGAAAGACAAGGACCAAATATGTTTCCCTGGCGTTGTTTCTGCTTCCTGCAATAAAGGCAGCAATTCAACCAACGTAGAAGAATTACTAAACTAGTAAGATCGAAAACAACACCTGAAGGTTCTTTATATTTCACGGAGTTCCTAAGTAGTGCCACGTTCTTGTAGTACAACAGCAAACTCAGCATAGGAGTTGGATTTTGAATCCACAGCAACTGCTGCCTGACACATTTATGGTCAGTACCAGCACGGGCTACCTCTACTAGTCCAAGGTCTCCGACGAACTAAACGAGGTATCTGAAGATAAGTAAGCAGATCTAGTTCTGTGACAGTATTGGTCCACTGGTGTTATTTCTCTATTTCCAGGGCCTTTGATATCCATCAAGGCTGCAGGATGAAGTTGGCGTACATGATAACTGGAGACAAGAAACCCAAGGGGTCAAAATGCCTTGCGATTGATAATAATCGCATTGAATCGGCTCTCTAGGCGAACTCGAGTTCTGGAGTTTTGATTTCGAACGAGTAGCTGAACACTTCGCTGACTGAATCCCATTGCCTACAATTAGAATTTTCATCGAATAGTTGTCACCACTATCAACAAAAATAGGAACAAAGGAACTTCAACTGTTTTTACCAACAGTGGTGTAGAATGGGATGGCTTAGAGGGAGAGACACTACCAAGCCCATCGGTTTGACGCGTGGATGTAAGCGCTGTAGCACCAGGGCTGAAAAGACTAACCAAGAGCAAAGTTCACGGCCTAACTCAATTCTGGCATGGAATATTTTTGTAAAAATCACAGTTTGTAGTTATAAGCCATTTTCCAAATATCAGCTTCGTTCGAACAAAGCAAAGGTGGATCTAATTCAAAAAATCTACTATTAGCTGCTGAGGAAAACAAGAGTTTTCTTTTCTTAATGCATTTTATAGATCTGCTCTTACTTCCAGAAGCGTTTGTCGATTAAACACGAAAAAGCGTCGATATAAAAGATTCCCGTTGAAAAGGCCGGAAACCGGTAGGTCGGAACGAGATAAGGAGCATTGTCTCCACAAAGAAATAGCCTCCCTTCAGCGCCCCTCGCGGAACGGAGAAGCATTAATTAATTAGAAAATTGGGAATCATCAATCACCCCTGTGTCTCCCTTCGATGCATTTGTCCCAGGGCTTTTGGCGGAAGAATACCTACTCGACAGTCTCCGAATCTAAGGATATTATGGCCTTCTAATACCTCCCATCCATCCTCTTGAGCTATTACTGATACTGGGGATTCATTATGCTGAGCCCGAAATGCGTTCAGTTTCTAATGAAACAAGTAGGTCGCCGATTTTTATCGGTAATAATAGCGTCGGCTCCTTTGCTTTGAACTTGGAGTAATAGCCGCGCACTTCTCAAAACTTGAACATATTACTTCTCATTTAGCATCTAATAATACAAGTTTCCACACGATTTGGAGAAAAAGAGCAATTTTCGATATTTTGCTATTGAAATTGAAGGCTGCGAAACCTTTTGATCACTTCTGGGGAACAAACAATGTTCGTTCCACAAAGTCCAGCATGGATTTCATGCGGAAAATCATTTTCACCTTGCTGTGATAAATGCATTTTCCAACGGAATATCTCATTATATACTACCGATACATACAGACGTATATAATATTATATAACCTGATATAATATTACAAATTTTTATTATAACATTAGCTGCGTCCTGCTATGCTTCGCTGTGTCACTCAGTTGATAGCAGTGATTCACCATTAGTAATTATATTCTATCTCACTCTGAGGGACCCCGTTCAAATGTTCAGCATCTTCAGTTCAACAGGAACTAAATTAGCTACAGGGCTCACCGTTTCAGCTCCAAATTTCGGCATCGTAAGTTGAAGTAAACGAAATGTTTTTAGAGCTCACTCAGATGATCAGAATGGTTTTCCAAGTTGTAATTGTACTCTACTACACCCCGATATTGGTTAGTTCGTAGTATACGAACGAAATTAGGTACAGAGCTGATGAAGAAATGTTCCTCACGTTGCCATTTTACTATATCACACCAAGAAAAGCCCCGTGCCGGAGTAAAACATCTCAAGTTGAATACGAACCAAATATGTAATAGAGCCCACTCAGCTGATCAGGCTGGGTTTTCTAGTTGTAATTATACTCTACCGCACTCAGTTAAGCCCGGCTCCAATGATCAGCATCTTAGGTTGAATAAGAACCAAAATAGCTAACTATGATTAGAGTGGCTCCTCAAGTTATGATAATACATCAGTCGTTATACAGAAGTATAATTTGACGAAACTATGTAAGTATTATTCAACGATAGGTAGTTATTTTGAAAAAATTCTAATCACGGTCCATCCTAAAGACATGAAGCAGAGGTTTTAGTATATTTTGGGATATTGCGAGCGCAGAGGCTGCCTTGGATTTTGTAAATAAAAGATCAAAGAATCATCTGAGAATCCATTAAAAACTCATAGAAATCATATAATTTTTATGATATATGATGGTTACGAGAAATTCCTAAAGTATTCTCAAAACTCCATAACAAACAGTGGGTAAGAGTACCATTCAAATTGGATGAGAACGTGGAGGTTATTCAGCATGCATGTTGATAATGAAATTAATACAGAACGAAAATAGCATCATTTAGAATTTTTTTTAAATTTTATCTATTTTTTTTTAAATTTTATTTATTTTTATTTTTATTTTTTTTAAATTTTTTTAATTTTTTTTTCTATTCTATTTTGTTTTATTTTATTTTTTCTTCTCTCTTTCTTTCTTACTTTTTTCTAATGTATTGCGCAATCTTCTTCAATTCTGTTATCAGTCATATCGATTTCTGCAGGCGGGACTGACTCTTCCCCTACCACGGGCAGTAGCCCATATTGGGGAATAATTTCCCACCTATGTAAGGGTTAAGTCTAGCTTTAAGTAGTATCACCATTATTTCAGTTGTATTTAACCCTATCGATGTATACTACATGTGATAATTTTGTTTATTGGAAATAAATTACTTAAAAAAAAAATGTATTAATATCGAGACTATCCGAGATCCAACCAAGTTAGGGTATATGCAGCCAAGCTTTCAAAAACCGACTGGCCGCCACAGCAATGGCGAGACACGCCGAGATAAGTAACAAAATAAAACTTCGGCCCAGCATCCTGTCGCTAATTTTCTCTGCATATCCGGGGGAGAGAGGGTCGTGCCCTCGAGTCGCCTGATGCCAATTACGTAACGGTAGATCGATTCTATATAAGCTAAAACGAGGCGTCAAAATGTAAAACAAAATTAGACTTCAGGAAGCTCTGTGTATGCCAAATCTCTTATAAGGCTTCGTCTGTTGTTGAGATCCCAACCATTCACTTTTCAGTATTTTTATCCATGGAGCTCACACATAGTTTGGACATGAGGCCCCTCGTTAACTAGTTTGTTAATAAAAATAATATTAGAAAAGCAAGTATTGCTTTGTTTTAGCAACAATTTAATAAGCTTACTGCTTTTGTTATAGTTTCTTCATGTATTGTTTTCATATGTCAGAAATATTTAATTTAAATGTTAATATACGATAGTTAGCTAAAAAAATCTGAAGTTTAATCAAAATTTTTTAACCTTTTAACTCTCATATTTCAGAAATATTTAACTTTAATGTACACCCTCAGAACGTTACTTATGTGAACGTGATTCATTTATTTAAATTTATTTCTAAGTTAAATATATTATTATCTTTGTTAATTACGGGGTTTTCCTTTCATAAAATATAGTGTTAGGCTACTTGAATGTTTTTTATGTGCCTTCATCCTAATTAGGCCAACATTTAGTTCTTTTTAAACAAAACATTAATTTTTTGTAATTAGCTAAAGAATCTCAAGTTAAGTTTAGTCAAAATTGTTTCACGTACTTTTCACTCTTATTTTTTTCATACATTAAAGTAGAAGTTATATTAATTATAAATAAATTTTTTAGACCATGATACTTTGGTGTTTAATTTATTCATTGTACTCATTGTCTGGTGTATCATTGAACTTTATACACGTTTTGATTTATTAACGTTGTTTATTACGCATCACAAATAAAAAAAGAAGTTGTTTAGCAAATTTACTTTACTTTCAGGATAGAATAGTGTTCTTTTTAAGCATCCAAAAGGGCCCAAAAATGGCTACTTTTAGCATGAAATTCGTCAAATTCCATACCCCCAACCACAATCCCACCCCCCCGCCATGTCCAGCCCCACCAAAGTTTTGGACAAGTCGGCGCCCATTCTGGCACCAATAAAAACAGGAAACACCAATAAAAATTACAATGGTGTACGAGTATTATACGAGGTTTATTTAGTTTGTTAATAAAAATGTTTGCTGGAACTTGGATATCAGTACGTTTCAAATCAAACTAGACCCAATATTACATGAGAAAACTGTTGTTTACTGTATTTTGCTCAATTAATCTGCGTAATTAATCTTTATCAATCAATGGATAAACATTATTGTTACCAGATAAGATATTTGTCTTCGTACAGATAAATTACTCAACTCGAGATGATGTACGGCATATTAGAATTCCCGGCAAGCACTGGTAAATTGAGACTTGAGAAACTTTGCACTTAGCTCCACCTGAGAGCTTTTAAACAGAAAGATTGTTCTGAAAAGTTCCGAATCCGGGGCCTACATTTTTACAAAGGGTAATGGGATAGCAATAAGAGATGTCGAGTGAAGATAAATTGTAATTATATAAAAAATTCAAGGAAATAAATAAAATATGGTTTTTGAAATTAGAATAATTTTGTCAACGGATGGATTAAGACGGCGAAAAATTTCAAAAAATACATGAATAAAATACATTGGCTTGTACAAATTTGTGGGAATTTATAAGTAAGCTCTGAAACGCAAAAGCAAGTGCGAATTTTGATTTTTGTAGACAAATTTATTTTTGATTTCTCGCACGAACAGGAAGCTTCCCTACCTTCGCACAGTGTGAGAATTTTGCAATCTAGGAGGACAAAAAAGGAAACAATGAAAGTTATTCTTAATTGTTGATATTATGATGTATGCTGAGGGGGGTAATCAGAGGTCATGAAAACGATAAGGTTCGATTTTCCGGGCCTTTCTGGAACGCGAGAGACGTGTCAAAACATGACGCACAACAAAGAGATGAAATTGTTGGAGACAAGGCGTTTTCTTTGTTCCTATTCAGTCGGGATCCAAACGAGTTCAAGTGAAGTTGTGACAATTATTTTGTTTTCCGCTCTTCATACAAGTTATCAAGTAAGTCTACACTTATTCACTTTCGAAATATTCCGTATTATAAGCATTTTACATTCCGTGTTATGTATACTAGCTGAAACACTTTTTTTCAACTTTGAGAGTATTCAAGTTGAGATTTAGTACAGTATTCCGCATTATTCCGTGCAGTTCAAAAAATAGGACCGGTCTAGAACAGCTATATAAAAAGAAACAGTTTGCCCGTTTTTGCCCCTTTTAGTTATATCATCAAAAATGTAATTTTTTCTAGAATGACCCAGACATTCAAGAAACTAGACCTCTATCAAATTTGGTTTGATAGTGCCTAGACATCCAGGTTCGAAAATGTACTTGAAGCAGTTTTAGTGAATACTAATCCTGAGGAACTAACTACCGACCATGTGAAGGCAATTAAGAATTCTGTGAGGAGCCTGGTGACAAAATTCGAGACACGGTGGGACAATGCTCATTACATGCACGGTCGATTTCTCACCAACAATGCTTCTTGGCTGGAGGGAGACTTTAAACTTTCTTTCCCGGATTTCTGTTTATTACTGATAAACTGGGGATTTCATATAAACTTAGATGAATTTGAAAAGTATGTTAAAATCACAAGGGACTTCTATAAAAAGAATATCTGTGGGACAACATTCCAGTAACGGTTCACAAAGTTCTCTTCCATGCAAGACGAGTGATTGAAAACTGTACCATTCCTATTGGGCAAATGTATGAGGAAACCCAAGAGGCTAGGAACAAAGATCATAGGAGATTTAGAGAATTGTTTTCAAGGAAGACTTCTCGAATAAATACCAACACGGATTTACTAAATAGGCTATCAATAACATCAGATCCATTTATTGCTGGCTTAAGACAAAAACATAAAACTACTCATCAAAAACTCTCTGCTGATGTGATAAGACTGTTCGACGATCCTACTATCATATCTAGTGATGATGTGATGGACAACAGTGATATTATGAACAACGTAAATATTGGCGACTCAGAATTTTCCTCCTTCTCAAAATATTTCGATTAATTTTATACTCATAATTATTTTGAATAAGTACCTACTTCTTTTGTTACCATCTCATAAACAAACGATGAAATCAAACTTATAAGTAATTTTTTGAAATAAAATCCCCACCAAACATAGCAATTTTTTTCACCCTGGCTCTGAGCGAATATCTTTTAGTTTTAAGACCTGAAATCTCATTTCACAGTAATATATCTACCAAACCTCACGCCATCTTCACTAAAAGTGTCATTTACCTCTTGCTCTAACGATATCAAGCCAATAAACACCAAAAATTGACACTCCGGCGATTTCTACCAATTTTGTCCTCCTAGAATGCGGAAATCTCACACTGTGCTTCGGTTGTAAGGAAGTATAACATGTACATATGTACTGTTCCATAAGCAACTTCATATTTTCTTACATTCATGTTTGAAAAAGGTATCCTCGGAGCTTGGGATCATCTAAATGATTTATTAAACAGGACTGTCAACTAGTTCGAATTGACGGTCGAAGACACACTTCAAAAACAACGAATCCGTAACCGATAAAACGTGATTCCGTCTTAAATTGACGCAGCTTCTATCGACTACAGCAAAAAAATCTATTGCTGGCATAACCATTTGCTCCAACTAATTTTATACCTACGCCAATCGTATTTTTTTCTGGGCTTGTCAAAGAGATAAAAACGGCGGTTAAATATACATTTGTCATCAGGTTCGGTTTCGGGGAAGAGGTCACGCAGTATTGAGCGCATTTCATTCCGTGGAGCACCACGTGAGCTGACTCCCGTTTGTCGGATTCTAAGATTCGTGGACGTCGTGATAAAGATTGTTCAATCATAAAGATTCTTAAAGATTTTTTAAAACGAGTAATTTAAATCTTGAGATTTTTTTTTTTTTCAATGTTTTCGACCTTTTGTTACTAACACGATCATTACTCCCTTAATATGCTGTAAAAATTCAAATTCGGGGATACCGTTGAAAGTATCATTAAACTTCCTGTTGGATAAATGCCAGAAAATCTTTAAGAATTAAGGTTTAAGACATGAAAAAGCCCTCTGAAAAGCAAAATTCACCAAATTTGAGAAACCTTGAGTTTTTTCCTTGACGATTTTTTTGTCATGTCATTGGATCCATTGAAGTGGAATCTATAAAATCAACTCTCAAGGGGTAGCAGTTTTTTTTCCATTGATAGATAGGAATCATCACGAAGAATCGAATAAAACCACTCGGATCGCTGTACGTTCATGTATTCACTCTCCTTAAGAGCAAGATATTTTAAGAGAAAATTAAAGTCAACGTAGAAGCAAATCAAAACTGGGGGAACATAATAAAAATCGCCTTGTGAAATCGGCAATTATTTCAACTGTTATAATTCTAATCGACTTCTCACTTCCCGAAATCGATTTTATTATCACTTTTGTCCCCAATACAGGGTGTCCCGCATAAAGTAGTCAGTAATTCAGGGGTCGATTTTAGAGCTTATTTCTGATCAAAAGTTCCTCCTGAAAAAATTTTTTTAACGCTAAGTTTTCGAGTAATTTAATTTTTAAGATTTTTTTCAATGTTTTTGACTTTTTGTCACTAAAACGATCATTACTCCCTTGCTTTGCTGTGTAAATTCAAATTTGAGGATACCCATGAAAATATCATTAAACTTCCTGTCGGATAAATGCTTGAAAATCATTAAGAATTAAGGTTTAAGACATGAAAAAGCCCTCTGAAAAGCAAAATTTACCTAATTTGGGAAACCTTGAGTTTTTTCAATCGGGAATTGAACTATGAGAACCAATAGAGTTTTTTTATGTCTCGTTTTCATTTTCTCGTATACAAAAATGGCCTTTCCGAAACGAGAAGAGGTTTTCATTACTTGGAAACACTTTTCGGACCGGGAAGAGTCAGCTTTTCTCGTGCTCAGCTTTTTCGGAATCGTAATTACGAGACGACAACTTGACCTTTCTCTAGGATAACCCTAACTGCCTAACAGTTGACTATCATCCAGTTGGCATGGACACACATACACACACACCCGACCAAATCGCCTGAATTTTCCCTGTACAGTCTTTTGTTGTTGGTTTAACCTTTGTATTTGTCTTTCTTTCGTGTTTTTTCACCGCGCCTTAACCAGAAGGGTCAATAATGGCATTTTGGCCTTGCTTTCAATGTTTTATCGATTTCAGCTTTTTCATTCTCTAGATTTCGTTTCAATATTCATTCGTTTTAAAGATTTCTGTTCTTCACGTCAGAATCTTTTTTGTATGATGTCGTTTTGTAAGTGGTCGTTGTTTCTTACTTCATGTTATGTTTTGGAAATTGTCTACTGTGAGTTTTGAGTAGTGATTCACTACAAGAGTCACGTTAACGTCTCTATAAGAGTTCTCTTTCTCTCGGGCTTACGAAAACGCTACGAGAAATCAATGCGAAAAGGTTAGCATTTATCGTGCTCGCTCTAACAGCTAGTTTTTTGTGTTTACGAGAAATACCAATACGAGAAATACAAAAACTCTCCAACATTGTTCAAGATACAACAACGGTAAAAACTGCGCCGAAATTTCACCTTTTCGGCGGTGTAGTAAATATCACTTTTACCTTGATAATTAGGGAAGAAAACTATGTTTTAATGTTGAAAAACATTGTTTTTTTCAATGAAATCGAGGGTTTTCTTGAAAAATTACCCATGAAATTACGAGTTTGGGATCGGTTTCCACATTTTTTTACGCTAACTCGAATGGTAACACTTGCATATCTCCCCAAACCCGTCATTTTACACTTAACTCACAAATTTGAGTTCATTCGGTATGATACATTTTATGTGTATTTAGGGGTAAAACTAGTAAGCTAAAGTGTAAAACTCGGTTATAATGGCGTTGGGGAGGTATGAAACTGTTACCATTCGATTCGGTGTAAAAAAAATACGTTGATACCGACCCAAAACTCGTATTTTCATAGAATGTCATTAGTAAAACCCTAGATTTAATTGAAAAAACAATGTTTTTCAACATTGAAACATAGTTTTCTCCCCTACCTAGCAAAGTAAATCTAACATTTACTACAACGTTACACATTGGTTCTCATAATTTAATTCCCGATTGAAAATACTCAAGGTTTCCCAAATCAGGTAAAATTTATTTTTCAGGGGGCTTTTTCATGACTCAAAAACCTTAATTCTTAAAAGAGCTCAGGCATTTATCCGATAGGAAATTTAATGCTTTTCCCAACGGCATCATCAAATTTGAATTTACACATCAAATTAAGGGAGTTATGATCGTTTTAGTAACATAAGGTCGAAAACACGAAAAAAATCTTAAAAATTAAATTACTCGAAAACTAACCGTTAAAATAATTCTTCAGGAAGAACTTTCGATCAGAAATAAGCTCTAAAATCGACCCCTGAATTACTACTTTATGCGGGACACCCTGTATTGGTGACAAAAGTGATAGTAAAATCGATTTCGGGAAGTGAGAAGTCCATTGAAATTATAACAGTTGAAGAAATAGCCGATTATTCACAAGGCGATTTTTATTATGTTCCCCCAGTTTTGATTTGCTTCCATGTTGACTTTAATATTACCATAAAATTTCTAATTCTTAGGGAGAGTGAATACATGAACACACAGCGATCCGAATGGTTTTATTCGATTCTTCGTGATGATTCCTATCCATCTATGGGGGAAAAAACTGCTACTCCTTGAAAGTTGGTTTTATAGATTCCACTTCAATGGATCCAATGGCGTGACAAAAAATCGTCAGCACTTCTATGAATAGCTTTTCGGGTCGATCCGATTCGGTCTTCTCTTTTAAACTGTACATGCGTGTGCGTTCGATTAGTAGATACTAGCCACCCTCCTTAGCAGGATTTGTACAGTAAGCTTTCTTGGTAGTTATGCTTGATGGACATGCATATGCATACAGCAGCCTTCAAGCAGCCTATGACCCTTGCAATATGCCATCCCCCCCTGATCTGGATACTAACGGAAAGTTTAGAATGTTGCAAAGATTCCACACTTGCACGTGCACACACCATCAGCCCTCTTCCACAGGTGAGTGAAATCGGACGTTTAGAGTGGAAAAAAAAAAAAAAAAAAAAAAAAAAAAAAAAAAAAACAGGTGTTTCAAGAAGTTCTCGTTTGAGCATGCCTATTGTCCAATGGTGATGAAACTTATTGAGGTTCCTTAAAGTTCTACGGATACGTATTCTGACGAACGTTTGTTCTGACGAATCGTCAAAGCACGGTTAGATGGGTGGATACACCGACTGCAGTTTCAGCAAGACAGAACGTTTCTCGCCTTAAATTTAATAAAAACATTGAAGTAAAATGTACCGCTATTGTCGAGTTCAGAACGCAACCTTCTACCATTTTGTTCCTCACATCCCACAGGGACTTATTGACAAAACTAGACTAACCAATTGATTCACGTATAATGAAAACGGAGATCACGCACAGTAGGTAACAATCGTGACATCAGTTTGGACGAAAAAAAAAAAAAAAAAAAAAAAAAAAAAAAAAAAAAAAAAAAAAAAAAAAAAGTTTGGATGCTCCAACCGTTCTGACGTTCAGGTTCCTGGGGGGGGGGGGGGGGGGGGGGGTCTGTAACTTTTCGATATCTAGACAAAAATAGACCGGTTGTTGGAATATCCAAAACGCAAGCAGAACAACAGTTGTTGAACTAAACAAGAGTACTTAGTTTTTTCAGGCATTAGGTACAACAAGAGGCCAACTTTTATCGCTGTAAGGACCTCTAAAACTTATGACCATCTATGGAGGGAGTGAGATGGTTAACTAGATCGGAGAAAGTTCACAAGAAGGAAACCTTACAGGACACAGAACACCTTGACAAATAAACAACGGCAAAACATGGCGGCCATTTTCTAATTAGAGGCTTATAGAACACCTGGAGAAATAAACCAAGGCAAAGATGGTGGCACTTCTCCACCATAGTTTGATTTATCCACATCGAATAGTTACAGCCCCCCCCCCCCCCCCTTCACGTTCTGACGAATTGGTCGCTGCGTACAGTAACACTGTCATTTGAACTGTAGTTTTTTCCGTAGTTTATTAGGACGAATCCATCAGAATAAAAGTTCGTCAGAATAAGCATCTATCGTAACCTTAGCATAAACAGCTTAACACTGAACGGCACAATCCCTGAAGATTTAACCAAAATCAGTATCAACGTTAGACCGAAATACACAAAAAACGGACCCACGCTGACCCAAAGTTGTTCAGAAAGTAGTAAACACAAAAATCAACTAGACGCCAACCTAATGAGGGAGCAAATAGCATACCTATATATGAACAGGAACAATAGGAAGGATGGAATAGTAGGTGTCAATTTATAGGAATCTGGGGGTGCGTTCTGATTTTTCTGTCAATGAAAAGTCGCTAAACTGTAAGTATGATGAAGAGTTGGACAAAAATATTCTAATTTTCTAAAATGGGTAGAAGGGGTTTCATTAAGTTGCAAAAAAGTAATAATTATGAGTGATGATGAAGTTTGTCGATGAGAAGCTTCTTTGGAAACAGTCCATGGAAATAAGCCAAGTCTGAGGAGATGAGGCCCAAGGTTTTCAAGTTCTAGGTTAAACAAGGAGTAAAACGCGGAATTACGTCCCAACTTTCTCAGATTATACAGATAGATGTAATAGTATAGTAATAGTAGTTGGCTGTTCCCATGAAAGATTAAAATGGCTCTGGAATCCATGAGGTTACTACATATATTTAGTGTCCCAAAGTTCAACTTTTTTTCCACAATGTTTGACATATTGAAATTGAACTTCAGGTATTACAGTTTAATGACCCTTTTACTGAATAGTCGAAACATTCCTGGTCTGTGTAAATACTTTGTTGAAAATTTAAAGGTTATTATTTGCCGCATTCCAAGAGTTTATCTATGGTACCCCTGAAATTCTTGATTTTGGAATATTCTTAATCATACGAGATGAGGATTATTACCTACACTATTTGAAAAATATTTCAAGTATACTTTGCTATTATACTATGATGCCAATCAAATCTCATTTCTATCGTTGGACGTGCTCAGAAGAGTTATAAATCAAAGGCAACAAAGTGCTGAATTTTACTACGGTCACATATTGTGATAAGTACAAGAATGAGAATGGATAAATTCTACAGTGCAAATTTTGAGACATTGCCAAATACAACGGTCAACTACCATAATATTTGTGCTTTTGAGGTCCCAAAATTTCGTCATTTCGTTAACCAAAAACCGTCTGCCAAATCGGGTGTGGCACATAGCTTCCTCGTGCCAAGAATGTATGTATGAATCATTGAAATATTTAAAATAATCTTGAGATTTCATGGAGGCTTTCTTTGGAGTTTGAGCAAAATCGTTAAAATCTAGCAATAAAAAAATATGCTTGATGGAAAATTTTTGCATGCGCAAAAGCAGTGATTTGGAAGTGATGGAGTTCATAGGGAACCATATACAGTCAAAAACCTTCAATCTTTGGAAATTTCATCGAAATTGGATGGAAACTGTAGATTAGCACAAGCTTGATACAAGGATATAAGGTCTGCGGAATGCGCAACAGCTACTAATAATACAATAATGATGAAATTCATACGAGGAAATCAAGTCATCATATCCCAACTACCTTCCGAATTTGCGCGAGATCGGATGAATAGGCCACGAGAAAATGACGATTGATGGATTTTACGTTTGCGCATGCGCAGTGAAAATTATTAATTTCTGAGTGATGGAATCGATATGAGACCATCCTCAGCCTAACCCACCACACACAGAAGTTCAGAAAATGACATTGAAATCGAATGGAAACTGCATAAGTTATGCTTATCACAAGTATTTCACATTCGCGCATGATCAGCAGCTGCTAATAATACGATCGTAATGAAATTGATATATTGGGATAATTAAGTCGTCTCCTTACATGTACCCTCCACATTTGAGAGAGATCGAAATACTAAAACGTGAGAAAAATGTTACTTCAATGAAATTGCCGTTTGCGCATGCGTAGAGTGAAGTATTGATTACTGTATTGCTGAAGTATTGATACTGATAGAGGACCGTCTACTCAGCATATAACTCCCACGTTCTCTGAAACTTTCAACAAAATTGGATGAAAACTGTAGAAGTTATGCGTGTTGGAAGGCTTTTTAGAATCACGGACAGATAACTAACACACACAGACAGACAAGGAACCAAAGTTATTCAGAATGCTCTAAAGCGTGAAATGCAAGTTGAAATTTTGATTTTGGAGAAAAGTTTTTTTCAGCCAAGAATGAAAACAATACTTTCGCTACCTGTAGACGGACTCGGATTATCAGCGAACTGATCAGAAAGCTGGACGCCCGCTGACTCAACTTTTAGGCATGCACACTATTTTGCCACAAATACGGAAACAAAACGTACAGTATATGTACATTTCATGAGTGATCCTACTTTATGATGCCTAAGTTGATGGAATGAATTGTTTTACCAACGCAACCAAGGTATTGATCCGATCAATAAACGAAACTTCCATAATTTGATAAGTAAGTCAATATTGGTATATATTAAGTCAACTGTGATTGGACGAACAGCTACTTCCCAGTTGCTTCAACTCTTTCTTTCAAATTCTTTTACTTATCCTTACTTACTTACTTATACATTACTTTTTTCTTGGAGTTCTTTGGTCTTTCTACACCGATACCCTGCTAGTAAATAATAATCATGCCATCATGGCGTCGAGATGAACCACTCACTACGGCACTTCGTTCAGTTATAGAATCCGAACATGGCCTACAGAACACAATCCGAGTTTTGTTTAAGTGGTAATTATACGTCATGAGTTTCAAATTGTAATATGGAAGGGGTTGAATGAAGGGGATAAATCCTTATGTTTTCACTATTTTTATCTGATTTCCGTCACTGTTTTTGTTCAATCCACATTTCAGTCCAGTTATTCAATAAACCTTGGAAGGTTCAAATTTGCTGACAGTGGAGGTAAGGGGTAACTCTGATAAATCATGATGTTTTAGATTTTTCCCAAATTTTTCTTAATTTTTTCTCATCATTTTTTGTAATCTATTTGTTTGCACGTGCTAAAAACCGAGGATTTCATTTTGATGTCGGAGATACATCCAGTACATATAGCAAAACTCCCCAGTACCCCCCTCCCCTCCCCTGCAACCCCGTTCAGTATCCCCTCCCTCTTACACGATTACACACCCCATAGGTATATGCTTAGGGATGTCCATGCATTACTTACCATTATGTTTCATCACGCTACTAGAAATATTAACCAACCATATTAATTAGAAATATTAATCGACCATCATATCTTCCATATGGTTTCTGTATCTTTTTTTAAATTTCTTAAATTCATTTATTGGTTTTATACAATTTGAACATGTACCAGAACTATAATGAAATGGGAATGGTGTATATCTTGAAATTTCGTCTGCATGGTTTGGAAATCCTTTTTTTGTCTTGTTTATGGTACTGTATGTTCTAAAAAATTCCTAATGAGGTGCTTGTTACCGTCTGTATCAAAATTGCTACTTTCTGTGTTTGATGTTATCCCTTTGTTATAGTTTGCTTTGATCTTGTTGTCAAATATTATCCTCTGTTTCTGTATTTCTTGCGCTTTTTCAACGTGGACAGGCTTTCCTTCCCGTGTTCAAACCTGTCAGGGCCGGAGGGCACCGACCGGTCCGGACCCACCCACCATGACGGCTCCCGGAGGCACCTGCCCATTCTGTATCTTTGTTGGCCGGTTAAATACTTATGGAGAAGGTATTGGAAGCCACGCAACGCCCAACCAATTCCCTCACACTCTATTCAAAAAATTGCGCCTATCGAGCAGGCCAGGCCCAGATGTTACCTTCGGAAGGTTAGTTTTCTATTATATATTCTTATCTTATCTTCTATTATCTATTCTTACCTGACATGCGGAACAAGTGAACTTGACGGAATAAGGTTGGGGGCAGTCGAACCGGTCCAGGATGCTCCGGAAATTGCTGGAGTGGACGTAGGCCTCCGCATCGACGTTAATGAGCCGGTCGAGGGCGGAGAGGCAAGAGGAGTGATCCTGGGGCAGCGAGGGTAGCGTCGTGTGCAGCAGCCTCCCGCACGTTGGGAGAGAGACGTTAGACCAGTCGCGGTGCCTGCGCAAAATCACAACTCGCATACATGAGTGCATCTGCAGGTATTTCTTCGAAACGTTTGCAACACCAATATATACCTAGATGTAGATGTAGATAGAAAAACTCTCAGGGTGGTGGTTTTAAGCCCCCAGCACGGAAGCCTGTTGGCTTCTTGTACTTTCCTGAGAGTTTTTTGTTTAATCGAAGAGACTCAGCCCCCTGATGAGGGGTGGGAGTCCCTTGAATAATTGTTCGCTCTGAATAGAGCTCATTGGGGTTTGGGCCCCACGCATGGTATTTCTTCGAAACGTTTGCAACACCAATATGTACAAACCGAATGGGTCCGAAGATGGCCGGCAACATTCGGTCATCTTCGGGTTTACTAGCAACACAAATATATCCAGTCAACACTCATTGATACACATGCACCTGTACGGGGTTAGGCTTGTAGGTTAAGGGGCCATAGGCTTGACCTCCTCTCAACCATCTTAGTCATGTTTTCCCATTGTCCAAACAAATCTAAGAAGACTTAACTCAATCTATCACTTTGAAAAATTTTGTGAAACGGGAGAATAAGCATTAGGTTAGCTATATTCATTATTCGGCTCCATTCGGTTGGCTCTAAATAAGGGCTAGTATTATTTTGTGAGAAGTAACCAGTTACAATGCATGATATCTTCTTCAGTTACAAAATATCCAGTTGAAACAGACAATCAAAATTCTAGCACCTGATTGTCCACCAAATTCATCACCTACCTATAAAATGTTCACCCATTTATAAGACAAAATTCGTCTCCTACTACCCTACTGCTACAGATGGAAAATTTCCACAAATTTTGCTTCAAGAAGCAATGTCACAGAACAAAATTTTACGTTTTTATTGTAAGGATTGCAAACATTTATATAATTACTTATAGAACAAGAAAAAAAGAAGTTTTTTACAGCTCATTGAGTCAAGCAAGTTTTAGATAATATAACTGAGTAGGTAAGATGTACCATGTATAATTCTTCAACATTACATTTTCATACGAAACATACTCGAAAAAAGAGATTATTCAAGAAAAATATTTACTTGCACAGCTACATTTTGCTTGTTTGAGACTATAGTTTCTTTTAGTAGTTTATTGTTTTAATTTATTTTAATTAATTTATAAAAATATTGTATTATAAATTATTTTATACGTCACCATATAAATATATGTCACCAGTTGTGGTAATATATGATTTGTCGCAACCAAATAATGCAAATTTCTGAGTGGTAAACTAGGTATGGCAAGCCAGTGGCACAATTTTGTTTAAAAAAAAAAAGAAATATTCATTGGGGACGAATTCTTCTAGTTAGATGAAACTTAGGTTCAGTTGGGTTGAAAATACGGAATACCGGAAGAAGGTAGCTGTTATTGGTCATTGGCTGTTATTGGGGCTGTGATTGGTACCGAACAAGGAAAGGAAGAAGCTCTGGGTACTGGGTCTCAATTGCTGTCTGGGTCTCAATGATTTTGCATTGAGGCCCTCAAGAAATTTTATTCGCTCTTAACTTGGATCGCTACATGTTCCAAGGAACTCAAGGAACAACTAAAGCTATTGAACATGCTAGTAGCAATATAAATATGACTAGCTGAGTCCGATAACTCATCCTAACACAATTTAAGTGATGCGGTACCAACATACTTTGCGGGAATTGTCAGAATTTCCAGTCCTCCTTGAATTACAGCTTAAATTGGGAATAAATCAACTCCAGAGCTCTTTCGAAAGACGCGGTAACAGTTCTGTAACTTATCATTCTCACGGTGTGGTCCCAAAGAGGCTGTATTTCAAATTATGACAGCATAAATTTAATGGACACGAAATGTGCCTCAGAGATCATTCAGCAGATCGGAGACCCCAAGATGTAGACGATATGACATCATGTTAGGTGGCCGCCGAAAATGGGTAGTGATTGTTACCCTATATTCTCAAAGTTGTTTAGTTCTAATTGGAAGAACGATAGTTATCCACTTTGGCAAGTTTGAGCCAATTAGTCATAAAATGCACTCAACTGATCAGTGTAGCACGTCTTTCCATCATTTTTACTTAACTTTTCCAAAGAAGCAGTGGAAGCCGCTATACCTACCCTTCAAGTTTCTGTTGTGGTGTTGGCTCACAGGAGTACTATGTATATTGATTATTGCGGACGAAAGGGCGTCACTCAATGTATGCTTGCATCCCATACAATGAGATGCAGCCCGTGCACTCTGCGTATATTCTTTACGCCGTCCGCGGATCACCAATTTTGTCTCAGCAGGTAGCCTGAAGCTATTGCTGTCTTCTCTCTCAAAACCGCATGACACTCGAAAGGCACCACGTGATGTAATTTGCGAGTTCTGGAAGCTATCAGTCTCCCGCAAACAGTATGGTGTTGGTGTCCACCAACGATTTGCGTATCACTTCTCTGCCCTGCTTGGTAGGCAGGGCTCATCAAAAACTTTGCATCAGTCTTTGCAAACGACTTCCTACACCATCGTTGCTCGCCAATCCTTGATTCATCAATTCAATCAGGACTGTCTACATTACTCATCCAGCAGCCATCAGCACTCACAATTTCGGCAGCTGTTGGGGAACATTGGTGATCTGATATCTTGACAACAGTACTACAGGTCAGTTCGTTTTACACTCCTTGATTGTCTTCGAATTTTAATATTTTGACCAAATCAATGATACCATTCACAATTTGTAATACCTATATTTGGTTTGGTTGTATCTAAGATAGGGTATCACGGGAAGCTCCCATTTCTCCTTATAACGCACTTTGTTCTAATAAACACTCTTTCAACGTGAATTCTCACTCGTTTACAACACCAATCTTGTTTTACGAATCAAGCAGAGTTGGGGAGGGGACTACTCTCCTATAGTGGGAAAAAGATTTGCTATAGCGCTACTCAAAGCACACTATCTAGCGTCGGACATAGAAGTTGCACCCCGTTCCCCCTTAAATTTTAAAATGTATCAATATTTTCAGTCTCGGGACTCAATAATTTCGATTGAATCTCAAAAATTGTGTCACCTCTCGAATCACCAACCGAAGCAAAGGCTACACAGGTTAATGAAATATCGGCTTGCAAAATATTCGTTGACCGTATTGATGAGGAGTTTTGATGAATGGTTCCTAAAAGCTATCGATGTATGAAATCCGATAAGCCAGACAAAAAAATCGTTTGTGTTTTTGAAAATCATTTAAAATAAATAAATGAAATAAACATATTTTCTATAGCAATCCATACTCGGTAGATAGCTGATGAGCAATCCATACTCTTCAATTGATGTGCAATTTTTGTCCATTAGTGTAAAATTATATACATTCCTTTAATTACAAACTTAGTTACTTGGTTGGCGTTGGTTGGTGAGTCATCATTTTTGGAGGAGATTTAGACATTTAGAAGATTCTACTAAATTCTATGTCCGTTTCTCGATTATGTAAAGGATCACAAATCGGTCTAGTTTAGCATATGATTGGGATCCCTTCATAAAAACCTGAGCAAGCCACAAAAAAGTAACATGAATTAGGGTAACCAGACTCAGTCGTTAGACACTCAAGGTGGCTTTCTCCCTAAAACTGGTTACGGTTCTTCTGATTTTGGCAAACCAATATTTGCTAATGTTTTCTTGTATATTTATGAAGGTTATTCTTTATTCCGATCAATGTTCTGCGAATTGTAATTGTGTTTCAACGCATCCATTCAGGAAATATACCAATAGATCGGATATTTGTTTTACAGTAAGATCGTCCAACTTCTGGGCCACAAGCTGTTTTGAGTCTCCAGTCATAGGACAGTCTTACTGCCAAATAAATATCCGCTCTAATGGATTATTTCCTCATTTTCAGTTACCAGATGTAACAGCAAACGTCCGGACACTATTTGGAATTTCGGCTTAGACCTTACACTAAGGTGTCCACATGGAGTGGCGATGATGTATTTGGCAAGGAACACGATCTATGGTCGGTAAATGGACCATGACATTAAAGAGAAAGTAAACAAATGTACAATTATACAGCCCTGTCCAAGTATTGGGCCCATTACCATAAGAAGAGTTAACGTAAAATGGGGTGACTTAGGGACCAGGTGGTAACTTTAAGACGACACTATGTTGAGCACAAAACACGTATTCTCTATGAAAAACGTAATTGACCTGAATTCACCACCTAGTCTCTAAAGTCGCCAAATGTAGAGGTTTAAGACGTATGACGATTCTTACCTGTTGGCGCATATCTCCTTGGCCAGACTGGTGGACAGCCCGAAACACTGGTACCGCTCGGAGCTGTTGCCTCGAGTCTCGGACAGCCCAAGGCACTGCTCGGTACTGTTGTTTCTAACGGCAGTAATTGTCAGCATGAGGACGAGCCATAGCAACCACGGGGCGAGCAGACGACTATATAGCATGGTCCAGTGCGGACTGCCGTTAGTTTACCACCCGCAACTAGCCCACCCCGCGACACCGGCATTTCTGCTGATACCTGGAAACGTGAAAGAACACACAAATGTACATGTAAGCTGTTGAGATTGTATAAAGCATCTTCATATTAAATTGTTTTTATTTATATGGTTAGAATTCTAAGACTGCTGCTGAGGGTTTCAAGAGTGCATTTATAAAACCTTGTAGGTACCTAAAATGATAAAAAATACAATATCCTGTTGCCTACAAGATCTAATCAGAGTGACTCCTTTCCTTTTTCATTGTTACCCAAATCCCCCAAATAGCTCCCTTTCAAATTTCACCATTACGTGACTGTATGAAGTACCTTCGAATGAAATATTTTCGTTTAAATGTTTACAGTTGGATAGATGTTAAGTTTTTTGAGGGTAGCGTCTTATACTTATCCAGGAAGTTAAGTAACAACGAAAGAATTTTCGATAATGGGCTACACACTTCTAAACTCTCTGAATGCTGCCAACTAGGAGCCAGATGGTAAGACTGATAAATTATGGAATATGCTAAAAACTGCAAACACTGATCCAATAGTATAAGTCTCAAAGAGATAAGTTTCAAATATCACCATCGCTAGATTGTGTAAAGCATTTTTGAATCAAAATATTTTCGTTTACATTTGTACGATCGAGAGAATGATTCCTATGGTAATTCGTTAAAGAGTAGCACGACTTCATTTACGGAATCCAAATTTCTTCAGGCGGTTAAGTAGCAATTAAATAGATAAATTGAGTAGTATTCAATGAAATAATCGGATCAGCGGTAATGAGCTCCACACACTACGAACGCTATAAACTGAGTCTAAATGAGAATAACATGAAAAACGAATGGTTTAGCCTGCTAGCTATGATCAGGTTGATTTCGCTCCTTTCAATTGTTACCTACTTGTTTGTTCTTTGTGGTTACTTAGTTATTCCGCGATTGGTACTGAATAGGCCCTGACAATATAAAGCTTCGCTTGCTCCTCCAAGATATATATGTAAATTACAGTGTTCTATAACATATATTTCTATTCCTTTACCTACAATTATAGACCACCCCACCCAAGAGAGGCTCCGTTCCGAATTTCAGCATCTTATGGTGAATAAGAACGGAATCAGCTAAAGAGCTCACTAACCTGATTAGAGTGGTTCCTCAAATTGTTAGTGAACTCCCCAAACCAGAAAGGTCCCGTTCAAAATTTCAGCACCTTACGTTGAATAGGATCAAAATTACCTACAGATCTCACTTTGCTGATTATTCTATACGACACCTAGAAGGAATCCACTCCAAATTTCAGCATGTCAAGTTGAATAGGAATAAAATTAGCTTTAGAGCTCACTCAGTGGAAAGCAGTGGTACTCCGAGTTTTAATTTTATTCTACCTCACCCAGTAAAGCTCTGTTTGCAAGTTCAGCTTCTTATGTTGAATTAGAACAAAATTATTTACGGACTTCACTCTGAAGTTGGAATTTTACTCTATCACACCCAGCAATGAATCCATTAATGACCCAATAAATCTTTCAGCATCTCAGGTTGAATATAAACGAAATTAGCTACAGCACACTACTAAGTACACTCAGCTGATTACTATGAGCTCCCAAGTTGTAACTACAACCTCGTTCCAGTATTTAGCTCTTAAGTATAAGAACAAAGTTAGATAGTAAAGTAGGTATAGAAGGTAAGCTGTGCCCGCTAGCTTCTCGCGCTCGTCCTAAAAGGGAAAAACCGAAGTGATGCAGTACTCGTGACGTAAAATTATTTTCAGCAAACGCCCATTCTTCACAAACATCCGATCAAGTAAGTTTTACCACCATAATGAAATTCCTTAATTACAGCTTTGTTTCCCCGAACGATGCTGTTACGGTTTTTTCGATTTAGGATGTTACGGGAGGTTTTGGGGATGTGAATGCCCGAACCCTGGCCCGGACCTTGCTGATTATTTGGGGAAAAACGCATACAAATCGGTCCAGCAGTTTTGGAGTCCATACCAGAACGACAGACAGACACATTTACGTATACACACAAACACCCATTTAAAAAATAAAATAAAAATTCCCTCAAAGGCGGAGGAGGGACACCATTAAATGAAAACGGAAAAAAAGAAACTAAATTGAATGAGTGGGGTAGATACCCAGGTTCACTCGATACCGGCCCTTCGGATCCAAGGAGCTGATGAAGAAGAAGGAGGAAAGGAATTGCCTAAAATTACCACCAGTTCTCAGGTAAGAACCCATCAAACGCGGGTGGTGATACACGTATTTATACACACTTGTGTACATACGTTTACAAGGAATCGATACAAGAAATTTGCAAAAAGCTTGCAAGAAATTCATACAAATCCATGAATTTTAGAGTTTTGGTTTATTATGTTCAATAATGAACCTTTGTAATTGACCCCCCCCCCCCCAAACGTAACCCCCCCTCAAAATTTATTGGTTTATGTGTTTCAAGATGCATAGAATCTTAAAAAACAGTCCGTCCACCGTACGCGTATCTCCAAAACTACTGGACCAGAGTTTATGAAATTTGGCTGAAAAATCATTCATCGGCTGGTGCGATGCAAGTAACATCGGCATAAATTTTGATAAACCACCCTGTAGTAATTAAGGGCTGAAATATTGAAAAATCGAGATCTCGGAAATTTTAATTATTTATCATTTACCTACATATATTTTGCCAACACACCGAATGAAATCATCCGGAAAGCTGTACGATTTTCCGTGCTCTCACTCCAAGCTATACTTGATGGAGCGTAGAATCCAATATCTCCTTCCAAAGAAATGGAAGTCGTGTTGAAGGAGCCCTGAGGTATTTAGCCTTGTGGTCTCCCCCCATTGGACAACCTGGGAAGATCCTCCTGAGAGGAGACTGTAAACTCAGTCAGAGTCCTTAGATATGCTCAAGTTCCTGTATTGACCCACAGGTGAGGGCGTGTGTTCTAGCCACACTACCAACTGAGCAGGTTGGTGCCCGAGTTTTCGGCCTACAACACCCCTCCCTCAGCACGCATATTGAATAGCATGCTGACCTCAACTATGGGGCAGACTGTTGGTGCTGTGACTTACGTCCGTGCACCTGTAGCCTGGGGCTCCCCCGCCCGCGGTACCATTAACTGAGGATGGTACATTACAGCACTACCCCATTAAAGGCCGGTTTATCAATTATCTACATTAATTGCAGGATAGCTACACTGAGTATAGCGCTATACTCAGATAAAGAATGTGAGTCGTTTATCAATGCCAAATAACCTAGTGGATAAAATTATCTCTCAGATAAATTCTGTCTGGCAAATAGCGCCGTTAGCATCCTCATTGGTGTCTGTAGGCGACAAAATAAGGCCGTTTACACATGGAGCTACCACAGAGTAGAGTAGGAGCTACATTTTCTTCATGGATCGACTATTTAAAAAACCGGGTCGGACGTCCACAACACAACAGCGTCCACCATGCTATCAAGCTAGGCAAATAAGAAACCACCACATTTTTGCCATTTGCTATTTACTTCATTTCTAGAGAGAGAAATACATACACAAATTGCGATAATGCAACCTGAATTATTATGAATGAATTATTGTGATCAGTAAGTAATGGACTTAATTTCATCTTCGATCTGTGTTAGAATGTTAAGAGCGGTATCTTTGTCCAACCGAAACCTCAATAAAAATACGTACTCGTCCCATATTAGGTGATCTACACGGGGTCTTACTTGATCTTACGGTCTTCTTCGCCGTTGCTGTTATTTTAAGACACCTCCATTCAGACATATCCCATTGAAGACACATTACATTGGAAGGTACAAAAATAAAGACAATCAAACGAGTTTCAAATACGATTTTTGTAAATAAATAAACTTGTTTGAGGTTAGAAAGCTCTATATATGTGATTAACCTCCAGTTATAATTGTTATCCTTCCATCCAGGGACCAGATAAATTAAAACGCCAGATAGGTTTGACTAGCGATGGATAAACACCCCCTATTGTGTTATCTGGAGGATAACTCTATCCCTCAGATGAATTCCCCTTATCCATTGGATAAATGTGATTCATAAACCGGCCCTAAGGCTAGCATGGTCGCTAGCCCGATACAGAGAAGGGGTCTCTGTACCTACCCCTTTTCCTCTGGGGATGAGTCCAGCCCAAGCATTATGGGAGCAGGAGGAAGGGAGACCAGTTATGCTCACCTATAAAGCCCAGCGTCACAGGATCACTGCACACATGGTACTATAGTACACTATAATGGAGCAACGACTGTATAATATTTCGGGGGAACTAAGTTTCATCAAAGACCGCTAGACTGCAGCAAGACAGCTAGCTTGCAGCAAGCGATTCTTGCGCCGCCACAGCGGTTTTGCCAATTCACGCCACTGCATCATCAGCTCGTGTAAGGAAAGATTAGTTGTGTTATTTAATTTTATTAATTTCTGTTCCTCACCGCGTCCTCACCTGTGCAAACACATTAGATACCTACCAAATGATTCGTTTAATAATATATACAGTTTTCTGAGTAGAAGTAATAGGTAGGTATATAGAGTTTTTTCTTTTTTCCTCAATGCAGAGGCTGCCCTGACGTTGCTCTACGCATGAGGGAAAGCATATGCAATACAAAGTAGGTGCCTACAGTAATTTGAGTCTGGTGTACGTAGATGGTAGGAGAAAAGACTTGCATGAAGACTGCATTCCGACCGCCACCGTTTTCCCGCGCCCCAGACACCGCCTTTACTAAGATACCGTCAAGATTCGGTTCCTCTTCATGAAGGAATTCATTTAGTAAAAGGACGAACTGATTTTGTAAGAGGACGAATTCAATTTGAAAAAGCTACACAAATGCTACGTTCATTTTAACAACCGAGGAGGCAGCCTCGTGATGCCAAGTTGGTCGAAGTTCAATTAGGGTCAAGCGGGGCTAGTGCGTTTTCGGGGCAACTGCGTCTCTTCGTTTTATTTAGCAATGAGGCCACTCTATTTTAATAAGTTTCTTAGCAAATAATAGAACAGGTGTTTACTACCTATCACCTGATAAAAATTTTAACCTCCTCAGTGAACAAATAAGCGTAATTGAACCATTTTCCACGAAGCCTTCGTCCGATATCAAAGTGTGAATCTGAGGAAGGTACAGTTTTCAATGGTTTTCATGTCTAAAAACCCTTCCTTTCCTGTTTATTCCACTGTTCATCTTTCAACCTTTTGTCTCTGTATGAACTGCTACAAAAATTGCTGCAGTAAATCAATAAAATGTTCTTGCCCCTATTTTTTGACAGTGGGGCAAGTGCGTTTTCAAATCGTTTCATTAAAAACCGCATGAAATTACCAGGAAAAATAAGAAAATCAAGGTCTTGAAGCCTAGTTTTCATTCAGGACCTCTTCCTCAAGCCCCACGCACAACCTCACGCTTCTCCCAAACCTCAGTCCTATCCGATTCTGCAAAACTCAGGAGTCTTCAAATTCTCTCTCACACAAACCTCATTCCCCAACTGACAGCGAATCAGAGGACAGCCTGCAAGTGGATGAGTTTATTGACCATTTTATCAACTCAGGAATTCATGTTGAGTTGCTAAATATTATCTATTTTGCGGCGGTTTCTTTTTCATTAACAATTTTAAATTTTACCCAAAATCTACCTACATTGGTCCATTTTATTTTTATTATTTTTCGGGTAGAAAGTTTTAAACATACTTGCCCCACTATACGTACGCACTTGCCCCCCAACATGGGGCAAGTGTGTTGTTTGACTGCTTCAAGTTTTTCCCCAATTTTTATGAATTACTAACTTCAATTCAGGGCTATTGCATCTGGAAGTGGCTATGTAGAAGAAGAACATATTGACCATGTGAGGAGCGTTATTGGCATAGAACGGAAAGTGAAGCAGGAAATTTACCAGAGATCAAGCGAGGAGGCCATCGCATCCCTTCCCATACCTACTCAGCGCACTATAAAGAGGATTATTGAGGGAAACTCGTTCCAATGGTTATCTGTGCTTCCGTTAGCATCTGACAATTTGGATTTAACAAAAACACAGTTTAGAGACGCTCTGGCTCTGAGATACGGAAAAGAAGTTGGTGGTCTCCCTAGCAAATGCGATGGATGCCCAAACGAAAAAATGGACACGAATCATGCCCTGAACTGCAAGCGTGGAGGCCTAATAAAGTTAGGCCACGATATGGTTCGGGATGAATGTGCCAGGCTTTCCAGCTTAGCATGGCAGGGAGTTGTGGTGGAACCAATACTCAAAGAGGCTACAGACAGGTGTCCCGGTTCGGTAGCTGACATTATAGTGCAATGGGATAGGGAGTGGGTTGCTTTTTTCGACAATCGCATAATCAATGCCAACGCACCCTCTTACCTTACCCAAACCTGGCACGACGTCGATGAAAACGCCTCCAGGGAGAAACACCAAAAGTATAACACAGCCGCAGAAGATCTGAGAGGTTCATTTACTCCACTAATTTGCTCTTGTGAAGGTGTCCCTCACAGGAATTTCTTCAATTCACTAAAAGATTAGGTAATTGTAGTTTTGTGTGAAAACTGGAACAAGCCTAGATCACAGATAGCTGGTTGGATTCAGACAAAAATACAGTTCTCTTTAATAAAAAAGCAGTGTCTTTACGACATTAAGGGATAAAGAATCAATGGGACCCGGGATGGAGGATGGCGCACCTTTGCCTCTTCTCCTCGACTAAAAAAAGAAGACCGTTTTCTTTTAATTTTTGTCATTTTGTTGGATTTAGTTACGTCGAATTTTTGTTTTTGTTGACATTGTTTGTTTATGTTTAACAATTATGGTTTTAATAAATTAATGTTGAATATAATGTAAAAAAAACAAAAAAAAACTAACTTCAATTCATTATATCCACACATTTTCCGACGTAGAAAGGTCTGGGAATGTAATAAAACTTTAGTCATTATTCAACTTGTAGTTTGAGGGAAATAGTCGCATCTCAAAGTCAGATTTATGAAACACAGGTATGCACTTGCCCCCCCCCCCCCCCCCCCCCCCCCCCGACCCTACATGACATTCTGGAGTACTGGCCTCATTGACCAAACTCTCTAATATAGAGGCTGTATTATATCATTATATCAATGTTGTTAAGCATACAAGTCTAGAAGTAGACTAGTGAATGGAAGATTTCCAAGCGAAAAGAGCTCTGAATGGATTTTCCGTGAAATTGGGGATATTTGACCGAATTCAGCGCGCCAATGTTAAGGTCGCCCTCCAGGAGAGGGTAGTAATGCGCCTGGACTGGCCCAGGATAAATAAAACTCTACACCGAAAGGTAGACAAGAGAACCAGAATAAGTAAGTTCAGCGTGCTCTAGCGGCGGAACGATTGATCTTAGAAACAAATTTTAAAATTATCGAAAATACGGCAATTTAAACTATAAAGTCCCTATAGTGGTTCCAATCATGTTTACAAAATCAGTTGAGAAGGATCACAACCACACCCATTCCTCAGATTATTGGCCATGCACTACGCTGTGGTCAACATAATACGGTTAGGTAAATCAAGAGCTTTGCAAAGAATTAAGAGCATCTTTCGAAGTATAAATCAGCATGTCATCAAGATTATTTCTGTTCTAGAACCAAAAATTTCAACCATGTATCATGTTTTCTCCTCGAAATTCGGAATCGACGCTCGAAATTTCGTACGTCTCTCCACTATGTATTGCGCGGAAAAAAATTGACGCGCAAAATTGACGCGCAAAAATTGCTAGGACCCCAGGGCTAAAACATGATACATGTTAAAAACTGTAGAGCGATTTGAGGAGGAGCCAAGCTAAACCCCACTAGTCCGTCCAATCAAAATTTCAGAATTAAGGAAAAACTGTTTCATATTGTTCTACAGATAAAAAATTTCCGTATTTTTACTTCATTGTCTTGCAGGAGACTTTAGAAACTAAGTAGTATACTCGATTCAAATCTTACTGCCACTAAAGTTGAAAAAATCCTAATTTTAGTTTGGAAAAGTGGGATTTTGATTGATTTTTTCTTACTTGTGGGGTTTTGGTGAAAACATATGGAGGACTTGAGGCGTTTTGGTCTTCTTCATTCAGAGGAAAAATGGAAACTAGGGTAAGAATAATATCCCATTTTAAAGGTTATCAAGGATCTAGGTACCCCCCCCCCCCCCCCCAGAGGTGCAATGGGGGCCTAAATCCTCGATAAAAAGGTAGAGGAGGTTGACAGTATCCCGTCAGAGAGATACCACTCCTACTAATAGCATTAATGAGCTATGTTCGGAGTAGATTGGTTTCCAGGGACCTGGATCACCCATCCAACGCCAAACTCAGCTTCTCAAAAACACGAGAAGTGGCGTGCGACGCCCGTTGTTCACCAACGGGGCGACGACAGCGCATTCTCTGAGATCCCGACGGGAACTCTGTCACACTCCCCCACTTAAAGACATACTTGATTGAAGATCAAGTATGTTAACTAGGTGGGATAGTTACTGGCTGAGAACTGATGCTCATTAATAAATAGCTGCATTGGCGATTGAGGATGGGAAAAGAGAAATTAAAACAGGATGGATTGTCAATGAATCTTAATATGACGTATTCATTAGGTAATTAACCCCCAATCAAAGATTGGAACAATCGGGAATAAACGGTGGCTAAACTATGGAGACTTATACCTTTAGGAAAATAAAATAGATATAAATTAATATGCCCAACATTGGGGACTTAAATTGGGTATTAGCCCTGGAAAGTAGGAACAATGCCCTTGAATAATTGGGAACAATGCCCTTGAATAATTGGAAACCAAGCCCGGGTATAAAGAATACTAATAAAAATGGCAAAGGCCAGGTGTACCTATATAAGTGTGAAATTGAAATTATAAGAAGGGTAATAAAAGAGAAATTGTAAGTCAAAGACCAATGAAAATATTTATATACCAAAGGGTGATAATGGGAATTCCTTTTGGAACCCCGGGCCATGTTTCTTCCGAAACATTAACGCCCCAAAAATAGTGGATTGGACTACTAGGCGTCAGCCATGCATAATCTAAACCACGCTCTGTTACCATATCAAGGGTCTAGGTCGCCCCCCATAGGTGCAATGGGGTCCTAAATCCTCAACAAAGAGGTAGAGGAGAGTGACAGTATCCCGTCAGAGAGATAACCACTCCTACTAATAGCATTTTTGAGCTATGTTCGGAGTAAATTGGTTTCCAGGGACCTGGATCACCCATCCAACGCCAAACTCAGCTTCTCAATAACACGAGGAAGGCGTGCGACGCCCGTTGTTCACCAATGGGGCGAGGACAGCGCATCCTCTGAGATCCCGACGGGAACTCTATGACGGGAACTCTGTCACAAGGTTTTATGGTGAACCAAATTTTTTAATTGTTAAAAGGGAATGAAATTAAATTTCAGTTAATACTTGAATATAAAACTCGAGTAAATCTGACGTGGAAGGAAAATTTAAAACAAATAATAATGAATAAGTAGTGATACCTAGCAGAAAAAAAAAAAAAAAAAAATTTGTATGTATCTGCTGCTGACCATTTGATCCTGAAGTATCTTATCACTCGATCCATAGATATTCTGGCGGAAATTTGGTCCCTGGCCGAATTTTGAAGCACTGGTGAGCTTTACTGCTGTGCTTACATGGTATGAATACGTTTGAACCAGATGGAAACGAATGCCTTACTTTTTTAGCAATTTCACGCGAACTACTGATTTTCGCCTTTCTCCTCGTACCTCGATTACCGTCTCTCGCTGTCACTGTCTCATCCGTTTCACTATCACCCATTTCGATTAACATAAATGATCACTTGAAATGATATGAAAATTCCCTGATAAACGTACAGGTAGCCGAACTTCACTGATAGCTAAACAAGAAGCAACGGGAGGATTGCTTGGACTAGGGGTTCTGCGTGATTCTCAGCTCTGGAGCTCTGGACAAGTACAAGAATCTACTGTATTGTTTTGACGAGATCTGTGGGGTTTTGCTCGACATTGATTGAAGAAAATGGTACAGCTGATCATCAACCCTCTGAGAGTGTTTTATGCTGAACCAATTTTTTATAATTTTAATATAGGGCAATACATATACAGTCCATGCACCTAAACCTTTTTTTTTTTTTCAGTAGTAAAGATCTTATTTTGTACCTAGTTGTTGTGTTTCACCAATTCAGGTGTGGGTACCTACCTACCGATCCTATAGAGGTACACGTGGTTTATAATATCCTTCATAGGAATTTAATTTGTTCAACCATAAAATGGTATAAATCCTGTGTTCATTCAATATTATTTCATAGTATATAAATGTTATGTGGTTATTAGTTTACCTTGTTTGTTTTGTGTGTGATGTGTACCTGAAGATGAAGTGAATTACTTCGAAAAACTTTTTGTCAATAAAGCACTGTGATAATTTAAAGGTAAAAAAGTGTATCAACTTCTTAACCCAGCTGATAATAAAGAGCAAGAAACCAATGCTAACTAAAAAAAAGTTGTTGGGTCCTCCTCATTTGTATATTTTAACTTTTTATATAGTGGTGATTTCGACAAAATTCATGGGGACTTTTTAAAATACATCCAAAAAACGGAAAAAAACGGAATGTCAGTGTTTTTGTTTGTTTGTTGCAATTTTGACTGTTCCGGGCAAAATTTTTGTATGCAAACCTAGATTCGTGTTCAGCGAACTAGAAACCACTGCAACTACAGTGAAACTTGGTTAATTCGAACCTCAAGGGACCAGTCAAAAACTTCGAATTAATCAAAAATTCGAATTAATGAAGTTTTTAATAAATTATATTTCAACAAACTACAGTGCGAAGTGAAGTACATACAGTAACATTGAATACTGTATTGATCAAAAGAATATTGAACAATAAATCTAAAGACACCTGGAATGTTACTGTATTTAACTGCAACCATAAAATATAATCTATTATGTTTCAAAAAAGGATGATATTTTGGCATATTTCCTTGAATTAAGTCTCTCGGCCATTATAAAAGATTCCAACGCATTCAAAGAGTTGAAGTATGAATCACTTACATTCACAGTGCACACTTGTCTCATACACCCAGTTGGTTTACATGTTTTTGGTGATCCATGTTATGTTGATGTTAACCTATTCAAATTTATTAAAGTTGCCCATCAAGCTTTTCTTTTATTGACAACATGATTCACCATAAGTACCTGCCTACTGTTGGTATCGGAATTTCTCCTGTTTTTGTAATAATCCTTGTCTCATACACCCAGTGCTAGCTTTGAAATGTTGCTTTCCCAATTCTTTGGCGAATTGCTCAGCCTCGGCCCGGTCCTGTTTTGGGGCGGTCGGCGGGCGGGAGGGGAAAGGGAGTTATCAGACTATACGATGGCACTAACTTGCATGCACATTTGGTCTAACGCAAACCTTTTGCCAAATATCTTTACTAAAACGTATTTCTCGATAAATCTATATCTATCTATACTATTTATAAGAATGAAACTCCATTTGTCTGTCTGTTTGTCGTGTCTATGCACGGCCAAACGGCTGAGTGGGGGGAGTGTACGAGTGGGGGGATCTTCTTGGGATTTTCCGATAGGGGGAGCGAGCGAATTTAAAATTTTCTAATCCCAGCCGAACCATGGGCCGTAGGGCGTGAGGGGGGTCGAAGTAAGAATTAATGTGCGCTTTTTGTACTTCCCCGCTTCCCCTACCCCTCTAAACGGCCGTTGAAAATTCCGGAAAAATACCGGTTTCGTAGGTTTTCCTACGAGGAAGACGACGGCGCGATCGGATCACGAAAAAATATTTGTGCCCCGGACGCGAGAAGGCTCTACGAAGACGTCAAGGGGTTCGATGAGGCGGGGCTTGCACCTGACGGGAACGGGTTGCGAGCAGGTACACATAGGTTGCGAGCCAGGACTTACGTCTTGAAGGGTATACAGGTATACCTTGCGAGCGAAGCGAGAGCCATGTCAACAGAATAAATTCGGATTTTTTCCTACAAATATACAGCAATACCTTGCGAGCGAAGCGAGCAACATCCCCGAATAAACTTTTCGTGGTTCCACGTAGTTTTATAAGATTTAATTTGTTTGTAAGAATTTCCAACAGAAAAAAACGTCTGCCAAGTTGGATGGGCAGTATAACTTCCTCAAGCGAGCGAAGCGAGCAGCATCCCTTACAGAAGTTAAACCTACCCTTAGGGATCTATCGTTTGCGAGCGAAGCGAGCAACATCCCCTACATGTTTCAATTGTAATACATCGCATCTGCACAGCCACACCTTGCGAGCGAAGCGAGCAACATTTCCTACATGCCAGACTTTGCGAGCGAAGCGAGCAATATTCCCTACACGTCACACTTTGCGAGCGAAGCGAGCAATTGAATGGGGGGTCCGGGGGGCTTGCCCCCCGGCTGGACGTGGAGGCGAGCGTAGCGAGCCGGAGCGGCTAGTTTACAATAATTTTGAGTCGCAGCTTAAAATTATACCTTAATTAGCACGCCGAAAATTCGAATTATCCAAAATAAAATTCAAATTATCCACGATTTTTTAGCATTGTTTAAATACAAAATGCTAGGGACCAAGAGAAATATTCGAATTAAAGAAGTTCGAATTATCCAGGTTCCACTGCAACTAAGTACGTCAAACTCCCCTGGTCAAAGTCTAAAATGTCTGGACCTCACTTTGAATGTTTGAATAAACGTCACGCCTCAGTATCCCAGTAACCCGACACTTCGCATGGTAACTTGATTCTTTTTTGTCGCTAATAAAAGATTCGGGGGGGGGGGGGGGGGGGGATGTTTTTAAGTGGACAGGAGCGCAGGAGGGAGCAGGAGGTGCAGGGGGGTGTGTACGAGCACCCTCCAACCAGCTTCGAGCTCTTGACCTCCTCAATCCCCACCGGCCCCGTCCGTTGTTCCCCCGTCGTGTCACCGGACCACTTCCGACTCACAGGCTCGCTCACAGGGGCCTCCTCTCCGTTTCTTTCTCACAGGGTGGTTTTTTTTTCACAGGGCTTTTCTGAAATCCCCCGCTTCTTTACTTTCTTGGAACGATGGAACGGCAAAGATAATGAGGCTGACACTTTTATAGGGTTCGCCTTCCACCTAATCGCGATGATTTCATCTAATCGATCAACAATTTTAAATTTAAATCGGTACAGTTATTGATATTTTTCCACGGCTATGAACATAAACATTCAACAAGGCTATTGCATTCACAACTTGTATTAATTCCAACAGATGAGTTTTCCAGTGCATACTAAGGAACCTATCGTCGTAAGGAACATGTTCAGTGCTGCCAACCTGTTTCAGCAAAAAATCCCCCCAAATTTACGAAAGAATTCCCAAATCCCCAGGAAGAACCAGAAAAACCCCAAATTTAAGGTGCCGTTAAAAGCGATTTCGGGCACAACATTGATCACGAATTGAATTATCAAGTAGTTGATAAGATATCATATAACAAAGAAACAATGCGAAAGAAATTAAAGAGCGGATTATTACAAAAACAGGAGAAACTCCGTTACCAACAGTGGGCAGGTACTTATGATGAATTATGTTGTCAATAAAAGAAAAACTTGGTGGGCAACTTTCACACGAGTAATAAATTTGAATAGGTTAACATCAACATAACATGGATCACAAAAAAATGTAAGCCAACAAGAATGACTAGTAAGTAAAATAGGAAAAAATACAAGTAAAAATATTGTACATGATGTTGCATTTATTTTTGCTCTAAAATTTTGAAGAAAATCATTTTTCTTGGGGTTCAAACTCCTTCCCTTTCCTACATCTTCACCAACTCTCGTCTGATTTGGTTTGGCAAACTGACGTTTGTTCCAGACACTGTCTGTTCGTGTCATTTGTCGTTGTGGAGGGATCATTTTTTCATTTGTATTTATGGTGAAATTCACCTTTGATTCATATGTAAGGCAGTAAAAAAATGATAGAAATCAAGGATTGTCAGTGAAGCTCAAAAATCCCCCAGAAATCCCCTCCCACACTTCATCCCCCTAGGGCTCTGAGAGCCCTTAAAAATCCCCCAAGTGGGGATAAATCCCCCGCGTTGGCAGCACTGAACGTGTTACTTGTAACTTGTGTAGTTTTTATCAATAAACAGAAGAGTGCAGCCCAGCAAGCTTGAGCAGACGAGAACTATGTTAAGGCCACATGGAGGTACCGACAAAACATCACGCCACCGGGGTGGGGTTGTCCCCTATAGAGTGTACCATCGTACAGGTATACAGTGTGATCAATTCTACAACTAATTTCAAACAAAAAATTCCACATTGCATTCTTTTGAACCCTTTCTGGAGTTTTTTCACTTTCAAGTTTTTTTTTCTTGTGTTTTCGACCTTAGCTCACTAAAATGGCCATATATTCCCTAACTTACAACGTAATCTAAAAAATAGATATATCGTTGGAATGAGCGTTAAATTTCCCATCTCCTTAATGTAATTGGATTCTTATAGTTTATTATTTTCAATAATAAACCTTTGTAATCGACCAAGAAAACTTTTTTAACACCCCCAGACAATTTGTTGGTTTATGTTTCAAGGTGCGTAGAATCCAGAAAGTGAATAAAGAAAATCCGTCCATGCGCCGTCCGCGGATTTCTCCGAAAATACTAGACCAAACTGTATGAAATTCGTGGCATCAATTTTAATGAACCCTAAAGGGTTGTATAAAGAGCTAAACATAAAAAAAAATCGAGATCTCGAAAACTTTCTAAGGCCCAATTCCACCAACAACTTAAACCAGTTTAGTTCCGAAAACAATGAAAATTAACGAAGATTGTAGCTCAACTTCTTTCACCAGAGCGATGTACGAGTTTAAACCCCTACTGAGGCGGCTCGAGCTTGATCTCCCAAAATCCGGCCAGTTACACTTGCCAATCTCCGTTAGCTCTGATAACAATCATATCGAACAATATGGCCGCATACAGACAGCGGTTTGTTTTATTCACATTTGAATTTGATTCACAGTTTTGATTTACAATGAATACACGCAATTTGACCCTTGGATTTATATTTGATTCGTCGAATGTCCCTCGAAGATGCCCGAGGAAAATCCGACGGGGGATTCCGCACTTCGAGGAGTCGGTCAAAATCGAGTTACATTTACATCGAAATTTCGACTCGCGAATCCGACATTTCTGAAAGTCCTCGAACTCATTGTCTCTCACCTGGAGTTCCCTACGGACAGGTAAGAAATGGTTTTTACAATCGAATAGTGAATTAGAATGATAGGAGAATAACGTATAATAGATGGTGTAGCACGTTATAATTGGAAGATGACTAGCAATCCCTCGTAGAGTAGGTCATAGCATCAGCTGATTTATAGTCCCGCTGTCAAATCGTCCAAATTTTTAGCGAATTTTATCGAACAATTTCCCTAAATTCCGTTGGGGAATCTCCGTTATTTCAAACGCGATATAAACGAGTTTTAGGTTGGTAAAAGACGCCAAGGTTTGATCCTCGAGATTATTTTTATTGGAGTTTGGCCAATCTTCGTTAAATTACTTTTTGGTGAAAGTGGGCCTAAGTAACAGTTAGAATTTTTTGCTTATCAATGATAAGTTTAATCCCTAAGAATCGATTAAAACCACCCGCAACGCTGTACGTTGAATAGTTCGCATTCCCTAAGGGCTTAAACATAGAAAAAAACCTTCCAATTTCTAAGCGCGAGAAGATAGAGAAATCACGCGCTACTAGCAGACGTATTGAATAGACGATCAAGCTTCAAATTTCATGAAAGATCGCTAGATAGTGATACTGGAATACATAAAAATTGCCTTGTAAATATTAGCTGATATAATGCCAATATTGGAATTATCAAGTGATATAGTTCAAATGGAATTTATATTACTAGCCGCTCCGGCTCGCTACGCTCGCCTCCACGTCCAGCCGGGGGGCAAGCCCCCCGGACCCCCCATTAAATTGCTCGCTTCGCTCGCAAAATGTGGCATGTAGGGAATTTTGCTCGCTTCGCTCGCAAAGTGTGGCATGTAGGGAATTTTGCTCGCTTCGCTCGCAAATGGTAGATCCCTAAGGGTAGGTTTTACTTCTGTAGGGGATGCTGCTCGCTTCGCTCGCTTGAAGAAGTTATACTGCCCACCCAACTTGGCAGACGTTTTTTTCTGTTGGAAATTCTTACATTCAAATTAATTCTTATAAAACTACGTGGAACCACGAAAAGTTTATTAGGGAATGTTGTACTGCCCACCCAACTTGGCAGACGTTTTTTTCAGTTGGGAATTCTTACAAACAAATTAAATCTTATAAAACTACCTGGAACCACGAAAAGTCCGTATTTATTATTTGAAATGGCTCTCGCTTCGCTCGCAAGGTAGGTACCTATGTATACCTGCTCGCCTCGCAACATTGTGACATCGAACCCTTCACGTCAATTCTTGAGCCTTCTCTCGTCCACGGCACAATTTTAATCGCTTTGCTCGCTTCCGCTCGCAATTTGACCGAGTTCTCGTCACTGTTTTTGATGTCCGATTTCGGATTCAGATTCGGCGGGATCGAACCTTTATTTCGCCAACGAAAACCGTTCCGAAAAACGTACCTTTATGAGGTATATTTTAATTTAAAAAAACCAAGTTTTTCGTCGGAATTTTTGAGAAAACGGGTCCGTACTCTCGCATTTTTTTTACGCATTTCCCGATACTTTTTTCGCGATTCGATCGCGCCGTCGTCTTCCTCGTAGGAAAACCTACGAAACCGGTATTTTTCCGGAATTTTCGACGACCGTTTAGAGGGGTAGGGGAAGCGGGGAAGTCCAAAAAGCGCACATTAATTCTTACTTCGACCCCCCTCCCGCCCTACGGCCCATGGTTCGGGTGGGATTAAACAATTTTAAATTCGCTCGCTCCCACTTTTGGAAAATCCCAAGAAGATCCCCCCACTCGTAGACTCCCCCCACTCAGCCGTTTGGCCGTGCATAGACACGACAGACAGACAAACGGAGTTTCATTCTTATAAAATAGTATAGATAACGTTGCGAAATCGAGTTATTAACTTTCTTGTAAATTCTGCAATCATGGCTTCCTTGCATCATTTTGCAGGATAGCTTTAATGACAGCTTAACTACTTGTTGACTAGGTATTGACTGTTTACGTTTGACGTGACTATTGATTCTATTTTAATCCAATCAAAAGACCATCAAACATCCAAACCCAATCAGAGCTGAAAATGTGAGGGAAATCAAACTGTTTGTGAGGTGTTGACGATAGATACATTTGACATTCGCACATGCTCAGACGCTAAGATTGATTCGATAGCGATCAATCCGCATCTCTGACAAGGTAATCACGAAACAGGTTGATTAGATCCGGAGATACTTGAGCAGCAAGGGGCGAGCGGAGACAGTCAAACACGAAATCAAATCGGTTGAGATGAGGCTTTCCAACCTTCAGAATTGAGAAGATGATAATAATTTCGGTAAAAGGCGGTATCATAACGGTGACGAATGATACAATAATGAACGATGATAAAATCACCGTCACGGGGACCTTCACTCTTGATTGCCTTGGGCGTCAGGAAAGAACTTATTCTTGCTTACAGAATGTATGAATGCTCCGCGAAACTGAGAAGAGTGAACATTCCCAAAATCGGACTGCCAAGTTATTCTAACGCCCCCGGGGGAGTGCACTGAATGAACGTCCCCGGAAATGAATAATAGGATGTACTCCAACACTTCTGATATCCTAAGAATTGATAGAGTTTTGCCACAAAACAGAACCAAATACGGGTTTTTTGTACGATATAAAAATTTCCTTCATCCAATAACACTTATTTCCGTTCATCTTTCCTTTTTCCGAACGAAATGTAGGAAATGTGATCGGAAAATCGTGTTTTCAATTATAAAACAATCAGTCAACATTTCTTCTATTCAGTCAAAAACACAACACTGTCCACAGTCTTACTATATAATCACAACTTATTATATAAACAGATTTGTTATCATTCTTCTTCTGTCTCTTCATGTGTGATGACACATTCTTTGAGAAACTGAAAGCAGACTTTTCGTAAAGCACGGAGGACGGTAGTTCATGGTAAGGAAAAGAGGACTGTATGCACTTGGAGGTACCATTACGCCGCAATTCTCCGATAGAGCGCTCCAGCGTATGCACGACGCCTTTATAATCAGCCATTTAGTTTGTTGCATTTTACTAACTCCCTTTTTGTTCAATTGATATGTTGAAGAGCTAATGGTCATCCCGAGTTAGGGTTCGGGACAGTATGGGGAAGATTCCAAAGCCTTATTGGCAAGACGGCAGGCTTTCTCATTTCATTCTGTTCTATCATGCCCTGGTTTTCATACCAGAGTTAGTTTGTTTCCTTTGACCGCCTGTTTGAGTAAATTTAGGCAACTCCAGGACAACTGGAAGCAATGACATAGGATGATGTTGTCTTCAAAGCTTCCTGGTTGTCTGATAATACTATGTTCATTTTTGCGTCTTTGAGTTGTTTCCTAGTAACCTCTTGCGCACATATTTCTAAAGCATGGGTTTCTTCCTGAAAGGTGGTAACCACAAGACCAAGAGGCTTAGCCAAACTATTGTTGGTACCCTTCACCACAAGGCCTGCTTTTCCATCCATCACAGATTAGTGTACCACTCAAGCCGATTTGAGGCATACCTCTTTTTCAGAGTTCAAGATTGTTAATGATTACCATGAAAGGTAGGTCAAAATTCATCTTCATAGCATCATGAACTGACCTAGTCACAGGATTCGAAATCTCGTGTATAGTATTTCAGCAATTTTGATATCCTAAGAATAAAAGGTTTCAGCAAGAACGTACTCTGGTAAGGTGGAATTACGTAGGAAGAAATCAACGAATATTTCAGAGCTATGTGAACGCCTACTGAATCAGAATGCTAAATAAATATGTTACTTTAAATAATTCGAACTACTATGAATGGCGAGGGTGGTAGCATGAACGTCTTTAAATCGGGCTATTGTAACTAATTATTCAACGAAAGTACTGCATCTAAGGAGGTCAATATGTGAACATCCCCGGAGGCAAAATGGTATGTTGCCCTAACACCCTCGAACTGCTAAAAGGAGTTGGATTCACGAGAAGTGAAAAAAACTTATTAACGGAATGCACAACGTCAGAGGGTAATGTGTGGACGTTCTTAATTGGAACAATGGTGTCCTATTGGTTGGATATACGAATGAATAAGACACCGGAGGAGGGTAATGTGTGAACATACCCTGAATCAGAATGTTGCGTTGCTCAAACACCTTCGAATTTGTATGAACGAAAATGGTGCTAGTTTGAATTTCCTTGACTTGAGTGATTGCAACTCACCGTTCACGGAATGTACGAAAGCATCTAAATAAGGCAAGGTGTGAAAGATCCCGATGCCAGAATGATATGTTGCTCGAATACCTTCGAACTGCTATGAACGAAATGGGTACCAGTTCGAACTTCCTCGAGTGGGTTGATTTTAATTTGCTGACAGAATGAACAAAAATGTCCAAGGCATTGGGAGAGGTTACTTTGTGAACGTCCTTGGAATAAGAATGTTGTTCCAACACCTTCTAACTGCTATGAACGAAATGATTACTAGCGTGAACTGTTAAGGGTTTTAAAATTTCCGAAAAAATGAGAAGAAATTAGTCTTTTAAAAAATGCGCCATGATAACAGTTTGATTTTGCAATAATGCACGCACGCAGGCATGCGCGCACGCACACACACAATGCAGGCCTAATCAAAATAGAGATTCTTTGTTCGTCAATAAAATTGGCTGGGATTAGTCATTCATCACCTATGATATAACGATAGACGAGATAATTTTGGCGCTCGCCCCATTGGTAATAATGGATTGTGTACAGTGGCACGAATTTCGTCGTACGCACCTGTTATGCTCCTTATTATAAACGGCATATTTCGATACGTCAGTAGACACAATTAAGATTCAAATTTGTGATTATCAGCAATAAGGATAAGTAGTATGACAAGTACGAACTTCTCTGAACGATCAATATGGTTCATATATTTCCATTTTAGAACTCCTTTGGGTAGTTATTATGTTGTGGTTGTGAGAATTTGTGAGGTGAAACGTATCCACATGTTTATGAGTAAACTGTAAATACTACTGTGACTGAAAATGACTGGGAAATGCACCTACCGATTAATGTGCATCGAGCTCATGTACACTCTTTCATAGAGCATTTAAATATACTAACCCGATACTGGAATGTAAACTGAAAGATAACCTGAAAATTAAGGTGTAACAGACTCATGTCTCTTTGTAGAGTAGGTACCTACATATATATCTGAGACTGGAATAAACTGAAAGATACCCCTACTAATCATGGTGTTATACGCTTAAACCATGAAATATACGTTTTTTACTGAGACGGAAACTTACCATCTTACCAACAGTGCATAGGTCTTGTACACGCGCTTTACCGTTTTGTACTGACTCTTTCAATAGTTTCAACACGCTTCTATTCTTTAATCTTCCCTTTCCTCCTTCCGTACAACCGCTCTAAACTCGCCTTTGCAACAATCATCAGGAGAGAGAAGACCCCACCAGGGAACGTTGTTCCAATCAGGGAAGTAGCGCGAAGTGATTCATAGCTTTTAAAGAGTTAAATTCCAATGGATGGATTTAATTTTCCATTCATATGCGTCACGTGAAGCCTTTGGGGGATCATGTTTTCCTTTTGATGTTGGCTGAGATGGAACATTGATGGTGGGAAGCGGGCTGGGGCAAATGATTCATGTGTTTGCCTCGTGAGGGTGACGTTACTATGGATGCGTGTTTTTACGAACTTTTATTCTGAGGATTGGTCCGAACAAATAAACTATATGTACAACAAACTATAAAATAAACTACGCGAGAGTGGTTACTTGAAGTCAGCGACCAACTCGTCAAAATGATTCGAGTGCACAAACAAGCTTGTTTTTGCTTCCTCATGACGTCATAACTGAAAGTATGGAAGCCTTGTGTTCAAGCAAGAAGTCGAAACAATTTTTGGTATCATTTTCAATAATGAACCTTAGTAATATCAAGGATTTAGGTAGCCCCCCAGAGGTGCAATGGGGCCCTAGATCTTCGAAAGGGAGAGGAGAGTGAAAGTATCCGAAAGAGAGATACCACTCCTACTAATAGCATTAATGTGCTATGTTCGGAGTAGATTGGTTTTCCAGTTCTTGGATCACCCATCCAACGCCAAACGCAGCCTTTCAATAACACGAGAACAGGCGTGCGACGCTCGTTGGGAAACAACGGAGTGACGGCAGCGCTTTCTCTGGGATTCTGACGGAAACTCTGTCACACTCCCCCACTTAAAGACATACTTGATTGAGGAGCAAGTATGTAAACCAGGTGGGATAGTTTACTGGCTGAGAACTGATGTTCATTAATACATAGCAGCGTTGGCGATTGAGGACGAGAAAAGAGAAATTAAAACAGGATGGATTGTCAATGAATCTTCATAAGAAGTCTTCATTAGGTAATCAACCCCCAATCAAAGTAGGAACAATCGGGAATAAACGGTGGCTCAACTATGGAGACTTATGCCTTTAGGAAAATAAAATAGATATAAATTAATGTGCCCATATTGGGGACTTAAATTGGGAACAATGCCCTTGAATAATTGGGAACAATGCCCGGGTATAAAGAATAATAAAAATGGCAAAGGCCTGGTATACCATAGGTATGAAATTGAAAATACGAGTATAAGAGGGGAAAAAATTGAGAAATTATAAGTCAATGACCAATGTAATTATTTATATACCAAAGGGTGATAATGGGAATTCCTTCTGGAAAACCCGGGCCATGTTTCTTCTGAACGCCCCATACATTAACGCCCCAAAAATAGTGGAAGGGATTACTAGGCGTTAGCCGTCCATAATTCTAACCGCGCTCTGCTACCATGTCAAGAATTTAGGTAGCCCCCCCAGAGGTGCAATGGGGCCCTAAATCCTCGAAAGAGAGGTAGAGGAGAGTGACAGTATCCCGTCAGAGAGATACCCACTCCTACTAATAGCATTAATGTGCTATGTTCGGAGTAGATTGGTTTTCCAGTTCTTGGATCACCTATCCAACGCCAAACGCAGCCTTTCAAGAACACGAGCACAGGTGTGCGACGCTCGTTTGGAAACAATGGAGCGACGGCAGCGCTTTCTCTGGGATTCTGACGGAAACTCTGTCACAGTAATAATCGAAAAAAATTTAAAACCTCCCTCAAAATTTCTCGGTTTACGTTTTTGGACCATTGTGCACCGTACGCCGTCCAGAGCTTTTCTCCTAAACTACAGACCAAAGATTACGAAACGGGTCAAAAATCACAAAGAGAAGGAACAAAAAGAGTACCTAAAAGAATAGCAGCCAGAGATCGGTGACCAACAAAAGAGGAGATGTTGAGCCTCATTTTGTCAGTATTTGACCCTTTGGGGTTGCTTGCAGCAATTTTGATGGAGGCGCACATTCTTCTGCGATCTATTTGGTGTAAAGGTTCAAAATGGATTCTCGATGAGCATGTGAAGTTATGGGTAGAGATGAGAAAGAACAGAGCATATTATAGAAAGAAAAGGAAGAGGACGAGTGGGGAAAACAGATGTGCGAACAGTTGATGGCATATTCCGACGACTGACATCAAGGCTGTGTTATCGCATATCGGGGAGAACATCCCACCTAAGGCTCTGCTGAGGAGGACTGTTATGGTGTTAATCACAGAATTATTGATGTTTGTAAATATTATTAGGCTTGGATACAATGTGAAAAAATAAACGATTCTTAGTTTGAGAGTTGGAAAACTTGACTTCTTAAAGCTATAAAAATAATATCTCTTATAAGAATAATTATTAAATAAAAGGAAAAAATGTTAATCATCAGAAACGCTTGCATACGAGTCTGCAACACATTAGGACATTTTATGTCTTTAGCTGCAGACTCGTATATGTTGCAGACTAGTATGCAAGCTCTAAGAGCCTCTCAGCTAATCCGGACCCTGGGCATCGTCAAGTAAATGTCCTAAGGAGGCTACATACGAAATTACAGCTTCCTAAAGTGTAAAGCATAGAAATTACAGCTTCCTAGAGTGTAAAGTATGGAAATTACCTATTAAAATTATTTAACCACCGCTTCACAAATCAAACCGTTCTCGCAATATTCGGATCACCTGCTATGAATCAAATCATCGAAACACCAGCTCAATGAAATCATCAGAAATTAACAAGCGGTTGCAATCATGTTCACAATATCAATTATTGAGAATGATCACCTGAGTGTACACAATTATTCAAATAACCATGCTCATAACTCAGCCTGTTTGCAACGCTTTTCGCAGTAGTTAACGTAATATGGTTGGATAAATCGAAGGCTTTCGAACAAATGGTCAACGAATTTTGTGGGATGAAAAACGGCGAAGTAAGTACTATTTCCCTAGCAACGGCTCGATTGTAAGCAGAAATCATCAGAAAACCAACCGTAACGCTTTTTGTTAACGCTTTTTTCGTTTATATGCCAAAATAAAGACATAAAATGTCAAAAACATTTAATTAAGTGAGAATGATCACCTGAGTGACCGCAATTATTCGAATTACCATGCTCATAACTCAGGTTGTTGGCCACGCACTTCGCAGTAGTTAACATAATTTGGTTGGATAAATCGAGAGCTTTCGAACGAATGGTCAACGAATTTTGTGGGATGAGCAACGACTCGGTTGTAAGCGGAAATCATCAGAAAACCAACCGTAACGCTTTTTTTTAAACGCTTTTTTCGTTTATGTGCCAAAGTAAAGACATAAAATGTCAAAAGGAGTAGGACGGGAACCTGCTCCAACACCGTTAGAATTTTTCTTGTAACCCTTGTATTAAGGAAGTAACCTAGGTCTTCGTTACCTAGGACTCCCTGTATAATTGTGATATCGATATTTTGTTCCAAATGTTGCCGGGAATTGAGGAAGAACTCACTCTACACCTAAATCACAAGGCTCGAAAGAACAGGTGGAGGCGGTGAGGGGAGGGGAGGGGTGGGGATGATTAAGTTTTGTTGGCCATTTAGCCACCCCACCCCCACCCCCACCCCTCTCCCATTTCCAGTTTCTCCGCACGATATTTCATTTTGCGAAGCTACCAACTCTCTCTCCCCCTCCACTTCTCCACTCCCTCGCAGTCGTTTTTCAATTAACTTGAAAGAATCAGTATTGATGGTAATGAATATAAACATGTTCTGACAGCGTGATGGAACACTTTCTTTTTTCAACACGAAGCAATTCATATTACGGGCCCTGGAAACCGCGTTTTCGACCTGTATTATGTATATGGCCACACTGATTTTCGCTTGCCGGTATTATTAAAAAGCAGATTTCCCTAACAAGATTCTCTTGAAAATCTTTTAGCTCTCAACCATCCACCTGATTCTCTTTTACTTATCGACCCTCCGCAGAGTGAAAAAGTTCCAGTCATGCAGCATGATCGTAAGAGTGAATTTTCGTAAATTATCGTCCTATATCGTATATGTATGCAAAAGGATAATATTCATAGCGCCAGGAACCCCTCACTGTTTCGCTTTTTAGTAAATATTAATAAAACCCTTCAAGAGAGAGGGGAAAACGAATCATTACGAACTGTTGGACCACAGAACAGACTCCTACCAACTAAAACCCCAATCTCATGTTCTCGTATAAGCTACAGGTATATTATTTGAAAATATGTTTTCTTTTTGCACATAAAATCCTTCATTACAATTAATGTATTCCAGTAGGTTGATTGGAAAATGAATTAGTCTCAGAGAACCCTCAGCTGAAAAGTTGTCTCCCGTATTTGTTAACATTGTTTTCAAGGCATTCCAAAGGCACTCCATCCCACATTTCACCCCCTAAGGTCGACCAGGCCAGAAATTAGCCTCTATTAAATTAATACGTAGACGTCTATTAAATATAATAGAACACCTAAACATTACTAGTCGTTCTGTATTTAACAAAAGCTGAGCTGCCAACTGATGTTAGGTGGTAAAATTAATCACCTACCTACGCTTCACGAGTCCATCTATAGGTATTAGAAGTTATAATAAAATCGATTTCGTTAAGTTAGAATGCCACTGGAGTTAGATGATGCAAATGTCATAGTTTTCTAGGCAATTTTTACAATGTTTTTTTCCAGTTGCGATTCACTCTTGTGTAGATGTCTTTTTCCTTGTCAATTTCGCACCCTCTAGGGAGAGCAAACGGATGAACATACAGCGACTTAGGTGGTTTCATTCCATTCTTAGGGAGGATATCTATAAAAACTTTTCTGTTTTGAGAGATTTCGAGATCTCGATTTTTTTATATTCCAGTCTTTATATTCAACCCTTTAAGGTCGATCAAACGTGATGTCGATGTTACTGGCTCACCACCGGCTGATGTACGATTTCTGAGCCAAATTTTATTAAGTTTGGTCCATTCGTTTTGGAGAAAAGCTTTGGACGGCGGACGGCGGATCTTTATGAAACTTAGAGCTCAAGAACCATTCATCAGCCGGGGTTTTGCCAGTAACATCGGCATCACTCTTGATCAACCCAAGAGGGTAGTATTTAAGGGTTGAAATATTTAAAATTCGAAATTTTTAAAACTTTCGGAATAAAAATGTATTTTTAGTACTAATTTCTGAGCTATGCACTGCCAAACTGCTGAGTGGCGGGAGTCGACGAGTGGCGGGGATCTTCTTGGATATCCCGCAAAGGGGGAATAAGCAGTTTTAAAATTTGGTACTCCCACCCGAACCATGGGCTGGATGGTGGAGAGGGTGGGACCCCCTTGTAAGGGGTGTTTTTGGCCAAGCGCTCGATATTCTTTCATCAGCTGCCCCATTAGAATTCGATCGAGAGCACTTTGTAATCCAGCGACAAGTTATAGTCCTGGACCCGTAGAACATGATGATACCATCAAAATTGCCGAAAGATGCTGCATTCCCGGAGAAACCAAATATATGAAGAACAAAGATAAAAAGATGTCATTCCGGCTGTTTGCTCGCGCCTAGAGCAACTCAGTAAATGTTTTCTGTAGTAGTAATGAGTTTTTGCTCGGGTTGGTCTTAAGATGTTCGTTGGAGTTCCAATTCGGTCTCATTCGAATTTCGAGGCATGAAATTGTGCTTTCCGATTGTAGTGAACGAAATATAGACGAAAACGTTCGTTTTCGAGCTACCGCCCTTCCTATTCCTTCGAAACGTATGTACTCTGAACTTTGTATTAGAACCTCTTGTAAAACATCACGGAAGGTCTCGATGGTGTGGTGATAACCACATCGGTCGAATGGTCTTCATTTACCGTGAAAGATGGGGATATTTTTCCGGGATATAACAATTACATAAATATAAATTATATCTGAGTCCATCATAACCTGTAGCCAGACGGGTATTCGTAAATGAATTTTTCCTCTCAAAAAATCACCAAAAATATGCTGAAAATAACGAAAGAATTCATTCCGGCTATATACATCTCTCCCCGAGCGAGCAAAGCGAGTAACATCCCCTACTCACTTCGGATTTCATCAGCGTTTTTCCTCGGGCTCGGGATGATTATATCCCATCGCATCTATTCCACACCTCTTAAGGCGCGTATCCACTATGTTCGCGAACCAATGGCGCTCCGCGCTCCTGTGTAGTGGATACGCTACCGCGCTCCGAGCGTGCAACAGTTCGGGAACCTTCTACGCCGCTCCGATGGCTGTCGGTTTTTGCCCGAACACAACGGGGAGCGCAGTACGTTCGTGGACTTCGATTGGACTAGTGTCTGTGTTGCTGCAACGTTGCGCAAAATTTTTATAGTGCATTCATTGTTAGTTTGAACGTTTCCTTTTGTATTCTGTGGGATCAGATTATGCAGATATTCAAAGTTCGAGGATGACGTTCTCAAAAAATTTCGGTAGTACCCGCTTAATTCTTGAGACTTGAGATCCAGTACCAAGTTATATTTTTCTCTCTCCTTGTAAAAATTAGATTGCCGAAAACGCGGAGGACGTCTGTAATCTTCCACCAAACAATGAATTAGTACGTGCGCCACACTTGCCACTAACTCATCAGACGACATGATGTTCGTTCGATGTTCCGGCGAACACTGTGGATCGTTGTGGATCGAAAACTTGTTCGCAATCCAGTCTCCATGTCTCGAGGATCGCGGAGCGCCATTGGTTCGCGAACATTGTGGATACGCGCCCTTAAGCATCTATACACCCTTTCACGTTGTCGAAGCGAGCGAGAAAACTTGGCTAGTTGTAAATATAGTATAGAACCTCGTCGGAAAAATACATTCTTGGTTCTTTGCTTTGATCCTTTCTTGTATTGATTTAATTTTTAGTTTATTATTGTGATTTCTTCCGGTAGATAACATCGTCCAGTTATATTTGAATAATGCACAATATGCTCAGTTTGATAGATAATTTTCTATCAGACCAGTGATCTTCGTAATAAGGCTATATAATACAGAAATAATTAACCTTTGTGTAATAATTTGCAGTGGTTTTTATTCAATTTTTAGATTCTACGCATCTTGAAACGTAAAACGACAAATTTTGAGGGGGTTAAACAAACTTTTTTCTTGGTCGATTACAATGGTTTATTACTGAAAATAATAAACCACAATGATATACTGACATAAATATAATGTGTAAAATTCAATAATTTGCTTATATGGTCATGCTGCAAGAGTTTTAAACGTTTCCTGTGAATCGCTTGAAGGTTCAACGAGGCTTCCTAATCTGAATTTGAATGCGGTGGATCAATTGGGTAACGAGGTGTGTGGATTTTCCAGTTGACCGCGATCGGCCACTTAGGAGGCTATGTGAGGGGTAAATAATTGGGGACACCACGTGTGTAATTTATATTAAGGAAAGTAAGAAACTCCGTCACACATCTTCTCGTACGTATTGAATTGAATATCTTCATTAACATGAAATTACAATGAAACCCCATTAGGGGGGTTTTCCCCCCTGTCAACAGGGTTTAATAATTACAACATAAACTTCTTGTTGTGAATTGTCATTACGAAGGCACTAAAGCCGAAGTGAACTTGATAAAATAAAATAACTTATCTCTTCTTTGAAACACAAACCTATTTGTTGAAATTACGACTCAATTTCATCAGACCAAAAAAAAACCTAAAATAAATGAAACTATATATCATCAATCGTGGCGCAGCCAACAGATTTCAATAAATAAGAGCACCACAATTCGTAAATAATGTTCTTCCTATTCTTCCAATTCGCCACTCTAAATTGATTATAACCCTCCACCCCCAACAAAGTGAAGAACTGCGGAAGCAGAAATGATCTAGTTCGCTCCCAAATTATGGCTTTAAATCTCAGCACGATAAAACTTTGACCATCCCCTCTCGTTCCTCTTCCGTGACTAAACTGAACACGATATTCTGTACAGTCTTCTGTATTCGACAGTACACTACTCCATCTCAACTGCCTCACTGTAGATATACCCATTCTTGTATATCCATTGTGAGTGTATTTGTTATGTAGGTACATACTACATACGTGTCTAATAGGTATAAGACACCTGACATCGATGATTGTAACGTTTATTTATTTGGACAGTTCAAATTATAACAAGACTTTACAAAAAAAGAATTTTGAATTTGATATTTTGAATTTTGTCTCCCTGAGGAAGCCCCAGTTCCAAGGGAGAAAAGTTGAAGATTAATAAAAAACCGATTCATGGACAGAAAAGTCTTACTGACTTATCTTATTGCATAGTATCACTGTATAATTAACGTATGATGAGTGTTGGTTGGGAAGTGATGGAGACTTATTAGGATAGAAGAAATCAATACCTCCTTCGATTAAATGGAAGTCGTGTTTGAGGAGTCCTGAGGCATGCTGCTGCTGCTGTTGTGCTCTCTCTCTCTCTCTCTCTCTCTCTCTCTCTCTCTCTCCAGATTTTACAACCTGGGAAGGTCCTCCTGAAAAGATACTGTAACTCAGTCAAAGTCCTTGGATGTGCCCAAGTTCCTGTTTTAACCCACAGGTAGGGGGTTCGAGCCACGTTTCCTCCTGAGTGGATGGGTACCTGAGTTGTTGGCACAGCCACACAACTCTCAATGCCGTGGCATACAAAACGTGCAATATCCCTTCCTCAGCTTGAACGTTGAATAGTATGCTGAGGTGGTAAACCGCTGCCTCCGTGAATCCAACCTCAACTGTGAGGGGAGATGGAGGGGGGGGGGGTCCCCCCCGCCCGCGGTACCATTTATTGGGGATGGCATCCAAACAGCAACACCCCATTAAGGCCAGAATAATCGCTAGCCCGACATAAAGAAGGAGTCACTGTATCCCACTTTACCTACTCTCTGGGGGTGAATCCAGCCGAAGCATTATGGGACCAGGAGGAAGGGAGACCAGTTGTATTCGCTTATGAAGCCCAGCTCCGCAGGTTCATTGCACGCATGGTACTACGGTACATTTATAAGGAAAGAAGATTGAGTCAATTCACCAAGGCTGGAATACATCACTTGGCAGGACATCCCGCCAGAATGATACCAGACTCTGAACCAGGATTGCCAGGTGGTGCTCAAGGGGAAACAAACGGACATTGAGCCAGAAAGGCAGATTTAATAAGCATTAGTGAGGAGTTCCATGCATGCAGGAGGTTAATGATAAACATTTCCCATATTCATTTTCTATATCTTCCACTAAATATTATTTTCTTAAATTTGAGTAATTTCGTTCAAATTGTTTGTGGTTTTTAAATACAGTTTCGCGCTCCGATCAACCAGCAGCACAAAACCAGAAGATTGAAGAATAACCGACTATATATTGATTGCTATCCATAATTTGGATTTCACTTAGTGCGCATTGAACGACTTTATCATTATAGCTAAATTGAGCAAATAGAATAATGAGGTTGAAATTTGTTCATTCACCCCTGCACTTCTAATTTGAATTCTGTGGTTTATAACGTGGATTGGTTCCTACCTAATTAAACAATCAACTGCTCAAAATAATATTTTTTGAGCATTTTAATTTAAAATAAAAAAAAATTAGGTCCGGTTCTTATTCAGCTGATCTGGGATGCTCTAGACCTAATGATTCGTTTCAAGAGGTCCCAAGGGGTCTCCATTCCAAATTTTAGCTTTATAGGTTGCGTAGCAAATAAATTGGCTCCGGATCTCATTAAGCTAATCTGGGAGGCTCTAGACTTAATGATTCGTTTCTAGACATCCCAAGAGGCCTCGATTCCAAATTTCAGCTTCACAGGTTGAATAGCAAAGAATTTAGCTCCGTATCTCATTCAGCTGATCTGGGAGGCTCTAGACCTAGTAATTCGTTTCTAGACATCCCAAGGGCCATTCCAAATTTCAGCTTCATAGGTTGAATAGTAAAGAAATTAGCTCCTGATCTCATTCAGCTTATCTGGGAGGCTCTAGACTTAATGATTCGTTTCTAGACATCCCAAGAGGCCTCCATTCCAAATTTCAGCTTCATAGGTTGAATAGTAAAAAAATTAGATCCGTTAGAATAGGACAGTTAGAATAGGATTTTAACTTGCCGAACTAACCGAATCAGCTTAGTGAGCTTTTAACGCTAATTTCTATTATATTTATCCTGACAAACTTTTCTTATTTTATTTACGAATTAAAAAAAAAAAAAAAAAAAAAAGAACGTAATAATTTTATCATATTTCAATAACTTTACCGAAAAAAAAAAACTTTACCGAAAAAAAAAAAAAAAAAAAAAAAAAAAAAACAAAATATAGGTAAGCGCTTTAAACTTTTTTTAACAACTGAAGAAGATTTTCTGCTGAAGGCCAGTCCCTCACAGTTTGCACCTTTAATTCTCGCTCCTTATTTCTTCATCCCTTGCGAAACACAATTCTACTTAAAAGGAAATGCCCCTAACACCTGGCTCATTACGTGAGTTTTGATCTTTACTTAGCTATCTATCTATTATATAAAAATCAATTGCTGTTCGTTAGTCTCGCTAAAACTCGAGAACGGCTGAACCGATTTGGCTAATTTTGGTTTTAAATTATTTGTGGAAGTCCAGAGAAGGTTTAAAAGGTTTAAAATTTCAAATCGGCCCCATAGGGGGTGTTTTAGGGGAGGAGGGGGGGATGGGGTATCTTTATCATCACTGAACAAACTGGGGATTTGATTGTCGAGTATGTTTGGATTACTCCAATTCAAGTCAAAGACTACTTTTTTCAAATTTTTCAAATCTGGCCTACAATGGATAGGAGGGGGGGGGGGAGTTAAAGCGTTTCGAACGTCACTGGGGATCTGAGTTGTCGAATATGTTTGGAGTTCTAACTTGAATCACAGGATACTAGAAAATTTTCAAATCTAACCCATAGAAGGGGGGGTTTTAGGAGATGGAAGGGGGGGGGGGGGGAGAAATGGAGTATCTTTGTTATCACTGAACGAACTGGGGAGATTTGGTTGTCGAATATGTTTGGATTACTCTAATTCAAGTCAAAGACTACTTTTTTCAAATTTTTGAAATATGACCCAGATATGACCCAGTGGTGAGGGGAGGGGGGATATTAAACCGTTTTGAACGCCACTGAACCGACTGGGGATCTGAGTGGGAGAATCTATCAGAATTACTTTAACTTGGGTCACAGCTAAGCCGCTAATGACCCTTCTGGTTGAGATGCGGCTTAAACCAAAAAATAAAAAACTCGGCGGTCCGAGCCTCGCCAGGGGGCAAGCCCCCAGTTACCTCTATTTACATACGGACGAAATTATTGAAACACAGAATGTGTTTTAGCTCACGCGTTTCACATTAACCCATCTTCAATCTTCGGTTGAAGATTGGTTAACTTCCTCCCTCTAAATCAGAATTTCGCTACTTTCCTCTCACGAAATCAGAATCTTATATAAACAACTGGAACTCCAACGATCTTCGTATATAAAATGACTCACAAACGGGTGTGTCGCGACTACTATAAATGGATGTAAAAACCAGGCGTTCAAGGTAAAGTAATGATTCACTAATACCGGTGATGATTTACTAATCAAAAGTGATACGTAACAAAATATCGCATATGTTACACCAGGTTAAACACGATCCTTAGTTCCGTATCATCGTTAGCCATGTTGTCGTCCCAGATTTTGTTACGAAATTTCGTTAGGGATGGCTAAAACACATTCTGTGTTAAAAATGAAAAAACACAGGCTATTTGATAATGTTCAAGTCAACCTGTGCAACGCACGGGTGAACCAGCTCGTTTATTTATAATAATTATTTTTTAAATTCATTAAGACACATTTCCTTTACGTCAGAGTAAATACAGAAACAAATAATGCAAAAGAAGCCAATAGGTACTGATGTATGTGGGTATTTTAAGATCTTTTATATTGTACCATTCATGTATTATAGGTAGGTAGGAAACATTCGAATCATCGAGTATAAATAAACCCAGTAACTTGGACTTTTTTGCAACAAAAATGACTATATAGGTCTAGAAGATTATTCACCTTCGTCTACAACTAAAAGAGAAAATGCACAAGTCATAGCTAACAGTCTAGGCGAGAGTTCCTTCTTCGAAGGGAATGTGACAAGAGTATAAATGTTTGTGATTTTGGGCATTTAGTCACCTTTATAGAGAGAACTGACAAAAGATAATTCAACCTTGATAGGTAGGTAGGTCCTCGCAGGCTCGCAGGATAGCAACCAATGTATGATAGGACCTTCAACAACAGGAAATTTGCCGTCCTTCCTGTGGAAACCGGACATTAGGGCTTCATAGCGATTTTCAAGTTTCACCCGGACAGCTTGGTAAAAAGCTGGACTGTCCGAGCCAAAACCGGACACCTGGCATCTCTGCTTTGAACCCAGAAAAACCCTTGAGGAAGGACTCCAGTCTAAAACATGGATGGGGTGCTCGTGCTGGGCAGATGATGTATCCAAGATGACCGCACCTTGCTGGGGGTTAGCGACTGGAAAGAAGCAGCAGCAGCAGCAGCAAACTGAGATAACATTCAGGGGCCTTGGAAGAAGAAGAAGTAAGTGTTGGTTGGGAGAATAACAATAGGATTATAGGATTTGAATTTGAGAATTTCGGGTGTGATTTGCTCCTCTAACGTTAAATCTGGAATTGCACAGTGGATCACTCCACGCAAAGTGGGAGCATGTTTTAAACTTTGGTTCTCTCCTCTTCGCCTTCAGCCCCTCAAGTAAAATCACCTACTATCCTCCTTGCCTCCAGCTCTGGAAAATCGGTCATTATTCATCAGCTTTCGTTTCGATCGTTTTTCAAAGACACGTGGGGTGTTCAACACCCCAGTATGCACCTAACGGTTTTTCCATTTTCATCCATTTCCGAATCCATTTATTTATTTATTTTTTTGCGAAATTACGTCGCGTAAGTAATGAGAATAATGACACAAATAACGATCGTATGAGCGAATTTTCATAAAGTCAAATTTATGTTGAACTGTTTCGCAATTATAGCCCTTTGAGTGCAGTTAATTATGTGAGTGCAGTCAAACTATTAATTTTACGACGACAAAACTAAGAAGAAAAAAGATTTTGAACTTTTATGAAATATTTGCAGTTTATAAATTTTTTAGTCCATATTGAATTGGATATGACGACCTGTTGTTTTAGAGTTAGATTTTTCAATTGTTCGGCCTATTTGTCAGACTGTGTAACGCTTCACACGTGTTCATTACTGAGAGTTTATAACGGCGTGAAGGGTCATTATTGAAAATAATGAAGCAATGTGGTAAGAGAAAGTTATTTACGTCACAAAAAATCTTTTTAACTATCTTCAGTTTTTTGAGATGTGTCTAAAATACCTTTAAAAATGTAAATGGGTCTAAATACAGCTTAGATATACTGTGAACTTATGGCCTGTCGGCTATACTACCTATTTTATCTGAGAATCTTAAGACGAGCCCGGCCCATTAGCCAGTTATAATCCCCTTTGAACTAGCTGAAGATCGTCAGTTAGAACTTAGTTCAAATCAGTTAACATAAGACGGTTGTATACAGCTGAAGACTTCATAATGAATGGAGAGTCGAGTTATAAAGAGAAAGTTATGAGTTTGAAGGGTGAAAAGTGAATCTTGTCACCACTTCGTTTCGATACACGAAGTTTGCGGTAAGCTCGCGCTAGAATCCGAAGAGGCGAAGTCCTACAATGAAGTCACTCTATAAGAAGGAAGTTGCAGTAAACGAATAATTCAGAGCCGTTTTATTATAATTTGTATGCAATGCCGCAATCGCGAAGGAAGCAAACGTGATTATCATTTCCGGACTTCAGTATGATTTCCAGAAAGTTCGGATACTGATTTTGAATTAAACGAGCTTGATTTGTAAAATTATTTCCAGTACCACCTGTAGGGAGATTTGGAAGCGAAACAGACTTCGCTTGTACCACAAATGTCATAGTACTGTGAGATTACAAATATTTCTAACTCTAATTTTAAAACATTTTTAACGTTTACACTACATGCAGATACATCGGTACATAGATATGACTTAAATTCCCCCTGTGAAATATGTGTTTTGTGTCTCAAGTTAAAAATGTTTCAATTAAATTAGCTCGGTCAGCTGATCAGAAAAGACCCAATCAATTCAATCGTCTCTTAGTGTCCCAGAGAGTCTCCACATCTAAATTCAACTTCCCAGAATGAATTGGAGAGAATTTAGCTTAATCAGCTGATTAGGGATGAGCCAATCACTTCAATTGTCTGTTAATGACCCAGGGAGCCTCCCTATCAAATCTCAACTTCCTAGGATGAACAGCAGGCCATTTAGCTCACTCAGCTGATTAGGAATGAGCCAATCATTTCAACTGTCTCATAATTTCAGCTTCAGAGTTTAAATACGATAGAAATCATCAGCTTTAGAAGCCCATCAGCTGATCAGAGGTCTATGCATCGTCTAGTATCTACTGCTTACAAGTACCCACTACTCAATAGTATACCCACCATGCAGTGTCTTCTTTTCACATTATTAGTTCATTATGGTTACTTAGCAATATTAGTACATAATTTAGCGTCATAATTCGCTTTCCTTCACACTGCAGTGGCTTAGGGATCATGAGAAGTTGTGATAAAATGAGAGCATTCCAAAAAGTGGCGAACTATTTTCCTGCTATGAAAGTAGGGAGTTACACTTCCCCAGCAACGCATTGATGTACGTGAAAATCAACAGAAAACATTTCGGCTCGCGCTGAATTTCGCTTAATTTTCGAGCAAAAAACCCAGCGGTTAATCACGATACATAGGTATGTTAAGGGCACTTGGTACCCCAACAAAAATTTTTCAACCTTTTTTCTTTTTTTGTCTTAAATAAAACTAGATTCATTCCTAAACAAGATAATATATTGCATATAATATTCACAAAATTCAAATGTCTCACAAATTAACTTAGAAGTTGCCCGCCTCATAGTCCGCTGCCCCTGCTTCTTCAAATTCAGACAGCTAGGGAAAGTCGAGAATATCCAAAATAATGGTACTTACAAATCCTAATCCTAATCCAAATCCTAATTTCTTCTTGGAGTAAGATAACCAGCTTGAGTCGCCGGATGAAGTGCTAGGAAAAAGAGGGGTTGGAGAGAAAGAAGTTCTAGGAACGGAAGGATCATAGGAAGACTTAGGATGAGAGCCGGGTGAAAGACTTGAGCTGGATGTTAAGTGGCAAATTTCGGACGCAGAATCATCTTCACGCAACTTCTTGGAGAAATTCGCAATATGGTTGACCTTCTTGAATATTCTTTTACCTTTCGTCATTGCGTATAGCACTAAAGCTATACGGACTAAACGAATTGCGGACAAACCGAACGCGGAAAAATGCATGGACGAGTGGAAACGTAAACAATATAGAATAACAGAACATTTTATCATCGTTATCATCTTATCATTCTGGTTGGTTAGTATTATGCTCTGACTGTGTGAAGTGAAGTCATTGAGGTTACTAACTCATTCACACATATTCAAGTCATATTAGTTCACCAAAACGTCGCAGAAGCGAGAATATCGTTACTTTTTCGTTTAATGGCTCTCCTGAAAAGTAGCATATTTTTGCGCATCGGACCCTTTATCTTGGGATCTACTGAACCGAATTCATTTTTCTCTCTTTAGAAAGTTATCTATCAACCTACTGCACAAATCTGCGGGAATAGTTTATCGAAATAAGTTATTACAGGACAGATAATCGAAGTTTCCTCAAATACCACCAATATTTCCAAAATCGGCTTCGATATTGTAATGCGGCAAATTAATTTTTTTTTCAATCTGATTTTGCAGATCTTTAGATCTATACAAGATCTATCAGTTAAAAACAAGATCATCGAAATTGGCCCATCGAGTGCCGAGATAATGGGTCACGAATTTCGCCATTTTTGGGGGGAGGGGGGGGGGGGGGGTACCAAGTGCCATTAATTAGCCTCAGAAGCCCGTCATTGCGCCTTCGTACCTAATAATTGTAGCAAAGGAGTTGATTTTAATTTTCAGCACTCTAGCTAAGAAAGAAATAAGCTTCAGAGATCATTCAGCTGATCAGTGAGCCTCAATGTCTTGTAATTGCATCAAAGGAGTCAATTTTAATTGTCAACACCCTAGGTCGATTAGGAAAGCAACTAGCTTCTGGGATCCCTTAGCTCATCAATGAGCCTCAGTGTCTTGTAATTATTTAAAGGAGGCCATTAGAATTATCACCACCTTGAGCCGATTATGAACGAAATTAGCATCGGAAGGTCGTCAGTTGATCAGTGCGCCCTCGTACCTTGTAATTCTAATCCAGATGTTTCGAAGGAGCTCTATTTAAAATTTCAGCGCCTTGGTAAAGTCCACTGATCCAAATATTAGAAGAGATGCAAAGAAAATGCTCCAAGAACTTTCAGAAGGAGATAAAGTTTGCCATCTAAAGAAATCTCTCTATGGACTAAAACAGTCAGGACGCCAGTGGTATAAAAAGCTCCATCATACATTGGCCTCGGACTCAAACCAACCCATTCAGATCCTTGCCTCTACGTAAAACAGCAAGATGATGACATGATTCTGATTGGGGTGTATGTTGATGATCTGATTTCGATGTCGAAAAAAGATAATTGGATATCTGAAATTAAAAAGAAACTGAACGAAAAATTTAAAATGAAAGACCTCGGAATCCTAAATTATTGTTTAGGCATCGAATTTGAATGTAATGAAGGATCTATAAAAATGTCACAGAAAAAGTACATTTCAGATCTTCATGTCAAATTCAATATGAAGAAATGTAAACCAGGGTCGACGCCACTAGAAGTGGGCCTAAAATTGGATAAGCCTAAAATTCCAGTTGAAAAACTTCCATTCCGATCTCTAGTTGGATCACTAATGTATCTGGCTATAGCAACAAGGCCAGATATTGCTCATGCAGTTAGTTTCCTCAGTCAGTTCAATCAAGAACATGATCAAGAGCACTGGAAGGCAGCCAAACGAATCCTACGCTATCTCAATAGCACCCGTGAAGATGGACTGCACTTCAAGAAAACGGATGAGCCACTACAAGGATTCAGTGATGCAGATTGGGGTAATTGCATCATTGACTGCCATTCATACACTGGATATCTTTTCAAGTTTGGCGGAGCAGCGATTTTGTGGGAATCCCGAAAGCAGCATTCAGTTGCGAGAAGCAGTGTCGAAGCTGAATATGTCGCCATATCAGACGCAGCTAGAGAAGCCGCATTTCTGAGGGGGCTGTTTTCGTGCATCGGTGTTCCTCAAGCCCCTATCTCAATCAAAACGGACAGTCAGGGAGCAATAGAGTGGGCTGAAAATCCCTGCCATCATTCACGCACGAAACATATAGATATCCGATATCATTATGTACGTGAAGAGATTGAAAAAGGATTTCTTCTACTCTCTTACATTCCTACATCAATTATGCCTGCAGATTCACTGACGAAGATTGTTCCCAGGGAGAAGCACCATTTCTGCAAAAGCTTCATGAGTGTGACGTCTCTATGGGAAGACCACAAGAAGTCGTGATCGAGAGGGGGTGTTGGGATGTCAATCCCGACTCCAGTATCATTTCGTTGATACTTTGGTTTATAGTTACTGTCAAGGTTTCAGTTTGTGTTTACCACAAAAACTCAATCTCTTAGTTTCGTGAAATATTTTCATATGAAATACATCGTTACATTACAAAAAGTAATATCAAAGATTATGTTCTCTTTTATCCACCTTTAACATTATAAGACGATCAATCCTTAACTTACGGGCTCAAACTCGTGAAACCCTCTAAATACATGGCGACCTGTGGAACGTACGGGAAACGCAGCTAGTTGGTAAATTTATCTCGGAAGAACGATTGCATGAGATGACGCTAAATGAATTTCCACTCGTGTACTGAGCGGACCTCGACTAAGTGAAAACCCCGCGGGACGACTGATTCTAATGCATAACTTATGTTCTCGTTCAGCCGATGGCGTCCGTTCACAATGGCTGTTGTTGGTAGTTAACTGACTACCTAATGTTTACAAAGAGTAAATCTCTAGCTCAATGGGGCAGAAGAGATTAATACTTTCTAACAATACTGTTTAGCAGGTAATGGATAAGTAAAGGAATATTAGGTAGGTACTGTTTGTTACTGATTATGACCTATCCATCAAAATCAAGTTATCATTGCAACTCTTTATTTTCGTATAATTGGACAACGTCCTTAATTGATTTCCACTTTCTTCATTAAAATGGGTACCCATAACTTTATGACGAGTGATTTAGTTCGGGACTAATATTTTACAAGGCTTCAAAACATGCACAGAAAGTAAAATAATTGTATACATTACTGATCATCAATCAATGGTGCAATAAAACCTTTGTTTGCACTTATAGCATATCAGCTAACACGCATTTACCTCTCATGACGGTAGTAGAGGCTCGCTACCGAATTTCAACAGCCTAGGGGAAACATCATTCTCAATAATTGATATTGTGAACATGATTGCCACCGCTTGTTAATTTCTGATGATTTCATTGAGCTGGTGTTTCGATGATTTGATTCATAGCAGGTGATCCAAATATTGCGAGAACGGTTTGATTTGTGAAGCGGTGGCTAAATCATTTTAATAGGTAATTTCTATGTTTTACACTCTAGGAAGCTGTAATTTCGTATGTAGCCTCTTTAGGACATTTACTTGACGATGCCCAGGGTCCGGATCAGATGAGTGGCTCTTAAAGCTAATTTCTATGTTTTACACTCTAGGAAGCTGTAATTTCGTATGTAGCCTCTTTAGCACATTTACGTGACGATGCCCAGGGTCCGGATCAGCTGAGTGGCTCTTAGAGCTTGCATACGAGTTTGCAACACAAACTTGTCTTCAACTAAAGACATGAAAATGTCCCAATGTGTTGCAGACTCGTATGCAAGCGTTTTTCTTTTGATTTTCACGTACAACCAAGCCGTTGCTGGGGAAATGAAACTTCTTTATTTTTCACCGGACAAAAATCGATCTCCACTCGTTGGAAAGCTCTCGATTTATCACGCATTTCTTTTTTGTTAACTCAGCTGATCAATATTGAGCCCATCGTTTCATTCGACTCTTGTTCCGAAGAGCCTCCCTATCAAATTTAAATTTCCTACGACCTTAGGTAAACGAGAAAGAATTTAGCTCACTCAGCTGATCAGAAATTAGCCTACCATTTTATTCATCTCTAGGTGTTCCAGAGTCTCCCTATCAAATTTCAAATTCCTTGAGTTAATCAGCTTGGAACCTGCTCTTTAAATCATTGCCTAATGTCCCTGAGAGGCTCCTCATCAAATTTCGCTCACTCAGCTGATCAGGTTGGAGCCCACCATTTCAATCATCCCTTAAAGTCTGAGGAAGCCCAATTACATAAAGGTTTATTATTTCTGTACTGAATAGGTCTTCTACGCAGAACACCTGTCTATAATAAATGATTAAACGGTCTAATATACATTAGGATCTGCAGATGTTGACGCCAGCCGAAAAGAAATTATATAAATTAAATAAAACATCTACACTATCCTTGTGTTTAACACGAGCTGACCCACCAATTGAAAGTTAGATATATAAAATAAATCACCTACCTACGCTTCATAAGTCCATCTACATATGAAAGAAGTTATGGTGAACCCGGTTACGTAAAGTGAAAATTCCATTGAAATTATATCAGATGATACAAGTGTCGTAGTTTCAAGGTGATTTTCGCTATGTTCCTCCAGCGATGATTTGCTCTCACGCTATTGATTGTTTTTTCCTACCAAAGTTCTAGCACCTAGGGAGAACAAACGGATGGACGTACCTCCACCCTGGGGGTTTCATACTAAAAATTGAAATTAGAACAAAGTACCTACCTAAGTAGGTAATTTTCTGTTATGGTGCGCGTCTACAATTACTATAAGCAATATTAACTTCTCAACCTAGTGACAACAAAACAGCGGCATTGTTTACTATATTCATTTATAACATAAATAAATGTAAAACAACGACATGAATAGAAGAACAAGTACGAAAGAAATGCGTGATAAATCGAGAGCTTTCCAACGAGTAGAGAACGATTTTGTCCGGTGAAAAATAAAGAAGTTTCATTTCCCCAGCAACGGCTTGGTTGTACGTGAAAGTCAAAAGAAAAAAACAGCGTGACGGAAAAAAAAACGAGACGGTAAAAAAAATATATTTTACCCCTTTAGAGTTGAACAAAATTGATGCAGGTGTTACTGCCACATCTCTGGCCGAAGTATGATTTTCGAGCCAAATTTCATGAAGTTTGGTCCAGTGGTTTCGGAAAAAAGCTTCGGAGCGCGCCAGGGCGGACCCCTGGGTGAAGGAACAACCAAAACCAATAAGGCTGGAACAGGTACAGTGGAATATCAGCGTTATTCGGTTGGTACCCTTGCTCAGCATCGAGCTCTCCCGATCCTCTCTTCTTGGAGATCGAACTCACAGTCCTCCTTTTTTTTCGAATTCCCGATTTTCATTTGTCTCCTTAATTTTTTAGGGAGCATTTTTCGGCAGATTTCATTTCACATTCACATATATTTAATTTTCATTTTCATTTCATTTCATTTTCTATGGGTTTTCTACGGATGTTCCGAATGAAGCATGGGTTGCATTTCTGATAGGTGATGGACGGGACTTTGATATTTCGTGCGAAGGACGGAACGGGAAACTGATTTGATTGGCTCTCGAAATTTTATTATGGTTGCCAACACGTAGTTCAGGGCATTTCTTCGCGCGTGTTTGGTTTTGAGGATTTCGATCAGCTGAGTGAGCTGAATTCTCTCCTGTTCACTTTAGGAAGTTGAAATTTGATAGGGAGACTCTCTGGGACATTAAGAGACAATTGAAATGATGGGCTCTTTCCTGATTAGCTGAATGAGTTAAATTCTATCCTGTTAACCCTAGGAAGATGAAATTTGATAGGGAGACTCTCTGGGTCAATAAACGACGATTGAAATGATGGGGGCCTTTCATGATCAGCTGAGTGAGCTAAATTCTCTCCTGTTTGCTCTAGGAAGTTGAAACTTGATAGGGTGACTCTTTGGGGTTATAAGAGACGATTAAAATTATGGGCTGTTTCCTAATCAGTCTAGGCCTGATTTTTCTACTTTCATACTGCAAGTTGTCATGCAGCCTCCGTAGTTACGAACACAGTCTGGACATGGTTATTTCAGCAGTCTATTTACCGACTAACCCGTACACGCACGGGTTACAAGCTAGTAAACAAATAAACTGATTAGTTCGAACTTCCGATTCAACTTCCTGTACCTACCTAGTTTTGTTGTTTAGTGCATCAAAGGGATACGCTGATTAATGGACTTGCATCCTTCACCTCTATCGTTGGAAATTCTATCAAAAATCTAGTATACATTTCATTAAAATTTATTAAAATCCAATGAAATTGACATAGGGACATGGCAAAATTGCATCGAATTCTAATGATTCTTGAAACACACCTACCTATTAAAGACGCTTAATTTCCTACTTAAATTAGCTAAAATTTTGAAAAATGTGACAGTTCCTGTCAGAATCCAAGAGAATGCGCACCCGTCGCTCCCGCACCGGGCGTCGGCGTCATTCTCACGTTGTTGAAATGCTGTGGTTGGCGATAGATGGGGATCCGAGAACCGGAAAACCAATCTACTCCGAACATAGCACATATATGCTATTAGTACGAGTGGTATCTCTCTTTCGGGATACTGTCACTCTCCTCTCTTTCTCTAGGATTTAGGCCCCATTGCTCCTCTGGGGGGCTAAGTCCTTGATAAAAGTTGTATGCGCCTCGCACCAGATAGTTTTTCTAGCAAAATTTTGTTTTTCGGATTCACAAGCGCAAATCGCTTTTACAGCTTCTAGGCATTTCTTCAAAAAAAGAAAAAAAAAAGAAAAAGAAAAAAGAATGATTATATTAACGACAAGGGAATCAGAAAAAACGCTGTAAATTTTGGTAGTTTTCCGTTATACCCCCTCCACGCCCGCCCGATGTTTCTAGCCATTCCTTTTTACTTAGATTATGTTATGTTATAATGTGTATTTATGAGATGCGAGCTTGCGAGCATCCAGACCGCCAAAGTATACACACCATTCTGACCTACATGTCCAACTAATCTGTATTTTTACTAAGGGATTGACTACTTGATGTTATGTAATTTTGAGATGCGAGCTTGCGAGCATCCAGACCACCAACCTATACACAGCATTCTCATATATTTGTGCGAATTCATGTGGATGCAATCAAACCACAACACAACCACGCCACCTCGTTTCAACAAATCCTCACCGACATCGGCAACTTCTGAACACTTTAGGTAAGTAATTCTTTTTTTTCCTTCTTTTTTTTTTAATAATATAATTTCTTCCCACAGCTTGAAATTGAGACCATTTCTGCGTAAATATGTAGGTAATCTAAGTAAGAAATAATACCTAAAAACATCGGGCGAGCGTGTTGAAGACAAATTGTGTGTGTGTGTGTGTGGGGGGGGGGGGGGGGGGGATAACGGAAAAGTACCCAAATTTTTACACAAAGGTACATTATTTACGTATTCAGTGCACTTTGTTGTTCAATAGTTATTAGTAGGTAAATATTCAGTGAAGGAATGGCGAGTATTTCTGAATAAGATTTTTCCCAATTCTGTGTGTCGAGAAGGCGGGTCTAGTGACGGAGCGCTAAGGAGTTGAGGGGGTGGCGAGGGGGAGGTTGAATGGATACCGGGATTCTCCGAGCGGGAGGCGGCAGGTCTGGTGGCGGCGCGGCCGCGGTCCCCTCAAACCCAAACTACTCCTCAGGGCCCATAACTCGTCATACCGCCTCCCTTCGCGCGCTCAAACTCCGGCAGACCCCCCACCTCTTCCCCCGTCACGGCTCCCCTTGTCCCGGCCGCCACACCCGCTGTCACGGTGAAGGGCCCCCGCTGGACTGCTACGGTGATGCACCCCCGCTCGGAAAAAGAGGGGAATGACGTATGAAAATATCGGGACAGGGAGCCCCCGTCCAGGACCGTCCCCGGAATTGAGAACCTGTTCCGTGGAGCTGCGATATTTATTGCCCCTGAACTGCGAGTCTCTCGTTAGGGGGCTCCTAAATACGGAAAATGTGCTGTCCATCCGCTGGGGCTACATTTCCTGTATGAAAAGACCCACTGAGGCTTTCAATTAAAATAGATATCTACCTACTGACCAGGATTCCTGATACTTTAATGCATACAAAATTACATTCTGTAAAAAAAAAAAAAAAAAATCTGCCCTTCGGGTATTGCAAGGGCCTCCGGTCTACCTGGACTTCCGGTTGCTTTCCGCTAATTCGTAAATGTAAATAAATTTAAAACTACGGCATAAAATGTGAAATTAGAACAGAGTACCTAGGTAGGTAATTTTCTGTTATGGTGCGCGTCTACAATACTATAACCAAGATTAACTTCTCAATCAAGTGACAACAAAACAAGCGGCATTGTTTACTATATCCATTTATAACATAAATAAATATAAAACTACGACATGAATAGAAGAACAAGTACGAAAGAAATGCGTGATTAATCGAGAGCTTTCCAACGAGTGGTGAACGATTTTTGTCCGGTGAAAACTAAAGAAGTTTCATTTCCCCAGCAACGGCTTGGTTGTATGTGAAAATCAAAAGAAAAATTACTGATTTACTCCATTTACTATAAACGAAACGCTTGCATACGATTTTATGTCTTTAGTTGAAGACAAGTTATGTGTTGCAGACTCGTATGCAAGCTCTAAGAGCCACTCAGCTGATCCGGACCCTGAGCATCGAGACATGATTGCCACCGCTTGTTAATTTCTGATGATTTCATTGAGCTGGTGTTTCGATGATTTGATTCGTAGCAGGTGATCCGAATATTGCGAGAACGGTTTGATTTTTGAAGCAGTGGTTAAATAATTTTAATAAGTAATTTCTATACTTTACACTCTAGGAAGCTGTAATTACCGTAAGTAGCCTCTTTAGGACATTTACTTGAAGTTGCCCGGTCCGGATCAGCTGAGAGGCTCTTAGAGCTTACATACGAGTCTGCAAATAAAGACATAATATGTCCCAATGTGTGGCAGACTCGTATGCAAGCGTTTATAATTTGGATAAAACTACGAGTAGACCGAAAATTTAGTAAAACACCGTCAAGCACTTTATATTGGTACCTAATAGTATAGATTATATTATAATTATACTCCATTTACTATAAACGAAAAGCTTGCATACGAGTCTGCAACACATTGGGACATTTTATGTCTTTAGTTGAAGACAAGTATGTGTTGCAGACTCGTATGTGTTGCAGACTCGTATGCAAGCTCTAAGAGCCACTCATCTGATCCGGACAAGATATCGTCAATAAAATGTCCTAAAGAGGCTACCTACGGAAATTACAGCTTCCTAGAGTGTAAAGCATAGAAATTACTTATTAAAATGATTTAACCACCGCTTCACAAATCAAACCGTTCTCGCAATATTCGGATCACCTGCTATGAATCAAATCATCGAAACACCAGCTCAATGAAATCATCAGAAATTAACAAGCGGTTGCAATCATGTTCATAATATCAATTTATTATTGAAAATGATCACCTGAGTGTACACAATTATTCAAATAACCATGCTCATAACTCAGCTTGTTGGTCACGCACTTCGCAGTAGTTAACATAATATGGTTGGATAAATCGAGAGCTTTCGAACGAATGGTCAACGAATTTTGTGGGATGAAAAACGACAAAGTACCATTTCCCTAGCAACGACTCGGTTGTAAGCGGAAATCATCAGAATATTTTCGTGAGCAATTTTCCGTGACGTTTTTTTAGTTTATGTGCCAAAGCAAAGACATAAACGCTTGCATACGAGTCTGCAACACATTGGGACATTTTATGTCATTAGTTGAAGACAAGTACCTATGTGTTGCAGACTCGTATGCAAGCTCTAAGAGCCACTCAGCTGATCCGGACCCTGGGCATCGTCACGTAAATGTGCTAAAGAGAGTACATACGAAATTACAGCTTCCTAGAGTGTAAAACATAGAAATTAGCTTTAAGAGCCACTCATCTGATCCGTACCCTGGGCATCGTCAAGTAAATGTCCTAAAGAGGCTACATACGAAATTACAGCTTCCTAGAGTGTAAAGCATAGAAATTACCTATTAAAATGATTTAACCACCGCTTCACAAATCAAACCGTTCTCGCAATATTCGGATCACCTGCTATGAATCAAATCATCGAAACACCAGCTCAATGAAATCATCAGAAATTAACAAGCGGTTGCAATCACGTTCACAATATCAATTATTGAGAATGATCACCTGAGTGTACACAATTATTCAAATAACCATGCTCATAACTCAGCTTGTTGGCCACGCACTTCGCAGTAGTTAACATAATATGGTTAGATAAATCGAGAGCTTTCGAACGAATGGTCAACGAATTTTGTGGGATGAAAAACGATGAAGTACCATTTCCCTAGCAACGACTCGGTTGTAAGCGGAAATCATCAGAAAACCAACCGTAACGCTTTTTTGTTTATGTGGCAAAGTAAAGACATAAATAATGTCAAAAAGCTGCTCGCAAACGACATTGTAAGTCGAGAGACTCGTTGTTTGTCAATCTAAAACGAGAAACTATTGAAATTATATCAATGGGAAGAACACCAGCAGATATTTGGTACGAAATAGAAGATACGAAATATTTGGTATTTTCGAAAAACAATAGTAGATTGCGGGTACAGCATATTTTGGAACTTCACAGCTGCAATAATGGGGGTTCAAAGTCGTGTCCATGCCCGAAATTGGAAAGAGTGGCCTCTGCAAGTCTACTTGGGCGTCATTGTGGATGAAAATCTTAGACGGGAGGAGCACCTTCTGTCTCTCGCTAAGAAAGTAATGAACATGGCTTACGTATACTACAGTGTCAGGAATAGTAATTCCATTAGGTACCTATCACATTAATTGGAAAATGTAATTCGTTAAAAACGATTAATTACTATTATACGAATCCACTTGCCTAGCAACTTTATACGCTCTTAGAAATGCAGAAATTCTTATTAGGTTCGTTTGTGTAAGGGCAAAATGGCGTGGATATTATACAGCCCCACGGAGAGGAGTAAAATCACCTTCAACGAAACGGAAATGTGGATACTACAAGCTGAAATCGAGTCTTTCCCTAGTAGCTTCAGGGCCATATTATGCGATTTTTCCCTAGAAAAATATCCATAGTTCAGTATTCTCAAAAGTCCCCCAACTTTTCACAGCCTACCTGATAACGGTTGAATCTTTGATCCAAAACAGTTTCTCTAATTCTTTTATTGCTGGTATATCGTAGGTACATATTCCACCATTTACGTATTAAATCTTAGTTAAAATAATGCAAAAATTCAATAAATAGAAGACTACAGTGGTGATTGATACAGTTTGATAGAAATTATTAAAATATTCTATCATAGCCTTATTTAGATTATAATCTTTTATATTGCTGGCTTCAGTTTGTTTACATATTGTTTCTCGCTTTCGGTTTCATGCCAGGTATGTTATTTCGCGTACCTATATAATAGGATTGAGTGATATTGTCCAGAATAAGTGTTTTTTGCGCAGGAATACCTAACATCTGAGAATAAACGAAAGGGAAGAAACGTCCACTGATATGATTTTTCAGGCAGTAAGATTAGTACAATACGATAATAATAGGCCTAGTGCTCCCCAGTTCATCGCAACCAGTTTGTATTTATCGTAGTTTTTAACGTTTGGATTAGTTTATTGTCTAATATTTTTTTCTAGATAGTATTATGTTTTAACAAACAACACCATAAAAGCTATTGAATGAATATGGAAGGTTACGTGATTTAAAATCATGACTAAAAGCCGTTGAATACGGGGATCACCTAAAGAAATCGGATGAAAACTGCATAACTCTTGCTACATAGTTATAAGGATATAATGTTCACGTATGCGTATCAGCAATATATTTAACGATGGTGATGAAACTCATGGCTTATATGACATTACCGTCGTTTTTCAACTACCTTCCGAATTTGAGCGAGATCGGACGAATAGGCCATGAGATGATGACGCTTGATGGATTTTACGTGAAAAAGCAAAAACTATAAGTATTTGATAAGTATTTTCCATCCACCAGTAGTTCATCCCCAATCAAGACGGCATGTGAACTGGTCTGTTTCTAGAAGGTTGGATGGTGCCTAAACGTCTTACACCTATAACTTCATAATCCTCAAGAACGCAATTTAATTCCGTTCTAAAAATGTCCATAACCTTCCTCTTGCGAATCTTCATGTTTTCTTTCCCTTCAAGAACGTTATGAAGAATAAGATCGTTTCTGTTGTCCGTGTGGCGGTTCTGTTTCGTATTATTTTATTTCAGATAATGCTAGATTTTCTTCTATGCTGTTACTTCCTTTATTAATTTTTTTTATGAGCAAGATAGTTTCTTGGCTGTTAGCAATTTCTTGCGACAGAGCATGAACCTGTGTATTCAAAACATTTTTATGTTCCTTCAAAATGCAGTTGAAGTTTGGTTGTGATTACGTCAAGGCATTGAATTACCTGATGTAACTCGGATTTCGACATTCTCGTAGTCGCAATTATTCGACGCGACACCGGTCGGCTCTTCGAGTGCTGCTGACTAAGGAATACGGTATTCAGTCGAGTGGATAGTCGTTTCCCTTCGGTAAGCAACAAATCATCAACCAAACTCGCAAAAAAGACCTTTTCCCAGAAATCTACCCGTTAAAAATTTATGAAAATGTTATTGCTGAGTGTTAATCAAAGAGCAACCACAAAAAACAAAAACTGAAACGAAATTCACAATACAACCCTGCTAAATCAATACTAAATAAGGAGCTCGCAAAAAACACGTGCGCTCGGGTCGGCTTCCTAAGTAGAATCTTCAGTCTTACACAAGTATTTTTCGCAAAAGGGCTATCCAATCCAGAAATAATAAATCTTTGTGTAATAATTTGCTGCGATTTTGTTCAATACCTTATTTGCCTGATTTGTTTTACGATTCAAGATTTTGTTCACTTCATGGGTGTGTTGATTTTTTTTTCGGCCGATTACAGAGGTTCATTATTAAAATAACAGGTAAACGAAAACGTTCAACAAACACACGTGTGCATCTTTTATCGCAGTTATGTTGTCACTTCTAACTGTAGAGGTGGGTAGGTACATACCTAAGTAATATGGTTAAAATTTCAAGGTGTGTGCAAAGCAATTTGAACTTGTGATTCAAATGTTTACTGAGGGTATATACGTTCTCCTTGAATTATGAATACCTCCACAAAGTAGGCAGTTGGTTTTATGATTTTCTCTCGAGCTCGACCCTCTGAGGTCTGAGGTCATGTTTAATCCGGGGAAATGTACGCTTTCCCTTTGCGTTAGTCATGTTTTCTGAATTGAAAAGACCAGTAACAGATTTTGAGGATGTGTTTTATTGAACTATGAATGTAATATCCGTCATATGTATTCAAAGCTAAGATACCTCAATGTCAACTACTTAACCTATTTATGAGGGTCCAGTACAAAAATAATATTTATTTATTAATTATTATTGACATTTTATGTCTTTGGTATGGCACATAAACTAAACTTGACCCCCAACCAAAAGACATATCCATGTCAAAAAAAATTCCTTGACCCCCAGCCAAAAGACATATCCATGTCAAAGTGCCAGAGCGTTGCATTTCGTGTGTAGAAACCTATAAAGTAAATCAAGCATTTTCATTTCTCCCTTGATGGGAAAAACAAAAGATCATGGATATGTCTAGTACCTACTGCTTACCAGTTGGTACCTACTACTCAATTGTATCCTACAATCCTACCAACCATGTAGTGCCTTCTTTTCACAAGATTATTCCATTATGGTTACAAAACAATATTAGTTTTTAACTTAGAGTAATAAATCAGCATTCCTTGACACTACAATGGCTTAGAGGTCGTGGTAAAATGAGAGCATTCCAAAAAGTGGCGAACGATTTTCCTACTATGAAAACTATGGGAGTTACTCTTCCCTAGTAACGCCTTGGTTGTACGTGAAAATCAATAGAAAATGTGCCGGTCGGGAAAAAATCGTCGCGAAAAATTCCTTGACCCCCAGCCAAAAGACATATCCATGTCAAAAAGTGTCGCGAAAAATTCCTTGACCCCCAGCCAAAAGACATATCCATGTCAAAAAAACGTCACGGAAAATTGCTCACGAAAATATTTTGATAATTTCCGCTTACAACCGAGTCGTTGCTAGGGAAATGGTACTTCGTTGTTTTTCATCCCACAAAATTCGTTGACCATTCGTTCGAAAGCTCTCGATTTATCCAACCATATAATGTTAACTAATGCGAAGTGCGTGGCCAACAAGCTGAATTATGAGCATGGTTATTTGAATAATTGTGTACACTCAGGTGGTCATTCTCAATAATTGATATTGTGAACATGATTGCCACCGCTTGTTAATTTCTGATGATTTCATTGAGCTGGTGTTTCGATGATTTGATTCATAGCAGGTGATCCAAATATTGCGAGAACGGTTTGATTTGTGAAGCGGTGGTTAAATCATTTTAATAGGTAGTTTCCATGATTTACACTCTAGGAAGCTGTAATTTCGCTTGTAGCCTCTTTAGGACATTTACTTGACGATGCCCAGGGTCCGGATCACATGAGTGGCTCTTAAAGCTAATTTTTATGTTTTATCCGCTTTAGGGTTTGCACTAATTTTTATTATTATTGTTATTATAATAATATTATTTTCTAAATATAATTTAAGCTGCGTCTCAACCAGAAGGGTCATTAGCGGCAGTCAACAAGGTGTTAGAGGGACACTGCAACAGGCACGATTTTAAGGGGAGCCATGCTGACCGTCCGTCACTTAACGGATTGTCATCACGGACTTCTCTGGCATATCGGAGGGGGAGAAATAATAATGATAATAATAGCCCGCAATGCACATAAATAAATAAATTTATCACAGATCAGAGAATCACAGTTCATTGTAGAACTCAGTGGCTCTTAGGTACACAAACAGGGACTGGACCTTGTGTCTGGTCCGGACAGAACATCCACCCACTGAGGGGGTGCAAGCTGTACCCTGAGGTCCATGAGGGCTGGGCAGTCCTCCAAAAAGTGGCCGATAGACAAATCACCCCCACTCCTCCCACACACAACATCACGAGCTACTGAATCTAGCAGTTGCCTGTGAGTAAGACGAGTATGGCCAGTGGCTACCCGATTAACCACCATTCGGTCTCTCCTTGGAAGGTGGGTCACGAAAGGGACAACCGGGCAATAGTCCTGATGGACTCCACGCAGACCAGTGACCTAGCCCTGCCATTGCTCAAGCCAGAAATAATGATAGACTTTGTTTAATAATTATAGACCCGTGTTCTTCGTAGAAGGGCTGTCTAATACAGAAATAATAAACCATTGTGTTATAATTGGCAGCGTTTTGTTTATTTATTTATTTTTATTCGCATTTGCTTTGTTTGTTAAATTTGTCTTGTGATACTGATCTTCAACGTCAATTAAACGATATTGTAGCCATAGACTCACACCGAGTCATTATATTAATTATTATTCGGTATATTTTGAAGGAAGTAAGTTCTGCTGAACCTTTCAACGCGTCTCAGTAGGGGTTACATCTTGTCCTATTGTTCGTTAGTTATTCAAGGACTGTATCTGGCTGACCCCATGCTAGATGAGATGCCACTTGAGAGTCCTTGTCGATTGTTGTGAGGCCTACCTGCCTACATGAGCTATGCCTTATGAGCAATACCTGCCTACTTATGAACTCGATGACATTCGGAAATTGATTTGTGAACATGAAATAGTCAATTGCTGCATACTTTTCACCTAACACTCCCATGAACATCAGAAACAATTTAAGAATGTTATCAAAAACAGCTCTATCTTATGTTTTAAATTTACAAAAATCTTTCACAAATTGGTAGACTCGCAAAAAAAGTGAATTTATTGGATTTCTTACGTATTTCGTTATCTGAGACTCTGTCTATATCCACTATAATTTTCTAAATAAAAATGATACGTACATCTAATATTCAAGGTGAACACACTTAAGGTGGCAAAAACGAGTAGAGTCGATCCTAGAGCTCATCTCCGACAAAAAGTGCCCTATAAACATTTTTTTAGAGGCTTTGTTTACGAGTTAATCATGATTTAAGATTTTTTTCGTGTTTTCGATCTTACATCATTAATCTAACAAGTTTTACCCTTAAAAAAAAAAAAAAAAAAAAAAAGAGTATAAGAAATGAACTAAAAAAGGAACCCATAAAAACAAGTTTTTAATGTAGCTCTTTTTTTTTCTCATGTTCTCAGTTAATTTTATCGTTGTTTCAATATTTGTTAGTTTCTTGGCAACAGTAAATTGAAACAAAATCACATTGTTTCAAAATCACATTGATAATAACTTAAATTAAATTGACAAGGAAAATCATTTAATATTTTATTGACCCTGGATTCGTTGTCATTTTATGCAGACGTTCAATAGTATATAGTATATTTAGTGGGATATAAGATAAGACATGTATTCATTGTTGAACATTCAAATTTGGTAGTCTTTCTAATTTACCATCACGTTGAACAGGTAATTTAAACATTGAGTGGAGAGTTCGTATATTTAGTATATATAGTATATTTAATGGGATATATATATATATAAACACTTGTAAGGTTTCCCATATTAAATTTCAAATTTTCGAAAATTTATAGTATAACTAACTTTTTCTTCGCGAAAATTTGATAAATTAAAATGTACGCCAGCATGAACTCGTGTGCAAAATTTCAGATCGATTGGATATCGGGAAGTGGGTTAAAAACCGATCAGAAATTTTGTCTCAATCAAGAAAGCAAGAGCTCAAGAAGAGAATCGAAGTTAAAAGAAAGAGTTAAAAAACTGGGTTGTTTAAGTATAAAACTCGATTGTAACGGAGTTGGAGAGATTTTACTGCGAGTGTTACCATTCGATTTAGCGAGAAAAAAATACGTAGAAACTGACCCCAAACTTGTATTTTCTTAGAGGGTCACTTATCACGAAAACCCTGGATTTCATGGAAAAAACCGCGTTTTTAAACATACAAACGTACTTTTCTCCCTCAATTAACAAAGTAAAATAAAAATCAATTATACCGTTGGAAAGCTGAGATTTGGGGCAAGGTTTTCCTGTGACGCGTACGGTTTTCACAATGTTTTAAAAATACTTAACGCACCTTAAAAAAACATAAATTTTGAGAAATTCAGAAAAAACAGAAAAGCGAGAAATTCTCGTGTTCAGTTCATTTTTTCGCTTACATGACCTGTAGTTAAAAGACTTCAAATACCTTAGGGAGATAGAAAATGTATCGTTCTTTCCAACGATATATCTATTTTTAAGATTACATTGTAAATTAGGGGAGATATGGCCATTTTAGTGATGTAAGATCGAAAACACGAAAAAAATCTTAAATCATGATTAATTCGGGAACAAACGCCTCTAAAAAAAAAGTCTACGGGGCACTTTTTGTCGGAAATGAGCTCTAGAATTGACTCTACTCGTTTGTGCTACCTTAAGTGTGTTCACCCTGTACACAACCAGTAAAATGCTCCCGAGCGATTTGTTCCAAATGACTTATAAATTTATTACAATGTCCTAATTAACGTCGGGAATTTGATGATGTATTTCTTGACTTCCTAATCAAGAAATACCTGATCACCTGAAGGTAGTCAAATTTAATGGAAAGTGGAAAATGAGGCTGGAGTTTTCTTCATTCACGGAAGATCCCGTATTTCAACTTCGTTGACAAGGACTGTGTGAAAACAAAAGTTAGTGAAAAACGTTGTCACTTCCCACGAAATAATAAAGAGTTACAATGTTGAATCGATTTTGCTGTTCAAAAGATTACTATCTGTTATAGACTGCAATTTATGCAGACGCTTCAATTCGTTTAGGCGATTTGAGCTGTACACATCAGAATGCAGAAACTAACTCAGTATCGGAACTTGACATTTAGGGACAATAAATTTACTCCCAAAACGTAAGAAGGTAAAATGAACTTTGTAATCGTATAGGAAAACAAATTTATTTTCTCTCAAACTTTGTCACTTTACGTTTCAAGGTGCGTAGATTCGAAAACTGCATGCCCGTCTGCCATCCGCCGTCCGGGCCATAAAAGGCCTTTAACTTGATGAAAAAAATCCGATCATTCGCTCATGGGCTCCACTTGGAATCTAGTCGATCCCAGAACCAGCCCGATCGCTTCACACGCATCAATGCTAAGAGCCGAAAACGTTTTTGACATGGATATGTCTTTTGGCTGGGGGTCAAGGAATTTTTCGCGACATTTTTTTTTCCCGACCGACACTTTTTTTCCCGACCGACACTTTTTTTTCCCGACCGGCACATTTTCTATTGATTTTCAAGTACAACCAAGGCGTTACTAGGGAAGAGTAACTCCCATAGTTTTCATAGTAGGAAAATCGTTCGCCACTTTTTGGAATGCTCTCATTTTACCACGACATTTCATGACCTCTAAGCCATTGTAGTGTCAAGGAATGCTGATTTATTACTCTAAGTTAATAACTAATATTGTTTTGTAACCATAATGGAATAATCTTGTGAAAAGAAGGCACTACATGGTTGGTATACAATTGAGTAGTAGGTACCAACTGGTAAGCAGTAGGTACTGGACATATCCATGATCTTTTGTTTTTCCCATCAAGGGAGAAATTAAAATGCTTGATTTACACTTTACTTTCACTTGAATATCTAACAAGTTACATAACATTGGTTATATAATTTAACATTGAAAATGTCTTAGTCGACGGGTCAACCGAAAATTTTGTTACGGAAACTTTGTCACGCAAAGAAAAAAACGTCACGCAACCTATAAACAAGTTAGGTGTTGTTTTCTTTTTTCAAAAACGGCTTCTTCAAAGAAAGATTTGGAGGGCACTGAATGAAAATTCTTATTTTTCACATATTTTTTCTCATATTTAGGTTTGATATTCACGTACAACCGATGCAAATTGTAGATAGCGAAGTTTAAATCCCTTAGTTTTAATAGTAGGGAAATTGTTCGCCACTTTTTAGAATGCTTTCGTTATTAAACATCATCTCATGATCCTTAAGCCATTGTAGTGTCGACGAAAGCTGATTTATTGCAAGTTATGAACTAATATTGCTAAGTAACCATAATGCACTAATAATGTGAAAAGAAAGCACTAGGTACATGTTAGGTATACTATTGAGTAGTAGGTACATGTTAGTAGTAGGTACTAGACGAGTGCAATTATTGGGTCTTTCATAATCAGCTGATTGAGCTAAAATTTCTCCTATTCATCCTAGGAAGTCGAGATTTGAAAGGGAGACTCTCTGGGACATTAGGAATCGATTGAAATTATTAGATCTTTCCCAATCTACTGAGTGAGCTAAATTCCCTCTTGTTTCCCCATGGAAATTGAAATTTGATAGGGAGACTCTTTAGGACACTAAGAAACGATTGCAATTATTGGCTCTTTCCCAATCAGCTAAGTGAGCAAAATTCTCTTCTGTTCCCCTAGGAAGTTGAACTTTGATAGAGATACTCCAGATTGGGACACTAAGAGACTTTCCAACGTTGACCAGACATCGTAAATTGTTACATAGGTGGTCAGTACGACATGTATCCAGGATAAAAACATGACTTTATGTGGTAATAACTCACTATAAATGGTTATTGTTTGTTACGATGATGGTCTAACCGTCGAAAACGATTTAACATCGTAACTCTTTATTTTTTCGTGGAAATAGACAACGTTTTTCACTAACTTCCGTTTTGAAATGGGTTCCCACAACTTCGTCGCGAGTGATTTAGTTCGTGCCTGTGTGAACTAAAGGAGTGCAATCTGAGGGGTAGGTTCCAACATTTTATGATAATATTTCACCCCATTTACTCACGGGTACATTATGTTGTAATGGTTATAAATGTGAAAGCTTCTGTCATTCAATTTCTCTAATTTCTGGCATGAAAAATGATAGTTGGTCTTACATATAAGGCTGAAGACCTTCATGATGTTGGACGCTTCATAGGGCAATGTTCCATAGCTAAGAGCAATAGGCGCTGCTTTTCATAGAAATAGTCCATAAAATTACCAAAATTATACCTATATTCATCTGCCATGTTGCATAAAAGGAGGGGATTTCGTCCGAAACCATTAAAGAAAGATTCGTCCCATTCGTCTCTATGGAAGTTATCCTCTCTGCATGATTGGGAGAAGTACCATTTCTAATGTACTTCCGCCACCAACAATGACTGTAAACAAAGAGCCAGTTCTTCATCCGTATTCCATTCATTAATAACGCACGATTTCTCATAAATAGCATCCACGATTACGTGTCATCATTCACCCCATCAAACTTGGGAGCTGAACATTTATGCCTAAAACACACTTTTTCGATCGCCTTCTAAACATAGCAGAACATGTTCGCGAACATGCTCATGTTGATTGTCCTTATTGCATGTATTATTACTGAATGCGCCATTGTTGAGTCTTTGGAGATTCCTTGGGACATTAGGAGACGATTGAAATGATTGGCTCATCCCTAATCAGCTGTGTAAGCTAAATTCTCTCCTGCTCATCCTAGGAACTTGAAATTAGATATGGAGACTCTCTGGGACATTAAGAGACGATTGCATTGATTGGTTCTTTTCTTACCAGCTGATTAGGCTAATTTAATTGAGACATTTTGACATGGATATTTACCACCTGTCATGGGTCATTTCGCATCAATCTGCAGCCTGTATTTTGTCACCTGTCATGGTTCATTTCGCATCTGATTCTGACTGATGTGATTTAATTTTATTGTAAACCAAATGCAGCACAACTCAATTTATTTGTTTTCTATCATGACATCGAATAAACAACTTGTGATTAATGAACTGGTTTCCAGACGAAAGGATGAGTTTATTAGCCAACACTTTTTAAACACATTAAATTTTTTTTTCCAATATATATATACTTTTATTAATCAGAAGAAGGATGCTTATCTTTGGAAGTGTTTAAGATATGTGACTCTCAGAATTTTGCCTTTAAACTGGTCCCATTTTATCGTCGAACCTGGAGGTGAACAATTTTATGTTGAACACATTAAATTGGTCAAAATTCAAAAAATGTGCTAAAAAATCACTAGAAATGACTAAAAACGTCTAAAAATTGTTAAATCCATATTTTTATCACAACTTTAGTCAAAAGACGTTTATGGACAATGAAGTAAAACATTAAAAAATTTATTCACAAATTCATGGTGAAAAATGTACTTGAAATTCATTAATATTTGCTGAAAAATCGATTGAAAAAATGAAAAATTGCTAAACATCCAAAATCTGTTTATAATCAAGAATCCAAAATAAGAATGTGATTTAGAACGAGTTTATTTGACATAAAATTTGTGGTTAACAATTTATTTGTACTCGAAGTGCTCAAATTTCAAAACAGTAACGTAATATGTTACCAAATTTCGAAAACTACGAAAATTCGCTCATACAGTCACAGACTGGAACTTTTTCATCATGATTTTGTACATAAATATTTCAATGTTCTATTTTAAATTTGGTAAACTTCATTTGAACAATATTCTGCAAAAAATTATAAATGTAACAATTTTAGCCGTTTTTAGCCATTTTTAGTGATTTTTTCAGCACATTTTTTGAAAAAATAACTGGACTGGTATGACTGTAGTAGTGACGTTACAACTGAGTACTATATGTTACATATGTTTGAGGTGCGAACGAAACGAGCATTCAGACCACTGATCTAAGCAAGTGATTGTAGACGAGCTTAAACTAGTTTTGTCCAGTTAAAACTAGTTTTAGCGAATTTCCGGTATTCACGGTAACATTATTACAACAAAAGAACCACTCTAATCACCTGATTGAGCTCTTTCGCTAATTTCAACCCTATTCCTCTTAAGATGTACTCAGTGTGTCGTAGAGTATAATTGCAACGTGAGGAACCACTTTAATCAGCTGAGTGGACTGTGTAACTAATTTAACTCCTGTTCAATGCAAGATGCAGAAATTTAGAATGCAGTTGTTCTGGGAGACGTATATCATAATCCCAGGTAAAATTTTTCTGGTATTGACACATCTGATTATTAAAACATATAATGGCCCTAAGCGAGCTGGCACAGCTCTGCAGTTAAAAGGACGAACGCAGCATCTCACAAAATTACAACTTTTCAGGGGAGCACTTCAAAGTTTACAAGGTTACATCGCTTTAACTTCCCTCCGCTCTTTGGTAATTCGAAATTCCTTCACACCAAGAATATCCGATTACCCCATGTGGACCAAAATATCAATAAAATAATTAAGTCTTGCGTCAAAACTGCCCAACAGGCGTTTTATTTGATTTTTTATTCTCCTGTCTCATCTCGAGTTTTGCAGAGATGAGGTATTTTACCATTTCAACAAAAAAATTCACCATTGTCCAATAAGAATTTTCAATTTCTGATTTCACCATTGGAAAAAGCACATAGAAATATAAAAGGAGTGCAGGAAAAAAATCGTGGTGAGGAGTTCTTTTTTTTCTTACGACAGAGCACTTCTTTTAAACGTAGAAATCGGAATAACTGGTGGAAGAAATTGCTCAAACGAAAAGCCAAAATATGATTTATTCATCGCCTTTTTTTCGGAGGCTTAATTTATAAGATTTGATATGACTTTTAAAGATCTGTGTCATGAATGAATTTAAGATTCTGGAAGGTTTTTCCCAGTTATCCTAATATTGTACTTTTATGGGAAAAAAAGTATTGTCTACGGACCGTATCGACCGAAGGAAAAATGCCCAGTAAAAAAGGCGCCTTACTCACCGAACAACCTGACCTCCTGTGAACCTGAATTTATTAATAAAAAAATCGGCCCAATGACGCTGATGAATAATTCAGCGAATCTGTTTATTCATAAGCACCTACTCCGTTTCACCCCCTTGAGCTGTTATGCCGATCGGATTAATACACGGGTTTGGGGGAAAAAAATGAAAGACAGAAGGAGAAAAAAGGAAAAAATTCCCCACACGAGTTATGGAGTGAAAATAATTGTTCGGGAGGGGAAGGCCGGAGGAGAGGGTCGAAATGGGGTGATTTGGGAGGAGTGGGGGTAAGACCAACCCTTAGAATTGATACCTCCACTGTCTGGCGAGGAGTTATCACCCCCAAAGCTCGTCCACGGCGCATACCGTTCCATACATCCCTTCCTAAAACCTTAATATACGTAATACGGTTCAAGTTAGTCAAAATATAGTCATACTGCCGTTCAGAAGGCCTGGCTCTGTTTGGAAACCCGAAAAAATGCCGTGGAACGTAGGTCGTTCTATTCAAATTACGTCAATGAACTGATTTTACGTTTTATTGATAGCCCCTATTGGCCATCTAAAGGTTTTCATTCGAAATTAAAGTCACCACGTTGTAAATTCATAATCATTTGAAAAACGCACATTCAAGCACGCCTAATAGAGTGACCTTGAACATGAACTCGAAATAAACGTATAGTCATTCATGTTTGGCACCACTGCCCAAAACTCCAAAATCACCCCTAATCGGCAAAAAATACCATTTTTGACGAGTGATTTCCAGGGGTTGGCATCGTAATTAATTATGCATTCACCCTGAAATCAAATATACTTACCGGCTCAAACTTCCAAATAAATAATGCAATCGCGTTATGCAAGCGGGCTGGTGTAGAGCGTAAAAGGCGTAATTTAAAACTAAATGGAGAACAGCAATGAAAAGCCCCTAATGATTTAATGAATTAATAATTGATTATTAAGCGTGGTGTTCATTAATTGTTGAAAAACTAATTTTTGAAGTGACTTTGTCTTGCATAATTCACACTTTATTTTCGTAACGCTTGTGTCAGTCTATCTAATTTAAAGTGTGAAGCTCTTGTTTATATGAAGTATTTTGAATTATTGACATTTTAAAATGTTTTCAGTTAGTTTGTGAAATTAAGTGGTGGATTAATTTTTTAAATTGTGGTTTTATGTAAATCCGTTACCTTTTTTCCTGAAATTTGTATATACAACGTTTGTTAGTTTGCATCATTACTACCGGTCTGTACGTGATTTTCATGAGCTTTGCAGTTATATAGTACATTTTTGTATATTTTGGATCAATTAAAACTGAAAAAAGTGATTTTGGTGGTCGGCGATTATTATTTCGTGTTCAGTGCAAAGAATTTGGCAGTTTCCCACGGACATTTAGAGCGCGTGGGACGATCCAAAATGGGAGAAAGTGGCTTGAAAAGGTTAGATCCGAAGGTATTAAATTGTTTGTATAGGTCAGAATAGTTTTGGGAATGGCGGAGTTGATTTAAAGCCGAGAGTCTTAGAATATGTCAATTTGTGTAGGTTCGGTGGGCCTGATATGTGAATAGCTCAAAATCGGTCATTCTCATGGTGTATTTGGAAAAACTAGAGATGGTTTTATGAGGTTTTTGTGTATTGGTACAACAGACTTGGGGTGTTTGAGTGTGTATTCAGTATAAAAATCACTCAAGGATTTCGTGTAGTAAATTGATTAAATAGGCCGGATTCAGCTGAATTTGTAAGCGATATCGTCCTCAGGATTCATCAAATTCGAGGGAATTGATTTTATTGGTTTTTCTTTTAAGAGCATTAGGATTTTAAGGGCATTTAGGAAGGGGATTTTGTGATTTTGTAATTAGGGTGGTGATTTCACATCCGACAAAGCTACCGGAATTGGGGAAGTGAGCAAAATAGGCTAGGTTCGTCGATTTGTAGCGGTCAGGGGCAAAATAGGCATGGCGGATATGAATGTGAGAAATTTTCGCGTTTATTTTATAGGATGTGGTGATTTTATTGGGTTTGGAATTTGTTTTTGTATTTGAGAGCGATCGAAATGGGGTGAAAGGTGTAAAAAATCGCAGCTTCGTGTTGGGTTTGTGGGTTTTCGCCGGAATTTGTTGGTTATATCGGTGGCGAGGTTCCTTTTTGGGCTCAAAGATTTTGGTATTTAGGAATTTCGAGGTGATTTCGTGTGTGGATTGCGATTTCGAACCCGGCAGAGCTTAGCAGAGAAGAGGGGAAGTGGACAAAATAGGCTAGGTTCGTCGATTTGAACGGTCACAGGGCAAATAAGGATGGCGGATGTGGATTTCAGGGTTTTTCGTGATTAAATGTGTGAGGTTTAATGGTAGTATTGGGTTTTGAATCTGTGTTTGAGGATGAGAGATATTGAAATGGGGTGAAAGTGGTAAAAACGGAGCTTCGTGGTTTGTGAGGGGAAATCGGTTGGTTTTTCGGCGGTATCGGTTATATAGTTCGTGTTTACGGAGTTTGGATGTTGGTGATTTTGAGGCGTTTCGCGGCGTTTCGAGCCCTCGGAGAGTGTTCGAAAAGAGCGAAAAAGCGTAAAATAGTCTACGGGGGTGAGCTTTCGAGAAAAAAAAGTGGGGTGGGGGCACCTTACCTTGTTATCGCCTATCCACCTCCTGTGAGCGAAGTTCCGCCGAGAAGAGGGTTCACTTCACAACACCCATATCACACAATCACCCACTCACTCGTGACTACCAACAGTTGAAAATCGACAACTATCAGGGGGCAAGAAATTTACCTGGAGCCTGGTTTACAGCTAGTAGTTAGTTTGGGGCCGTGGGTCGGGCACCGAAAGTGCATGCTTGGGCATGGCCACCTCTCAGACACAGTCCTCCACTGCCCTCACTATCGACCCGACTGTTCTCGATACAACCTCCCCGAGCGGTTATCATACACCCCCACACAATCCACCACCCACCCCGAGTTTTCGCTCAGACTCGTCCGCGAGATTTCCTACTGTAATTTCGCAACCTGCGAATCCTGCTAGTACCAGAATTTTCGTTTCAACCAAACCTTCCCCTATAAAGGCTGGATTTTCTCCTGTTTCGGCTTTCCAGGGTTGCCTTTTTTTGGGGTGGCAGTTTTTTTGGGCCGCCTCCTTTCAAGGGCGGTTTTCTGTCCTTTTTGCCATCGATATTCCAGCGGGGATATTCGATGTTTGATCGGGCGGAGTTGGTTGCGCGAGCTGGGGTGCGCAAGTATCGATCGGGAGGTCGGGCCCTATGTAGCCCTCTTCTCCCCTACGGCCCCAGATGTGCACCGTGCACGCGCTGCATCTCATCCCCGAGATCTCCCCTCCACTTTCACTACCTTTGCCGCGGGTTCCCCTTCACTCCAGTCATCCATTCACACGAGTCCGGTACTCAAGGGTACCTACCTACCCCCTTCTTTATGTGAGTTCTCGTACCTACGTTGAAATCGACAACAAAACACTAAATCTAAATTTAAATTCTCTAAAAAACACTGTTTTTCCTCAAAACTATTCACTGTTAATATAACAATGAGTCCGATTTCAAATCGTACGTCCAAATTGTAGTAAAATTTTTCTGAGTGGCAAACTGTTGCCTTGAAAGGATCATTCGAATATTACCACGAAATTGGCCGTTTTATGTTTCAAGGTATGTAATATAGCTTAAAATAGACATTCCAACTGGATCGAAATTCCAATGTATCGACCGACAGATAGCACCTTCGAACTCAAGTATCCCAAGTACTTCTTTAGAGTATCCATCCACTTTCATTCTCTACAGCAAAATGTAAATGTTTTCAAAATTTCGACATTGGTCATTTTTGATAGGTTATGTAGAAGTTCTAAACAACGATTTCAGGTAAAAGAAGAAAACCCGGATGGTAGGAACAATGTCTTGGGTACTTGATTGGCAGAATAAATCATTGTGTGATGTTGGTCATTATCCCTTCATACCAGTCAATTGCATACTCATGGCAAGTACTCAAAGGTGTTTCCCCTAATTTTCATGATAGGAGGTACAAAATTGTGTTTTTTTTTCTCAAAATATTCATTGGAATTGTCTAATTTGAAATCGTAGTTCCAAATAATAGTGAATTTTGTCTTAAGAAGATAATTCGTATAATACCACGAAATTGGCCGTTTTATTTTTCAAGGTATGTAATATAGCTTAAAATAGACATTCCAACTGGATCGAAATTCCAATGTATCGACCGACAGATAGCTCCTTCGAACTCAAGTATCCCAAATACTTCTTTAGAGTATCCATCCACTTTCATTCTCAACAGCAAAATGTAAATGTTTTCATAATTCTGACATTGCCCATTATTGATAGGTTATGCACAATTTCTAAACATAACGATTCTTCTTCTTAAAATAGACATCCCTAATGGGTCGAAATTCCAATGCACTGGTCGACAGAGAGCACTTTCTTACTCAAATACTGGTTTGGAGTATCATCCCCGTTCCTACTGTCTAGAAACTGTTTATTATTCCGCAATATGAAAATTAACCATTTTTAGTGGATGCCAAATAATCTGAAACATTAAAATTTAGGGTAGGAGAACGAAATCCCAAAATCTTGGATGCTAAAAGCAAAATAAATCTTTCTATCATTTTGGAAATAACTCCTTCTTCCCAGTCATTCATATTCCAGCCTCTAGTTCTCAAAGGTTAATTTATTGATATTTGCAACACTGACTTGGGAAAAAGACCAGAATTGAACTTTTCCTCACTCATTTCCACACAGCGCAAAGCACACTAAAATTTTATTTTTCGGTGTTCTCTAAAGTTGGTGTTGCAATCAATGAACATCAATTATCAATTAATGAACATTTCTACGCAATTCAGCGTGAAAAATTACCCGAAAATCAAGTATCACATGTAGTAATTTAATCTATTCAAAAATTCATTATTTCTCAGTTTCTGCACTTTTATAGGGGAATGGCGCAGTTTTAGCGTCCGTTTTTGCGTACTCAAAAAGTCAAGTGATGGGTCATTTCTTTATCGAATTTCACGTAGGATTCAAATCAATGTAAAGTGGGGGTTCCTATTTAAAATAACACTGCGCACGTTTAGCGCAAGTGCAAGTGCGCAAAAATGTCATATTTTAGATCTACGGAAATTCACGGAAAAAATAAGGGGGTTGCCATATTAAGAAAGTGAGGGGGGGGGGGGGGGTGTTTAGTGGAACACCCTGTATACTGCTAATTTGATTGTACTTCCAAATTGCAGTAAATTAAGTCCGTGTTACATTGAGATGATATTTCTAAATCGCTGATGAAATTTGTCGTTTTAGTTTTGAAAAAATAGAGGTATGATTCAACCTAAAACAGTCATTCAAAGTGGGAAAAATTTCAAAATTCCATCTTATCGAATCCGTCATATTGCATCTTTCTATATTCGTACCTACACAAAATACTTGTCTGAATCACCCAACTACATTATTTTTATCCAGAAAATTGTAACATTCTCCACAAAAACCAAACTGTCCATTTTTATTTGGACGGCTAAAAAGCTTAAATATTAAAATTGAAAAGAAATCCCAAGTGTTTGAACGAGACTTTGGGAGCATTGATCACCAAAATAGGACATCTTGCGATTTTTTGTCACTGCCTTGTTTCTAGTCAGTAATCGAGCTTATCTACTTTATGCGATTTGAAATCCCGTGAAATTGGTTATAAATAATAAGGTTCAATCTAAATTACAAAAATAACAAAAAATCCTATTTTTCATTTTGTAAACGTTCACTGATACATTCTTGTTATTTGCGTAGGTTTATCGTGTACAATATTTAAATTGAAGTATTATTTGTTAATTAAAGTCATTCAGAATGGTCTAAAACGTAAAATGCACGTGCGCAAAATTTTCATTTTGGCGAAAAAAGTTGAAATAAATACGGAAGTATTTTTTCCGCCAAAATAAAATGTCTACTCGCATTTTACGTTTCAAACCATCCTGAACAACTTTGATTTCGTGTGTGTGGAAAAAGCCTACCAAGATGGTTGTGGCATTTAGCTTCCTCGTATCCACAACATGAATTTATAAATCATTGAAATATTTTAAATGATCTCAAAAAATTTCTCAGTGGAAAATAGTAAATCAAGATGTTGGTAGCGTAAAACGTTAGCATCGGTCAATCACCTTAGGAACAAGCAATATGAGGCTCGAAGTAACTAATTTACGTTCGCAAGTATTGATTTCAAGTATAGATTTGAGAATAATGAAATTGGTAGGTGACCATTTACAGCCTAACCTACACATTCCCTGAAAATTTCACAAAATCATATGGAAAACGTGGAAATTATACTCGCTACAAGATTAGACATTCGCGTATGGGCTGCAGCTATTAATGGTACAATTGTGTTGAAATTAATAAGGGTTCATCAAATCGTCTTCTCCCAACCATCCCCTAAATTTAAGCGAGATCTGACAACTAGGGCGTGAAAAAAGTATGCTTGATGAGATATTTTCATTTGTACATACGCAGAACGAACTATTGACCTACAGCCAAACCCGCACGTTCCTTGGAAATTTCACAAAATCGGTTGAAATACACGGAAATTATGCTCGTTACAAGATTAAGCATTTGCGCATGCGCATCAACTCCTAACGTTACAATTGCATTGAAATTGATATGGGTTCATCAAATCGTTTTCTCCCAACTATCATTCAAATTTGAGCAAGACCAGACGACTAGGGCGTGAGAAAATGGCGATTAATAAAATTGAAATTTGCGTATAAACGCAGAATGAAGTATTAATTTGGGAACAATGAAACTGATAGGGGACCATTATGTGCATAACCCGTACATTTTCTGATAATTTCATTAAAATCGGATGGAAATTAAGCTTGTTACGATATTTCCACATTTGTACATGCACAGGAGCTACTAATGATACGATCGTGACGAAATTGCTAGGGAATGCTCAAATTAACCTGTTCTACCTATCCTCCAAATTTGAATCAGATCGGACGACTGGGCGTGAGAAAATAAATGCTTAATGGAATTTACGTTTGAGTATGCCCTGAGTAAAGATTTATTTAGGGAAAAAAACTTATAGGGAACCATCTACACACTCACCCGCACATTTCCAGATAATTTCATAAAAATCAATTGAAAATTTTGGAAATTATGCTTGTTAGAGAGATTTGTGGACACACGACAGACACACATATAGACAGACAGACAGACTGACACGGAATGAAAGTTGTTCAGAATAGTCTAAAACGTTAAATGCGAGTGTTGGAGACAACTCATTTTTCACCTCCAGAAATGAAAAAATGCTTCCGCATTGAGCAATATTTTCTAAAGTTATAGTCATCCAATTTAGCTCAAATTTAGAGGGTCATTAGAAAAGCACAATTAATTTATCCCTTATGAATTTCATTACGTTCGTACCATTTATGCGCGTTTATGCGTGCGCGCGAATGTGAAATTCTGGCAACAATCATAACATCTACGATTTTCATTTGGTTTTGATGAAATTTTCGTGGAATGTTCGAGTATAAACTGAAAATGGTTCTCTTTGAAGGTAATCACTCTGAAATTAGTAGGTAGGTTTCATGACATTGCACATTTGTACGTTGAGGAGGGGCAGAGGTTGGGCCCAATGTTTGATGAGGGGGACGAATACTAAGACCAACAACGCATTCTAGCATTGCGGAACGGTATAACTTTCAAATGGTTGATAAAACAACAATTCGTTGAAAACTTACTATGTCGACCCTCCTCAGAGTTATAGCGTAATTTATATACAAGATGCAATCATTGAACATTCTCTAGTTGAAGATCACTTAAACTTATGTTGAATGAAAACCTCAGACACACCAGAGCCTGAATTTCAGAGCTCCCTCACTTTAGCAGTGGCCGTCAATGGGCTTTACCAATATTCCAGAACCTCTCTGAAGGATCACCTTCTTGGCTTGATACAAAATAAATTAAGATAATCAGAATTACGCCCTACAAAATAATTTTTAACTACAACATTCATCAAGTAAGGAGGAGTAAATTATGCAACATTTCCTTTACAGAGTCAAACAAAATAGTCCACTTTCTAGGTAAATTCATGAACTGCGAGTAGTGTAAATCTCTGTGTACTTTTGAGGATTTCTCGATACGCTCAACAAAGAGAAAAAATCTAAGGGTTGCTCAGATAAGTCGCTTGATATTCCCAAAGGAACAAATTCTCAAAACTTCACAACCAAATGGATATTTTAAAAAAAATACTCTTTTAGGTAATACCGCAGAACTCAGAAAAGTGTGGTATTTTCTGTGTTGAGAAATACAGATTTTGGTTTGGAATACAGTCTGTATAAATTATATAACATGGATTCTGGTATACAATACTATCATGTTCCGACAATACTCTAAGTAAACTAGTTTGGATGATTGATTTAAATGAAAGTAATTCATTGTTTCACTTTTTTGTTCTTACCACTGAAAGCGAAATAATCCGTAATATCACATCACCCAGGTTCCTTATAGAAAACAATAAAAGTTACAACTGTGTAGTAGCAAAGTCATGAACTGCACCTCAGCTTCTTCCATCATTGGACGGCTCATGAAAATTTGAACGTCATCATTCTTCTCGCCTAAAATACAGAAGGGTATAGTACCCCGCAGGAAATAATTTACTTTTGTGATTAAAAATAGTAATGAGTGTAGAATACGTTTTCTACGTAAAAGTTTTCTATTCATAGGATAAATAGCAAAGAAATTGGGTCCGGAGCTCACTCGGCTTGTTTCTAGATGTCCCAAAGCGCAATAATGGTACGAACGTAATGAAATTCATTTGGGATAAATTAATTGTGCTCTCCTAATGACCCTCTAAATTTGAGCTAAATTGGATGACTATAACTTTACAAAATATTGCTCAATGCGGTAGCATTATTTTATTTTCGAGGGGTGAAAAATGTTTTGTCTCCAAAATCAAGATTTACACTCGCATTTATCGCTTTAGACCATTCTGAACAACTTTCATTCCGTGTCTGTCTGTCTACATGTGTGTCTGTCGTATGTCCACAAATCCCTCTGACAAGCTTAATTTCCACAATTTTCAATTGATTTTTATGAAATTATCTGGGAATGTGCGGGTGAGTGTGTAAATGGTTCCCTATAAGTTTTTTTTAAACCTAAATCAATATTTACTCTGGGCATGCTCAAACGTAAATTCCATTAAGCATTTATTTTCTCACGCCCCAGTCGTCCGATCTGACTCAAATTTGATTTGGAGGATAGGTAGAACAGGTCAAGTTGAGCATTCCCTAGCAATTTCGTCACGATCGTATCATTAGTAGCTCCTGTGCATGTGCAAATGTGCAATAATCGTAACAAGCTTAATTTCCATCCGATTTTAATGAAATTATAAGAGAATGTGCGGGTTAGACACATAATGGTCCCTCATCAGTTTCATTGTTCCCAAATCAATACTTCACTCTGCGTATGCGCAAATGTCAATTAATCGCCATTTTCTCACGCCCTAGTCGTCTGGTCTCGCTCAAATTTGAATGATAGTTGGGAGAAAACGATTTGATGAACCCATATCAATTTCGTACGTCGTTGCTGTGCGTCATACAAACATTGGATGGTTCATTTTCAAAAGGCTAGCAGGTAGTTCAGCTGTTTAAGGAGAGAGATTGCCATATTAGGGACATTAGTTCAATTTAAGGCACTTTTTGTAATATGTAATTTATGCTTGGCCCACTCTGTCGGATAACGGGTGACAAACGTCTGGGAGTATCTATGGAATCCATGTCTTCAGGAAAGGCACAAGCCGCTTCTCGTAAAAGCAAACATAGAAGCCAAAAATACAACAAATTGCTATCTAGGGAAGGTAGAGTAAAACTTCCTGATTCCAAGTTCAATTCTGTATTCAGCCAAGTTATTGATTTCCTAGCTATCTAATACGGAGCGATGATGAGACTTTCCACAACCAAATAAACTACTGAGTTTTGTAGTTCACACGTATCTCTGATGCACATTTTAAACGAAGAACAAATGAGAGAAAACGCGAGATCAAAAGACTAGGATTCCATTACATTTGTACTCTCTCAAGCTATCTTATCTGTCTGCCATAAACGGGGATTTCCCCAGAGATTCAGGCACGATACTTTTTTGATGTATACGCCCTATTTGGTGCCGTTCGCACCTCAGTTCCATTTGCTATCGTTGTTCCATTTACTGACCTTCCTAAGAACTCAAATAGTCACCGTATTGCGAAAATGGCATCAATGATTACCCAACGGTTTCTTATTTATGATTATAATGAGTGTTGAACAATTTTAATTGCGAAAACTCGCAAATTACTTAGTTAAATTTTTATACATTTTGGGAGGCACGGTTAAAATAATTTTTAACAACGTTTCCGAATGATAATCGGTAGTATTGTTTCAGATACTATTAAAGGGGATAAATGAATTGAAAACTCTCTTCTTTTAAATGCGCCATATATTTAATTTTATTCTAAACACTATACGATCGTGCCGAGAGCTTTCCACGAAGGTGCAACATGTAAGGTATTAGTTGATTTGCAGTGACAGAAACAGCGATGTTAAGAAAACTAAATGACGTTATAACAAACCGGATAGAACAATGCTACTCTAAACAATCAGGATCAAGGATTTAAACACAAAGCACAAGGATTTAGACATATTTTCGATATTTTATTAATAAATTTTCAAGTAATGTAAATCATGATATGTCCACAAATGGTTGTTCCACAGCACAGTCATGGTAAAAAATATTAAAATAAACTAGGTAGGTACTTAAAAATAATACAAATGCATGATGTGTGAAGTAGATACCGACAAAATCTTTAACGCAGAATACTCTGGTTTTTGTTCGTTAGTTGACCTCATACTTCTAAATTTGAATTGTGAAAATTCTTATGAGAGTTAGAATTAGAAGATATTATTTTCGATATGTACATTATTCAATGGTGTAGTATTTGCCGTTAGTTAATTTTTATCACAGTAAACATTAAATATGTCGTGGTCAATGTAGTGTATCTTCCCACAGAATTTGATTGTACTTCGTGAAAGTATCACATTTTTTTGTTGATTTTAGACGGATGAATTTTCGGTTTGGGCGATTTTGATAATTTGGACCAAATTTGATACCGACAGAATAAAAACACATTTTAAGTTCCTAATGGATATGCATAAATTTAATTTAGACGATTTCCATTTTTTGCCATTTATCTTGATCATATTTTATTAAACTTGAACTAAAGTTGAAGTGATGATATTTAGATAGACCATGACTAGAGAATGTTTTTAATTTGAATCCAATTTTACTAAATTTAGCGCTTTCCGCTAAAAATTACGTCCGAAATACAAATAGCAAGTTTATAATTCTTTAATTTAGAGCGTGAATTCTACAGTTTACAGTGACTGTACAGGTGCCACCTAATAGTTCCACTTCACGAAAATATCGCAAAAAATATTGGCAATAAAATTAAAATAAAGCCCGTCCAAATCCGATGAATAGGGCGTTTTTAAAACTAGAAATGGTTTTTTGCTGTATTTTTTGGAGTTTGATATCGTAACAGAATAGGATCCCTAACTCCTTACTGTAATATAGTTGTTAATGGTTTATAATTTATTTTTAATTTTTTAATTTTTTGAATTCACTGGTATCTGATCGAGCTTTCGGAACGAAACTTTCAACTCATGCATGACTAAATGGAACCAAAAAATCCAAAATGATCGTTATCAATTCTGAATAAGAATCGGTGCGTTTTCTAATAAATTACTACTCGATTTCATGAATTTCAAATGTACATCTATTACATTCAGTAAATGATCCTATTCAACAAAGCGTACGATTCATTGCAAAATATCATTTTACTTATCTTACGTTTAGTATGGCAATAAAATTAATCAATGAATTATCACTAATAATACGTACAATTTTCTACTTAATCAAAATCTAAAATTATATATTCAAATAGATGAAAATGTATCACAAAGTTATTTACATCACGAAATGTATTTTGATAAACTAGGTAATGGTTCGCAGTATTGAAAATAACATTAACATTCCATTAATATAAAAATACTTTTTGCGCAAAATAATTAGTAAATTTATGATTCGGAGACAACGGCAAAATATTATGGTAAGAAGCACTACAATCAAGGCACTTGGGTTTTGAATGGGAATGGAGATCTGTCAAGTGTTATTGTTAATTTGGGAACTAAGAACGATTCAATTTAAATTTACCACTATCGTGTGTAGTTGTCGCAAATTTCGTTCAAAATATTTAAATTGCTTATGATCAAATTTTTTAAATATTTGATTATTGCAGGTTACTATATTCGTTTCTAGGATTTTCAGCTTTTCCAGTTCAAGATTTCGTAGATGTGGTAAAATCGTTTCAATTTACACTGGTTGTTTTACTTGGGATATGGGACGTATGTGGACATAGTTTGTTCTAGAAATGGATTTATACTAGACGGTTTATCTAACTGGGAAGCGAGAAACTCATAGAATATTCCCAGGTAGTCTCACATCAAACAATCCCTAATGTATAAATATAAGAGTACCAATGTATGTCAAATCAGTTACCGACAACTGAATTATTATTAATCCTACAAAATTTATGAATATTTACATACAATTATAATATATTTCGTTTTCCTTCAATAATACAAAATTCACACATGATATTACATTTCACGCCTGTTCCCACATTACCAATAACTTTTGACAGCCAGCAATAAAGTCCAAAAATGTTCAATTTTTCCCAAAATCCATCATGATATTAAAACCGCAGTAAGTAGCTCGCGCCCTTCACATTTTCTATAAATCTTCACCGTTAATTTCTGGTTATTCATTCATCACGATGGTGTCATTATAACTAGTATAGTACAATGGTTTTTGATGGCGAAGGTGGTATCGACCATCATATAAAAAAAGGAGGGTTGGGTGGCAACCCTCGTAATTTTTCACCCTTAGAAAACCTTAAACGGCCCAGAAAGAGTGGGACCCGAGAAGGAGGGTGGTGGTCTCGTTTGGGCCAATAAATTTCCAATCCATCCATCTCGCCGTGGAGTTCAAGGATTGAAGGTTAGGAAAGACGGGCTCCTTCCCCACGGGAACTCGCAAGAAAGGTACCACAGGTGTGACAAATATTAATGGATTTTTTTCTTCTAAGCCTTCCGGTAAAGGCTGAAATCACCTCGTTTATTATTTCGGTTCCTGAAAAGGCAAAAATATTCTTTTTCTATTTTTTTCAGGGCGTTCAAAGTGCGACCAAGGCGAGGGTGAGGAGCAGTGCGAACATGACGGAATCCATCCGACTTGGGGCGACTCCGTTGTTTCCGGGTCGGTACCATTTACGATCTTCGGTATTGAAGTCCGGTCTCATTGCTAAAACGAAAAATTGTAAGCAAATAATAAATAAACAAGAAGTGGAAATATGGCAAATCATCAAAACTTGAAGCCCCCTCCCCCCTCCATGACAGCTAAATTCAGTCGTAATAAACCTCATAGTGACTCAGCTAGTCGTTTCCAAATAAGGCTACAAATAGGGGTAGATTCATCACAAATTAGACAGGGCCTTCGTGCCATACCATTCAGCTATCGCCTCATGACCTTCCTCATGTTTGAAACGTTTATGGTCTAAATGTCTCTCTATTTTCTATGTAAGCACTAAATTCAATGGTTATTTTTATTGACATTGATTTATGTTATTTGAATTTCGAGATTATATACACGAGGTTATCTCATTGAATATACCTACAAATATCTATGAATTGAATTTTATTCTTTAAAATTTCTTATTCATCCTTTCCAGGTACTTTCAATGAATTAAAATAAAAAATGATTGCTGCGAACTTTAGCCTCAAGCCATTACGGGGGAGATGGATGAATACTTTTCTTCAATAATACTCATAATCTAACAGTGGTTTAAATTCCAAAACATTTCTTGTATTTAATCAGGCTGAATTAAATTACCCGAGATTAATTGGTGAAAATGGAGTTAGGAAATTGGTTGCAGGATTATCAGCGCTTCTATAGAGTGAATCACCGATTTTGGGTGTGGCACTTCATTATTTTTCTTAATCAAGTATTATTTTCCAGTTTGTAACATGTTCAATTCTCATGAAGCTAAAATTAACCCTTTTAAATGTAATCTGCCAATATCCTAATTAATTTTTGGTTTTATTGATTACTGGATTTTTGCCTTAATGTTTTTAAATTGTTCTAGAAAGGAGTTTGTGAAATTCATCATCATGAGCTGACGAATTTGGAGAGAATAATGGCATCCAGATTACAACTAAATATAAAATACATACCTGAAGATTATGTTCAAGAACAATGGTGAAACTTTTTTCTTAAAAATATGATTTGTACTCCAAAGTAGAAATTCCTACTTCCAAACCATTCTTTGGATCCAAGATCAAACAGTAATTACCCGACGCAGTAGTGGCTGGGAAAGGTTGAGATGTAGTTGAAATACTGCAGGCTAACCTACCTACCCCCTTTGAGCGCCTCTTTTCAATTCTTTTCAAATATGGAGAGAAATAGGGGTGAGTTCTCCTGCAGAAGTGTTTAAGCCCCTGTTCGCCAACCCTTCACAATTTATCGCAACCCCTATCAAGAGATGGCACACTTACATACCTACCTTCTTCCCGTTCGTAATATGATTTCTCCACCAATATTCGATGGGGTTATTGATTTCAATCATAATTATATGGTCTAGGGCTCCAGGTAGATATTTGCAGTGTTCGCGGTGTTTTGACTTTTAATTTTTTAATATTAGGAGCTGAGCCTCCAAGAGGATAAAAATATATACTTATTTTTATTGTTGAAAATCGTATTAAATAAATTCATTTTTCGAATAGGAGCCGAAATATTTTCACAACGAGATTGACAAAAGAAATTAGGAAGTTAGTTATTTTTCACGTACTACCTAGATTTCCCTCTGAAGTGACGAGAGACAATTTATTAAGAATTTTCAGAGCTGATGAATTTATTAGACCCTAACTATATTTCAAATGTTGGGAAACTCTTACCACAGAGAAAAGATTTAGTTCTATTTTTTTGGCAAACCACCAGTTTCAATGCTACACCGGTTCACATAACATGGCATTCATTATTAATACATAATTTTATTTTCAAATTTGTGTGTGGATATTTCACACCCTAATGCCGGCAACTAAAATCCAAGTGATCGTTTTCATTTAATGAAGGAATTGTCGCTACTGATATTCAAATTATTATTTCGGCATGCAGGAGCAGTTTGATGACAAGGCAATTTGTACAATCAACGGCGGAATATTTTAACAAAATTAAAATTGAACCAAACAAATCCCTGAATGTATTAAAAAACGAAAAAAAAAAATCAAAAGACTGATTGTGGAATCAAAGACAAATTCACTTTTCAGCGTGTATTTTCTCCTCAATACGGTTTTAACAATTTTAGTTAATTTAAACATAATCCGATGAATTTCCTCTTTTCATAGGAATGTAAACCACATTGCTTTTAAAAGTGTAACTTTCACATTAATGGCTAGATTATCCACTCATATAAAATCTTAGACCCTAAAAAACAAAGAATTAAAGATACATGTATGTACAAAGCAACGACAAACACATTTTAATCAAATTGGGCATTATCGGTTCATGCTCTAAATTCTATTAGATGCTTTCCATTCTTTGTTGGATTTTCCAACATTATGTCATGAAACAACAGTGCCATTCGAAGAAATATCAAAAAACGAAACAAAAATATTTATGAAACAAATGAATAATACGTTTTCATGCAGTGATTACGACACATAATCTCTAATATAAAGCATACAAATGCTCTTGCATGAATCGATTTGTCATACACATTTTCTTGTAATTATTTTCAGCCTGGATTTGAGATAGAGATTTCTTGCAATTACTTGAATTGGATATGAAAATAGTAGTCACCGAATTTAAATGATTATTTTAAGTTAAATGCATTCATGTAAAAGGCGGTTCTGAAGTGCATGAAGGTTGTAAAGGAAGAATTAGAAAAATATTGGACCTTACTTGGTGATTGTTGTGGCCAAAGCTTGAAGGAGAAAGGAGTGGGATATCATTTCCAGCTGTCAACAATCTCTACAAGAACAGAAGTTCTCGCAGTCGATCTAGTCAAATGGGAAATTGTTTACGGTTGAAATGAACATGAAGGTTGACCTTTTCCAACTTCAAATATGAAAGAACGATCTGAAAGTTTTGATAACTCACCTTTCAGAGTTTATAGGCTGTAAAAGCAGTTAGCATTGTTATGTGCCTCAATAAAGAACTCTGGGCACCAAGTACACAGAAATGGTAAAACGAATTCAAAGACAACACATAAAGTTGAGACACACAATGCATGTAAAATGAATAAATAGAGAAGATCTGGTAGCGACACTTGCGACAATTTAATATTTTAATTAAATTTCAATATTATGATAGTCGGAGACAGTTAAACTTAAACAGTCAAAACTTAGACACTCAACACAAAAATAAGAGGTGAAAAGGATAAGAATATTACATATATGGGGCATAGGTACAGAATAGTTTATCTAATCCAAATTAGATTTTAAACAGTGTACAGATCTGCAGATAAGACAAATAATCTCGTTACAATAATAATGAAGAAGAAGGATATTTGAAGACACATTTTGGTGAAAGAATTTGGCAACTCCAACACTCTGATCGTGTTGTCTAAAATCTCTGTTCTGGAATCAAAGGTTCCAGATTATGAAATGGTGAAACATTGAAGGATACGCATTGTATACAATAATGACAGATGAACCAATATGTTACCCGCCAATCATAAAGCGAAATTACAGTGTGCGTTTTAATAACAATCATTTATAGAAGCATCAATGAACCTCCTATGACCACGTATTTATGTATTTAAGGCACAGTAGGTATTATATTTTACAATGTTTACCTATTCAAAATAAAAAATAGCACAATGAAGGTACATAGGTCAGGCGGTACATTAGTAACTGTGTTTTAAGAGTTCGAACTGAACTGGTTCTTGGTATCTCCATTCTGAAATAGAGACTCTGATATCTAGGTAATATTATTTGTATACATTCAAGTATATTTTTATATACATTATTACATTTTATATATATTTTTATATTATTCAGAGAGATTTGAGAGAGTTCTTCAATACTGTTACACAAATAGGTAAAAAAGTTTGGATTATTAGTTTGTGGATTATTCGATTGCCAAAGTCTGCCTCAGTACCGAGAGGGGGGAAAAAAACGCAAATGTACAGCAAGACAGAATAATTAATATTAATTAAAAATCAATAATTGTAATGAATAGCTAAACGTTTTGAGATTCATAAAAAGATGTACTGTAATGGAAACGTCAGGAATTTCGATTGATTATTGGGTTAAGTGGCTTAATAGAAAGTACTCTCGCAAATAAATAATCATGGTTATGCAGAGGAGTTTCTTTTCTTCATATTATGAAGGTTTTGTGATATTTTAAATCAGAGAGGGCATAGGTAAAATTTGAAATATTTTGAAATGACTTTTATGATATTAGTATCGTTTCCTCCAGAAAATGCTGGTTGAAAGTTCTCACTAATCATCAATTTAATTTTTCAGATGAGTGACTAATACGATATCTCATTTATAGGATATCATTTCACTAAATATATTATCAATACAAACAATTATTTTTCTTTCAGCTTGTGGAAGTTTGGCGAAAGAGGAATTCTGTTTAATAATGGAAGAAATAGGAAAGCCTACCTATTGGGTAAAATATCAAATATTTATTATAAATTAGGTATACATCATGGTGAAGAGATGATGAACATTGGAAAAAATTATATTTTGTGAAAACCGTCTGATTAAATAAGACTGGAAGTACAAAATATTAAGCCGATTTACCTAATAACCTTGATAATAAGACAATGGGTGATTTTAGGTTGAATACTTGGGCAGTGATGACATGGATGCTAGGTTGTTTATAGTCATATCACGTAGGTAATATCTTTTTCAATATTTATAAAAAACAATATTTCTTGAGATCGAGTATTCGAGACAATTTCCTCGAATAGGTACTTATAACAATATTATGATTACATGATTTGGATCGGTGAGTATTTCTCATGGTAAGTTTATATATTTTTACCTTATTCCTATAAAGACATATCACGCATCATACTCCTTCGTCGCCATTTCCTTATAGTATATATTTAAGTATATATAAATATGGAAAACGACCGTTAATTACCTTCTTTCAATAGAAATAGCAGTTCTGTTTTGATTCGCGTTACTCATTGAATATACATTTCATCCTCAACAGTAAGGAGAAATGTCGTCAAAACATCACAGCCCCTGTGAGGGAAGTAGTACTACTCGATAGCGTCCCTAGCAGTGGTAGTCAGCTGATGATGAGGCTCAGAAAACAGTTAATAGGTTAACTTGGACTCTTGAATACTAACAATGGTTCCGATTAATTGTTAATATTATGTAATTAACTTTTGTTGACATTATTAACTAGGATGTGCATAGTATGGCAACCGGAGCGACAATGGAATTGACTATTCTATGGACAAGGTTACTGGTATATGGATATTGACAACGTAGACAATCTGCAAACATAGCATAAAGTAAACGAGAACTAGCTATCTGTTGTCTAAATATCCTTAAGCCACCTGCAGAACCTGTTGTTTTCTCAGGAATAGTGAATGGAACCGATGTAAATTCCATTGATTGCAAATAGGTACGTAATTTCCCATTTGGCTAAAGGAATACAGAGAAATCATGGCGAAGATATACGTTGAATTGGGGATTTGTTTTGCTATTAATTCGTCTGCAGCACACTATTGTTTTGTTTGCGTTAAATGAACGCAAATGTTTGGTTTTGATAGAAAATAATCCACGGGTTTCCTGGGATTCTAACAGTTGAAGCAAATTCTTTCCATGTATTTCTATCTGGCTTAGGGAATACAGAGAAACTGGCAAAGATTACATTGTAATGAGGATTTGTTTTGCTATTAGTTTGTCTGCAGTGCTCTACTGCAGTATTTGTACTAAATGAACACATTCTCCCTGGTATTATAACAGTAATGTTACAAAATAAGTTACAGCATTGCAGCTTAACGTCTTTCCGTGTTGCCAATCCATGTCAATCCTGTTTAAGGTTTAGTACTCTACCAAGTTATGGTGCCATCATCATCACCACCACTACAATCCTTGCAGATTAAAGTTTTCGGGTCAGTAGAGTGACCTGAGCACCCTGAACCAGTCTTGTAGCGTCCGAGAAATCGAGGAAGTTGTCGGTGTTGTTGGTGTAGTTGGGCGTTCTTCGATAGTTGCCACAAAAAAAGATTAATTCCAGATAAAATATATACAAAAGAAAAAACACCAAAGGAAACAAAAAACCCATAAAGCGGTTACGCCCAGGTGTACAACATTCTCAATTGTGCTACAATTTTCGGTCAATTAAAGCCATCTTTGAAATAGTGCACTTCTAAAGCCATTACAACCGTGGATAATTGAATATGATGTGCTTCCCATGATAATACAATGAATATTAATCTACTGTGTGCTCAAATTTGTACATGCGATCTACATCATTAGAATGAAGAACATCTATGACTACCCCATGATGATTTTGAAATCTGTCAATGTAGAATTAGTGCATGTAACCAAATGTTAGTTACATATAACAGTAAGATCCCTACAGTAGTTATTGGATTACACTTTTTCAAAGCAATGTGGTGTTCAGATCGTTTATAATATAAACTCCAATGCAATTTCGATTCGAGTATTTTAATTTAGTATAATAATATGATACCCTTTCAAATGAGTAGTTATTTAGATACGGATAGGCTCATATATTTGGCACTTCAGCAATTGGACAGACATGTTCATTTAAAAAAATAATGATCGAAAAGCCAATCAATCTAAATGTTTTATCGCGAAAGACAACAGTTATAAATAATCAAAAATGAAATTTAAAAAAATTAAGTACCTGACAAAGATGCAAAAATCTGAAAATATCGCCAGTTGAAAATAAATATGGCAGATACTAATTAAAGGTGTCAAAATTTTTATAAATTGTTGAGCAGGATCAATACGAAGTGGGTACTTCGATAATATTAACAATTTCAAAAAGCATGCTGTTATGTCTAGGAAAACGAGATCAAGGAAGGGATTACAGAATTATTATTAGCCCATCTGTTTTCCGAAATAAAAGCGAAAAAAGCTGTGAGGAATTTGTTAGGTACATGCGACGAAAAAATTCTTTAGTTTTCGTTCAATAAATTCAATATGTATTATATTCAGAGGGAGATTTAATGAAAAATTATTGTGAAAAAAAGCTCAAGTTGATTGTTGTTGAAGTAATGATATTGATTGAACTAAGAACAAAAAATACTGTTTTGCGAAATACTACTCACTTTAAGGAAAAGGTTTTATAAGCTATGTAGAAATATTACCTTTTAAACTTCATAATTAATTTGAAATTTATCAAATTTTTAGTTATTCAACTGCCTATTTGATTTGTCACACGTTTGGTCTTACACCTTCCGATTGATACAGAATTAACGGAAAATAAACAATAAATAAGAAACAAAAACCTATAATGCCCATTTGCATAAGTTTTACTTGAAAACAATCACGAAATTACTCAATAAATTAACCTAGTATAATAATTTACCTAAATTGTACATTTTTTCTTTCAATGGATTCTTGCACCCAGCTTCCAAATAATGTACGAGTAAAAATAGTTAACGAATATTTTAAAAATAATATTAGTGCGTTATCACAGCACGTTTCCCATCAGCCCGTTTGATAGATTGAAATCTGATTGTAGATGATAAGTCCAGTTCGTCATACCAATTTTCCAGAATCCGATTTATACCTTTCGAATAACTCATTGTAGTGGGGTAAATACTTGTTTCTTATTGCATCTAGAGAAAATTGCGGGATGAATCGTTCTGATTGGAGTTACGAGTCACGAATACGGCAAAAAATGTGACTCATGTCATGATTAGATGATTTGACAATCAATACGCCAATAATTCCAGATCCTACAGATCTATCCACACCCACTTGTAAGAAATTTCCTGATGCAGAAATATTTCTTGGTAGGTTTCAAGTAGGTAGGATAGGTACTTAGGATCAACATGTTCTTCCGTTCTTAAAATTCCAAAATCGTGCGAAACAAAGCAAAAATACAAGTAGCCGCCAAAATTCGCGCATGCTCAAACCCTCAGCCAGTTCTATCATGCAGACCACCACAATTATCGAATTATAGGAAACAGCTTATTTACCAGATACGTAGAAGACTGTGGTCCAGCTCATACTTACACCTTCCATTCTAAACACCTTAAACCCCTTTTGAGTGTAACCTTTAAACATTGTTAGTTAACGGACTTGGAGCCCGAACGACTTGTTAATTAAATATCACATCGATAGGTAAATAGGGCGTTATGTACAAAAGGAACAAAGTTTGTTATTAAAATATATACATCATGCCGGGAAAACGTTTGAGTCGTGTGAGTTAATCGTTCAGATAAGAAGTCGGTAATGTAAAAATTTTCAGGTTATAAGTATTTTCTGTCGTTTTTTTAGGTTATTTGGTCACAAATTATGATGGCCGACACCTAAATGCGCAGATTTTCTACAGATAAACCCATTTGCACCAATCAAATATCATTTGCATATTTAGTCTGTTAGGAAGAAAAAGACAATTCAATAGAAATGTTCTGAAAAAAAAAAAAAAAGTTTTACTAAGGGTATTTTTCCGGTTTCAAAACTATTTCTGCACTGTGCGGTGCAAAATTAAGAAATTACATAGATTTGAGTATTATATAAAATTTTGAAGACCTAGGTATTTATAAAAAACATGCTGGACAGATACACAAGTCATTTTGACACTGTGGTAATGGCGCACTTCATGTGACTGGACAGCTATGCTATTTTTGGGAGCATGAAAAATATCTGCTACAAAATATCAAATTCTCTGTTACTTGAGAGTTATAATAAACAGTAATATCAAAAACGAGTGGGAATAGGAAAAAAACACGGGTAACTAAGTTGTCTGTTTCTTCCTTACATGTTTCTATTTCTGCAAAAGAGCAAGCGTTGGCGATAACGGGTTTGTTCTGTTCAGTACTTGATCGGTCCCTAGGAAACAGTAGTCGAGTTGGATTGGTGGATGAATGTTTATATTGAACAAGATTTGTCTACTTCCTTGCGCGCTTCCCAACTGAACAACTCATTTATGAGGGCTGATGGAAGAGGATAAACATAGGTACCTCATGAAAAAATCAACTCTTCAATATTGGGGGTCATGATGTAAATTGTAGGTGCTGTCACGGAGAGAGCCCATCCATGCTTCTTTTTTTTACAGATCCTGAATCCTTATGGAGAGTCTCGTGAAGGTATTTTAATAAGTTCACTAATTTTGTCAATGGAGTTCCACCACAATCACCAGATCAGCTGCGATCGATCCCAGCCCACCAGTCACCAATTTATTCTGTATATTCCAAATCGGTACGTATCACTAAGTTACCCAAGCTTCATAGAAATGAGAACGTATTAGTCGACAATACTTCTTCGACAGAACTTGGAAGAGATCAAAGTCCTGTCGAAGAAGGTATATCTCTTTCGTAAGTGGGAGAAATCTGTATAGATCGTGGGAGAAATAATTTGTTTTAACCATATTTCACTTATTAGACGCAATCGAATCCAGCCCAATAATCACCAGATTATTTAGCATTTTATAGAGTGGTTCTAATCTCCAAGATATCCCCAAACTTGATGACATTAGAAAATATTACTTTGTTGATAATTAGAATGATCTCTTTCAAGCCCTGTCGAAGAAGGTGTATTTATTTCATAAGCAAGGGAAAGGCCATAGAGAAATCAGTTGTTCACCATTCATTCACAATCCAATTCGACAGCTATACAGGTACTTCTAGAAACAGCGCGATTCGGTGTCACCATCGGGTTATTCAGTCATAGACGAATAAGAAGTTAATTTGTCATAGACGATTAAAGAATATATTTTGAGCGGGTTTTGAGGGAAGTCGTTTATCGGTGGATCGCGCCTTTCTCTTCGAACTCACCACCGTCCATGATGATATCATCAATGTCATCATCGCGGTAACTCGAATGACGGCGTTCGCTGGGCCACGGCCTTCCACCATCTGTGCCGTCTTCTTGGTGCTCACCGGTCGTCATTCCTCCGGCGGTCTCGGACTTGCAGCCGAACCACCAGTAACCCGCTGGTCGAGGGAATGGCGGATCCGCCACGTCAACCTGACAATCAGAAACAACCATATAAGTAAAATAGTCAACTTGTAATTATCATTAGATCATCATTCATTGAGATCATCATCATATCATATCATATCATATATATATATATATATATATATATATATATATATATATATATATATATATATATATATATATATATATATATATATCATAAGATAAGGTATCAATATATCATAAGATATTTATCCATATCATAAGATCATCATTCATAGTTCCCAAACAACCCATACTGCAGCGCAGGTAGTGAAATGTCTCCTGCCTAAAGAACATTTTTATTCAATTTAACAACATAATAAAGTCAAGGAACGGCAATGTAGGTATGTACTCTCTTACATAAGGAACCGCCCATGGTTTAAGGATGTTGTGACATTCAAAAAGTATTCTACACACTGTGATGGATTGAGATAGGTATGCTGTACCTAGAGATAGATTCTTCACAATGTTATACATGAAAGTCGAGGCTCCATTCAATAATCATAAATGTTTATTGCAAGGAAATTATTTAGGTTTTTGGTTAATATATCATTGCAGTTTTGAAAATGGTGTGAAGATTTATTAAAATCATCTGGGGAGGATTAAAATACAGGGACAAGGTATTTTTGATGAGTGGAGAAACTTATTTCTATTATTTATCTACTACTATTCTATTATATTATCTATTACTTATTTCTACTAATTTTATGCAAGTTTTTTATTTAAGTTTTTTTTTCATTTTAGTGTTAATTTTTCTGAAGATTATGTGAAGTACGAGTAAGAATGTGTATATTAATAATGGCGGTATGTTAAAACCATGCCAATACAAAAAATAAAATAAATAAATAAATCAATAAAAAAATAAATAAAAAATGAAAAACCACTTGAAATTGTAAATTTTTCATTATTAAAAAAAAAAAAAAATTTTTTTTAAATAGTTCTTCCCACAAATATCAAGGCAATCTGAAAATGCATCTATATGAATCCGAACATTTATGTGCATGTGAGTCTATCGGGCATAGTCGTCCCAATATAATCAATTGCATAAGAATAATGGGAATCCAACTTCCTAGAGTACCAAAAACAATTCCAGTTTCTGAGAGCTTCAGGGGTATCAGAGGGTTGTAGAAAAACACCCCCTACCTATCTTGAAATAAGAGGAGGAAGAAAGACGTAATTTTAATGATTTTTTTAAATTTTCCCCTAACAACCTCAATGATTACAATGAAATTTACAAGTTACAGTTACAACTTAAATTTAAAAACGAGTGACTAATAAGTGGCGAGAGAATAACAAAATTATTATGTAAATTGAAAGCATCAAAGAACGTACAATTTATTGATTGTTGATTGATTATAATTTTAATTTTACCACTCTAGGACATATTTGAAAAAAGATATAGTTTTTACTTTGGGTAATTCATGCAAATTTCAACCACAAAATGTTTCTTTATTTTCAGAAGAATCCAGTAAATTTTGTCAACTTTACGGTAGGTATAGATTGGTAATGTCTATCACAAAAATTGATAGATCTGTACGTTAGTATCGCTATGCCGATGCTGCAGAGTAGTCAATAATTTTTCCACTCAAGACATTTTGTGTAACAAGCAAGATAGTTATTGCAAGAAGATTGCAATTACTTACGGAGAACGTTCGGTCATTAAACCTGTAGTATTGGCCTTTCTTGAAGAAATAGGCGTAGCCGTTAGTATACTGGAGTGCCGCGTCCAGGTTATTGGGAACTCCCTCCCAGTTGGCGATGTCTTTGGGGTATGTGCTCTTCACCGGTGGTTTTTGGGTGGGGTCGAATCTCCAGAACTTGGAACCTGTGGAAAGTTGGTAAAATACTATTCAGTTTGGGTCCTTTCTGATGGTTTTATGCCAGCACCACAGGTAGGTATTGTGCTGAGACGAGTTCTAGAAAAACAAAATTGACGGTAAAGAGGAGCGAACTATACTTCCCATGCCTACAGCTACGACGTAATTCATTAATACATGAATATAATATTATTTTTAGTAACATCATGCAGGTACATCTCAATCAAAGATTTGAATCGTTGATATAGGGCAAATGGGTTTCATGGAATCAAGGATTGAAACTATCTAGTGCGAGGATTCACACTACTTTCCTTACTTGTATTCATTTTACAAGGATGCTATAATTATGGATCACATCTTAGGGAAGTTTTTCCTAACTACTGCTTTTTTTATTTTAAGAAAGTGCTAAAAAATATGTTTTTACATTTATTTAGCTTATTACTGTCCTTAGATGGCCATGATATCGAATTTTGTAAAGAAAAGTTCCTGCTTTCATCAATATCCTTCGAGCCATATTCTAAGAAAGTGCTATAAATTATGTTTTTTCCATTTATTTAGCTTATTGTCCTCAGGGCATCTTCCTGGCCATGACGGGTATCGAATACCATTCTGTATTTTTAACCCCTAAGAAAAGTATTTTTCTACTCCTGTGAATTTCATCAATAGCCTTGATTGAGCCATATTGAAGGAAAGACCAAAAAGGTGCTTAAAAAAAAAAAAAAAAAAAAAAAAATAGTTCTACGTTTTTCAACCTATTTTTGGAAGTATTTTGATAATTACTTCCCTTAGAGTATTTTCCCAAGCATGAGGGGTATCTAATATAATTTGTACCAGGAAGAGGAGTAATTCCTGTGAATTTCATTAAAATCCCTCGAGCCATTTTGGAGAAAAGGCAAAAAAAGTGATAACGACGTTTTTTCACCTATTCTGGTTTTTTTAACGCCCTAAAAATTATTATTTTAAGCTGATCTTTCAACAGTAGCTAGCTCATGGGTATAGAAAACCAACCCCGAAATTGCAAGACTTTCCCTTCAAATGGGAAAGCATACAAGATAAAAGGATTCTTTTGCATCATTTAGTGGCCATATTGAAGGAAAGACCAAAAAGGTGAATTTTTTTATATTGTACCGTAACGTCGGAATCGTGTACACAATTTGCATGCACACATACACCCATACATACATTTTCATGGAACGTACAGATATGAGTTCAGGTTGAACAAAATACCCATCTTAGTATGAGTTTCAGAACTTGATTTTCAGGGTGATTGCAAGACTTTCCCTTCACCCTTCGGTTCAAGTAAGGAAAGTAAAAAATATGTAGATTTGAGTCCTTTTCAAGAAATAGTGGTTTCATTGAGGAACTTTCTAGATACATAAAGATGATTATGAAACCACTGTTGTGTCTAATTGCAATATGAAACCCCCAGGTGTTATCACGACGGACAGCTTTGTTGTCTACAACCTTTTTGCCCATATACCTTTGGCTTTCCTTTTTTCCTAACTTTGAACTTCTTCGTTGGAAAAGCTAGTAGCCCGAAACAGAAGCTAGTGAAAAACGTTGTATATTTCCACGAAAAATAAAGAGTTACAATGTTAAATCGATTTCGACGGTTAGGCCATCATCAGTAACAAACAATAAGTTATTGTTTACAATAAGTTATTGTTTGTTACTGATGATGGCCTAACCGTCGAAATCGATTTAACATTGTAACTCTTTATTTTTCGTGGAAATAGACAACTTTTTCACTAACTTCCGTTTTGAAATGGGTTTCCACAACTTCGTCGCGAGTGATTAGTTCGTGCTAGTAGCCCATTCGGCATCGGTATCTGCTGATGAAAAATCTTGATGAAAAAGCTTGTAATGTACCTATACAGGCCAAAATTACCTTTGCAGAATTCGTAAATACCCAATATCAATTCCTAATTAATTGTTAATAAGATGTTATTATTATGATCCATCTATACAGATGCCTTTCGCGAACAATAGTTTAGGATAGTATTTGTATTTGAATAGATTTGGGATTTATGAATCCGACCCTAGGGTGTCTATACTTTTGTTATTTGGAGAAAATTGCGAACCTTTGTAGAAGTAAATTTTTCCGTTACCGCCCCAGACCATGGCGGCGTCAATGTTATCGGGGATTCCGGCGAACCCTTCGGATATTTTCTTGGGATAGTTGCCGTCGACCTTTTTCCCCGTGTATCTCCAATACAGCGAGCCTTTGAAGAAGTAGGTTTTCCCGTTCTTGTACGTGAAAGCTGCGTCGATGTTGCCCGTCAGACCTGGCCAGGACCTGCTGATGAGGCGAGGGTAACCCGGTGCTATCGACTCTTCGGTCAGCTTCCAGTAATGGAGTCCTGCAAAGAGCGAATGGTGCCGTTTAATTCAGTATTAATTACTAGATTACAGAAGCTTCAAGGAGTGGGTTTATCAATTTCTCGAATTAAACCCCAATTAGTGAAAAGCGATAGTTATTGTTGTGCAGACAATCCTAGTCTGAGAAGTGGGAAAGAAAATTTGTGGAAAACTCTCGTGATCTCGCCCTGTGGCCAGGGAGAGCCAAACGGGTCATGACATCGCACTGTGGTCATAATCGAGAAAAACCTGGCCAAAACAAAAAAAAAAAAAAAAAAAAAAAAAAAAAAAAAAATAAACAGCAAGGATCTCTAAGTATGTGGGGAAACCAAAGGCAAAGGTCAAATTAGCCGCCCGAGTTTCTTAGGTGCACAGCGACAGTTCAAACATAACTCTTCACCTCGCATTTAACAATCGAAAGAGAGCGTTTTGTCAGTTCGAGTCCAACGCTCCTGTGAAGAAGTTAATGTTCAGTTTTAAGGATGGATTCACTCATTAGAAGTATGTATTTGAATATATTAAGAGGCTGAAATTTTCCAACTATTAGCAAGTGTTAAAAAATAGCTCGAACACAACTGTTTTTTAGATGCTTTTCCTTGGGGTTTTTGTTAACTTCCATGAACTAAAGATGAGAGTTGGGTCGTGTTGGGCGATGATGTTTTTTTTCGTAGCTTGGGAAACTATTTGGCTTTCAGAATCCGTTTGGATCAGCTGCCAATGCGTGCCAATTGGAAAGTTATGTCGATTTTTGTGATTCAAAAACATAAAAATAAGAAGTACTGGATTTTGGAGAAAAATTGAAATTACTCTTTTGTGCAGAATTTTGACCAATTTTTCGAGGAAAAATGATAGCTTAAAGGCACATCACTATATATTATTCAGAACCTCTAGCAAATCTCAAATGGACCGGATCTCCTCACTATCCTAATCTTAGCCCGAAATCAGTCGATGCCAACTACTGGTCTCAGACAGTTTTTTATATTTTTCCCGTATTTAGCACATCGAAAAACATAAGTTCAGAGCTTTTGAGAGGTTTGGCCAGGTTTTTTGCGATTTCGACCACTGTGCATTGGCTTGAATTTCCCCGGGCGTCAACAGGGCTGCCCTTCCTCTAGGAAGTCAAATGGGAATTTCAGTAAGTTAAAACATCTTCAAGACTACTAGCTTCCCTTTTTTTAAATTGATAAATACAAAATTTCCATCGGTAACTATCCGGGTTCCTAGCAGCAGATAGAAAAGACTATTTGAATTAGTTCACATACCCAATAAATACATTTTGGTCTTAGTCAGTGATAAAAGTGTAAGAATTGAAAAAAGTGAAAAGGAGGACCTTTATTTTCTAGCTCATAGCAAGCATGTAGATTTTCAATATGATTTTAGTGATAGTGATATCACTAAAATGTTCTATGTGCTATTTACTATGTACTATGTGCCTATTTTCAATTATTTCTTGAAAATATCATACACAATGTTGAGCAAGTTGTTCGTTTTGTACCTTTGAAAGCGTATGTCACTCCGTCAGCTGAGTTAAACAACGTGTCCACTGTGGCGTCGTTGCAAAGCTCGGCGTCTTCTTCATCTCCAGGTTCCACAGGAGCATCAGTAGTAGTTCTTCTACCTGAGCCTGGATCTCTATTCGGCTTCTGGCCGTAGAGTGCCTGAAAGAAAAAATCCTTTCGTTAACAAACATTGCTCGATTTGGCAAACTTCTAGATTTGATTGATTATATCAATGTTACCAATGCTTTGATGACGAAAAACTGGAGAAAAGCGCCTCAGAAAAAAACGGAAAAAAACTCTAACGCAGTTTGCGTAAGCAGAACCAACTTTTCGAGTCGGTCAGCTGGAGCTGGGGGTGGAGTCCGTCATTTCATTCATCCCCTGATTTCCTAGAGAGGCTCACTTTCAAATTTCGTCGTAATCAGATGGACGATATAGCTTATAGCACACTCAGCTGATCAGGATGAAGCATGTAAGGTCATTTGTCTCTTGTTGTCCCAGAGAGGCTCCCTATCAAATTTCGACGTACTACGGTGAGGAGAGATGAGCACGATTTTGCCATCAATATGATTGATATCACGGCTCGTGGCCATTGGATCCTCACCAAAGTCAGCGAGGCACAAGCTCCAACATGGTGATACAACATATCACAATTTGGTCCAAATCGGACCGGCAGTTTCGGAGGAGTAGTGAGCACAAAATTTTGTCTTTTATATATATAAAAATATAGGGTAAAAGCACCAATTGTTGACACTATAAGAAAGACAAATCATTCAATTCTGCGTTCTACAAAAGTGTTCAAGAAAATAAAACTTTTAGGTAGTTATTATGAATTGTGAGTTCCTTGTGAACAGTTTGCACGTATTGGACTTACCAAAATAGTTTTTTTTATTATCACAAACGAATTTTTTCAAACATGGCTTTTTGCACCCAATGTTGACACATTTGTCTGCGAAAATTCCATATGTTGACATTAGCAGTTCCTAATGTTGACACCAATTTAAATATTGACCCTTCGCTTTCCTGAAGTTATTACTCAAGGCATAAATGAACAAAAGTGATTCAGAACATGTTAAAATATATTTCAAGAAGGTATGTGACATTTCAGAAAAGAAGGTAAGTAAATTTTTAGCATACCTACCTAATTAAATTAAAGAGGAACAGATACAGAAACTGGGAACATAAATTTATCGGGATTGCCCCTGTAATATCTGGGCTTGGGCAGTTTATATTGTACGTGGCTGACCGATAGGAGATGATTCCCGTTGCTCGAAGGCTTAAAAACCGTCCTCAGTCTGTTGCAGGGAAGAAGTGGTGTTACTTCAGCATTATCTCCAGAATCAATTTTGAAAACCAGGCAAACGCATTCCGTTTCCCGTTTTCTGTAAGGCAACACAGCCACAACCATGTCTCCTTCATTAATTCGTCCAACTTCTTCCTCGTCACCACTCTTACTCGTCACGGCACAAGGTCCTATTTCTTCCACGGTGGTGGTTTTCTCAACAACACAGCATTGTGGACTTTGTTTTGCCTGGTCGACTACACTGTTTGAAGGTACGCTTTGTTCGCTGGTTCCTGCTGGTAATGATATCAGCTCATCTTCTTTCAGCGATTCCTCCACCGGCTCCACTTCATTTGACAATTCCTCTTCCCTTCCTTCAGGTACGGTATTCTGCTGGGCAACATCCCTGTCTTCTTCCTCGTCACCACTCTTCCTCGTCACGGCACAACGTCCTATTTCTTCCACGGTGGTGGTTTTCTCAACAACACAGCGTTGTGGACTTCGTTTTGCCTGGTCGACTACACTGTTTGAAGGTACGCTTTGTTCGCTGGTCCCTGCTGGTAATGATATCAGCTCATCTTCTTTCAGCGATTCCTCCACCGGCTCCACTTCATTTGACAATTCCTCTTCCCTTCCTTCAGGTACGGTATTCTGCTGGGCAACATCCCTGTCTTCTTCCTCGTCACCACTCTTCCTCGTCACGGCACAACGTCCTATTTCTTCCACGTTGGTGGTTTTCTCAACAACACAGCGTTGTGGACTTCGTTTTGCCTGGTCGACTTACACTGTTTGAAGGTAGGTACGCTTTGTTCGCTGGTCCCTGCTGGTAATGATATCAGCTCATCTTCGTATGGGTCTAAAAACAAACAGGTTCTGTTCCCACAACAATAACTACCAACCTAATGTATTTGATAAAATAACGTTTTCTATGCAAGTAAAAAAAAAAAAAAAAAGTTGCTGTCAACTTTAGGAACCGAATGTCAACATTGGGATCAGACGATGTCAACCTAAGGTTCCACTTCGTTGAATTGAAAAATTCAAGCGTCCTGATACACTACGAAATTATTCAAATCCAAATATCACCTTAGCAACCAAATTAACTGTTTCCCCTAGTGTTGACACAGGAGTCAACATTAGGACACTAAACTATTTTGTGAGACCTAATGATGACACCGAACATAACCATGGTTTTCTATTGAAATTTAGGGTATTAATGCTTTACGCATTCTTCCTTATGTTATTCATAGAGCAGACGATGTGAAATGGTAATTTTTACTCACAATATTTCGCTTAAAAAGTCTAAATTTGTTGACTTAAATCACTAAGATGCGGGACAAGGTTGGCGTCGCTGGAGTATCTGCTGCAGCTGTCATCGGCTTCAATATCAGCCAGATGATTTATATATGATTTTATAACTAGTGGAGGAGGCCGACCTCAATAACTACATTCTTATCAGCAGAATGACGCCAATTTCGAGTACCTACAGTGGCACAATACCTTATTTTTACATTTTGAAATTGAAGTGTCAACATTTGGATTAGTGTCAACAATTGGTGCTTTTACCCTACCTATACGTAAAGAAATCTGAAAATGAATGACTATTGTAAACGTGTTCGGCACCCCATAAAACGTAAATAAAACTTCATAGAATGTATCATACATGCATTGTTGAAGCCCCTAGGTCAAGAAAAACGTTAAGTATCTATGAAGATCATGGCTTCCGCAAGAATTCCGTAGAATTTATTATTTAATGGAGAATTTCATTAATGGAGTATTTATTGAATTAAAAATTGTTGAAATTAATTATGTAACATCTAAAATTTCTGGCATATGGGCCAACCCCAGCCATTATAAACGGATTAAAAAATTATATTAATAATAATAATAATGATAGGTGATTTAAAAAATATATACATAAGGTCCAGTCGTTTATTCAACCCCCTGATAGAATTTCATGGGATTAGAATGTAAAACTTCTGCACGCCATGGATCCACACAAAGCATAAATAACTGTCAGTTGCTACAGTCCTGTACTTTTACGTGTTATCTTCCTGTATCTTTCATTTTACCTGTATGGCCTCGACGTCATCCTCATCAAGCTCAAAACTGGACTGATAACCCCTGTAGAAGGGAGCCATAAGCGCCGACCTGATGTCCGAGTGAGACAGGCCGAGAGAATGACCAAACTCATGGGCAGCCACTTGGAACAGGTTTGTCCCTAAAAAAAAGAAGAAGATGATGGAGAAAAGGAATCAGCACATTTCCGTTCACGCTAAGGTCTCCTCGAAACCCAACTTTTTTGATGGCCAGAAAAAAAAGAAAAAAAAAGAAAAAGAATTTCGTTTTTACGGGAAGAATAGATCAAAAGGAGAAGAGGAGGTTCGTTGACAGACATGAAAAAGCTTTTGCTGTCATGAAGATCGGAAGGCGAATTGGACACGTCGTGGTCACACCTGGAAAAGAATGTATGACAGGCGGGAGATTTCCTATCCACTGCACGTGAGCTAAAATACTTACAGTGAATAATTCAGGATTTTTATCATGAAGTTCTTTATTGAGTACATAACGAAGCAAATATAATTAAATTTAAAGTGAGTTCTGTCCGATAAGGTGAAAATTTGCTCTATGGCGTTAAACACAAATTCACCCAAGTTACGTTTCTCTCTGAGTTTTAAATAGATAGCTAAAGAAACTCAGGAAATTTATGGCAGCCCTTCAAGGGTCAAGTGGAAGGAACTTGCACTCCAGCTTGCGTGTCGCAAACGATTATAACTTCGCATGCGATCCGATAGCACTTGAAAATTGGTCATACCACTTCTACCTTTTCGTTCTAATCCGTTCAAGATATTAATATTTCACCTATTACTTCTTTTATCACTGTTTATTTCCATAATAGTATAGCGAGGTACATAGCTAGTCAGCAGACAAGGCACTTGAAGTAAAAATAAGAACGGATTCTACCCATACCAACCTTTTTATGGTTGGGATGTTGTACAGCATTAGGAGTGACTAAGTTTGATCGGCGTTTTCTGAGTCGCATTGCAAGTATGTAGTTACAAAGTTAAGTTTATTTTCTTATTGCTTTTGTATCGGTATGGAGATCAAAGGAGTTCTGGCATGAAACAAATTTTTCGGAACACCTTCAATATCTTGGTGTGTTCCAAATTGGATACAAATTTCTTGAAATAGGAGAAATTAATATCTGTATGCAAGCCTGTCTATTTCCCTATGGGTCTTTCTACCGATCTGCCTGTGTGACTAGTTGTCTATGAGTTCTGCCTTCCTGCAGATTAACGTAGATTCATATACAATTCGTGAAGATGTTTTTAGTTTGGGGTCTGAATCCTTGTTCAGTCGGTTCGATGACAGATTATTCAACTGCCACCTTCTATATCTTTAGGGGTATAGTAGCAGCAAAACAAAGCAAACACGGATAATCTCAAACATCATAATCGGATCACAGTTATCACTCCTTTGACTAATTCGGGAACAAAAGCTGTTTTGAGTTACTCCGGCTTCGATTTCTCCAGCTGCGGCATTGGAAACTCAAATATAATTTCAACACTTGAGCTTGCTGCTATTTTGATTGCTATATATCACGATATTTAGCTACCATTTTATGAAATGTAATTTTAGTGTAGGTAAGTAAGCCCTAACATAGTAACATTAACGTGTTTGATAAATTAGGGGAAAAAATGATACGGGGGTACGAACTACGTCGCTGAATAGTATAGAGCCTGTTTGAAACATTTAAGTACCATTCGCATGTTACGGTGCCACCTCGTTGAGTATGATTCAAAGCTAAAATCATTCCTATTCAACCTACAATGCAATATGAATCATTCGAACAGTAAATCGAGCATAATTCCTATGCAGTTTTCTGACTATCACCAAACCGAAAAGACATTCTGAAGCCAGCAGAGTAAAGCAAGTTTCATGTGACATAATGTTTCCGATACACAGTAGACAGTATTTGGCACAGTTTCAGGTTTCTTCTAGGCGTGAAGTGCTATGTTATCTGTGAAATTACTATTGTTTATTAAAATTTAGTGGCATATAAATAATGTAATATATGGCCAAGAAATAAATATAACTAATTATACAGTTGAAATGCCTTTACCGTGGTAAGAGTTGACACTCCATTTTTCAGCGTCGTCGAAATGAGCGTCTCCTCCGTAGACAGGGAAAAAGGCGTGAGCAAGGGTTCCACCGCGCCCGTCAAATGGATCGCCATCCCCGTGCTCGCCCGTCTCAAACCTCACTTCTATGTGCACTGGCCCTGATAAAATCAGAAAAGATAGCAGGCTTAAGATCATATTTATCCATTCTGCATCCTTGCCTCTGTACAGCTATTGTGAAGATCAATTCCTCCTATTTTAGACATAATTACAAAAGGAAAATAAAGTGATATGCTGGAGAATTACGAAGAAAATACCAAATTATGAGTGTGTGGATTGACGAAGCAGAGTGTTTTGGGTGCAAAATATTAACGTGGGCGCATCTCCAAATATTAGTAGGCTAACAAAGAACTCCATGGGAGAACTCTTTAAGGCTTTTCCCACAATATCTATCAACACTTGATTAGAATTGAGGACGTTATGCATGTTGATGGAATTTAGGTTTTTAGGTTTTGGTTTAGGTTTTTTAGGTTAGGTGGTTGGTTTTCAGGTTTTTAAAAATTTATATATATATATATATATATATAAATTTTTATATATATATACATTTTATTTCTGTTTGCAGGAAGAGTTGCAAACGTTTGATGAGGCGTTTATGATTAATGTACGGTTCCAAGCGTTTGGTTGAAGTTGTTGTATTTTGATGAATTACCATGTATTTTATATTTTTATTTGTGAATCGTACAGTAAATGTAAAACTACCAGATCAAAACGCCAAACCGACGGCGTACATCAACTAAACGCTCAACTAAACTAAACATCTATTAATGTGAATTATATGATAATCAATAATTATGAATGTAGCTGACCCTCCTATGTATCAGTTTTAGTGATAACTGATAACCAATTCAAAAAGGATCGAGAATAGAGGACAACAAAGTTTCCTGATTGATTTTGAAAAATTATAAATCCAAGTAACAGTTTCCAGTACTGATAATCGCTTAAATTTGAACACTTACCGCTTTTCTTTTGTGTAAATGTGAGTGGTGTGACGCCGCTCCAAACCTCAAAGGCTTTCTTGATCTCGAGGTCAGTGTCGGACTTCGTCAAGGCCTTAGGGTATTTGGCGATCTTATAAGTCAGATTTTTGACCCTCCATCTGCTCCCTGAAACAAACGTTGCAGATGTCAGCTCATTTCGTTATCCAGTCCAAGAATCTTAATAAGGAGCGAGGACTGGCCGTCCACATTTCTTTGATAATCTTCAGCTAAAAGAGCTCCCAAAAGACTCAAAGGCGCTTAGATCACTTTACTCCGTTATTTGAGATAAGGCAGGCTGTTCCTCTAACACGCGTTGTTAATCCGAAGGATATATTTTTGTTCGTGATAATACTAATCCGTCCGTGCAGCAGAACTAATGGTTGGTTTTAAACCTAAAGAGCCTAATCACTCAAACGGTACATGGTTTATTTATACTCGTATTCACACATCACGCAATACATCAAGAACCCCAAGCTTTTTTCAGGTTTTTTGTAACTCTCATAGAAAGAGAACGGATATAGAGCAACATTAACCACGATTCTGTAACTCACCTTAACATCAGGGAAATTAATATGGCATTTCAAAAATGTTTATTTTATATTGATTATAATATCTAAGCAGAGCTGATGTATGAGGTCCTGTCTCTAAATGGCGTGAATTCGCCTTGAGGATGAGTGCAGATGAGTCGAATTCACGCTATTTAGAGACAGGAGATCCCATTTAATTACGAATTTTGAGGCTATTTTACCATATTTTGCTAAAATCAATTCCATTTGTCAAGCGTTAAAAAATCGTAACGTCGCTAACTAACTGATCTCATTCGTCGCAGGAGAGTCTAAACTTTTGGATGGATGCCCTCGATATTTTTTGGCAGGTCCATTCGAGTCAACAAAAACTCTAAATGTAAGTGAAAAATAGGCAAAAAACTCCATTTTTACAGTTTTTCGGAAGGTTTTTTGGGATTTGGAGGGTTTGGATCAATGTGAAAAAAATAGGGGTCATATTTGGATTCGGCATGAAATTTCCTTAAAATTCAGCCCCATTTTATTTTTATGGGCGAAGTTTGTGGTGACCAGGAAAATACACCGTTAAGTTGTAATAAAAAACCATAAAAACGTCGAAAAAATCGTCCAATCGGACAAAACGGACAACTGATTTGGATTCAGCACCCTCGAAAACCCACATCCGTGATAAAATGAGGCCGGCATCTTTCACGTCACTATTTTTTTGTTGAGCAGTGTAATCTAACCGTCAAAATCGATCTAAATTGAAACTTATTTATTTTTCGGTTCACCGAACTGCTACTAGAGTGTGTTGTCACACCTACCGTCCCATGCTAGAAATTTTATAAGAGAACGGTTGAAAACCATAATTTTTTGAAACAGTTCCGGGCCAAAAACTGGAATTGGTACAAGGAACAATTACTCGGAACGTTCACAAAAGAACGCCGAGTCTGTCACCTTCCCCTCTCATTCCAGATCATACCACCTCCAAGGTAAAAGCTCTCTCATTGTGCGTATAGCAATTAACTATAATTCATACCCAATTCATTTATATTTATAAAACAATTACTATCCTCGCTATACTCTCACCCTCTTGCCTTATCTTCTTACCTATTATTGAATTGTATTCAATTTATCTCGTCATCAGAATAGTCAGAGAATACTCCCTCTTTATCTCTTCCTTGGAGTGTCATTTAAAGAAAATAGGTAGTAAAACGTCTAAGTGATTAATTTTTTATCTCGTTTAATAACCCTTAATCTCAATAAATATAGTAAATATTGTAAAGAAATGACAAATTTAATTACGACAATCACTGAAATTGTCACATAATTATGTCAGCCAGCTCCTCCCCACTAGAATGTTTGATTTCTTGAGACATACACCATCTCTACCACCGAAAACATTAATATTGAAATGATCTTTCAACTTCCTTGAAGTTTGGACATCAAAGGCAAGATCATACAAGCAACCATAATTTAGTCATATCTCGCGTCAATCACTTCGTATTTTGAACATGTCTTAATATATCTTTACTTTATTTGAAGAATTACTTCTTGATGTGTTCTGCAACGTTGATCCTAATACTAGAATTTATTGACTATAGTTTCCCATGGAGACTGGAAGATAGATAAGTAGGTACCTACCATCGAATAGAGGATTTCTCCTGGCCAGATTGACACTGATAACTTTATCATTACAATTGATACGCTGAGAGTGTTTATTCATGCACTATACATAACATCTTAACAAGAAGCAACATAACATAAGAACATAACATTTTAATAAGAAATGTTTTGTTGCTTTCCTTTGTTTGCGATGTCGGGAACTAATAAGACTTTACGTTGTGACTCCTCGTCATCATCGACACGATGATGAGAAGTTTCCGGATTATCTTATTCAAACGTTATTCAAAAGCTATTCTCTCATCGGGGTGAAATTTAGGCCGTCGAATCAACTGTTGGCTAAAATTTTGCAGATCTTCCCCGATGGAGCAAATTTGTATTGGAACGAGCCAACGTTTCCAGTTGATTATGTTGAACTTGTAAATATGTTAATTATTTTTGTTTGCGTGTTACTAAATAAAAGTTCTCACTTCTTGTGTTGATCGCATTGACACTGCATTACATTATTGAAAAATAATAATATTTAATAATTTGATCATCATTTTTCATCCATGTAGTAGAATAGTATACTAAGATTACAGTAGTAAAGCAAAAAAGCGAACTAAAATTAATTAGAACGTTACTTCATTGCGTTGCTCTTCATGTCAAAACTGAAATAATCTGTTGTAATATGGGTGCCACAGCCTGAAATCCGAGATCAGCACTTTCTACTGAGCTCTGACGTGTCGTCGTTGTAGGTCAGTTAACGCCAGCTAATTTGTCACTCGGCCAAACGGTTTCGTTGCGAGTACATAACTAAATAGCTTCTGAATGTTCGTTAGTCACCGGCGTGAAGGAATGTTTTCGTTATGTACCCTCCGAAGACGGTTTGAGAAACGGTCTTCATTGATTTGCAGATGAGGATGCAAGTTGGGGGTCCTCTTCTGGTGTAGGGCCTATTAGAATGTTAATGTCGGCGGCCTATTGTTTTTTCTTTCAAGGCCAGACCGTGGGGATTCCGATTGAAAACAAATCGTTCATTGACCGACGAAAGAGGCGAATTTATCCGGCAAATCGCGTGTTTATCGGTTTGTGATTGATATACCTTTCGCCCTTGTGACTTCAATGCTCTTGTTTCCGTAACCCTTGTTGAAAAGGGTTACGGAATCGGATTCGTCCGGCAGGGGTAATGCGAATTGGTCGACGCCTATTAGGTGTTTACAATCGCTAGTATATAGATTACGTGATACATCTACGTGATTACGCCATAATGCTAAAACCAAGATTTTACTCAATTCTTTGTAATCAAAACAACTGTTTTGACATTTACATGTCTTTGCATTGGCACATAGACTCGAAAATCGCCACAAAGTCACGAAGAACCCGTTTCGCATCCGATAAACAAAGCGAGCTTGGTCGCTAAGGACTAATGTTAACAGTTAAAGCTTAGTATGTTTCGTTGCTACGATTTCGTCAACCATCTGTTATAGCGCTGGGGTATTTCAGTATAACGCCTTCGTCAGTAGAATTCGTCTTTCAAATGCCCGAAAACCGGCAATACTGGCAATTTCGATTCCTGAACATTACCATGGAGGGATACAAATGTCTCCCTGTGTTGTAATATTACTTTCTAAACATCTCAGAAGAATATTTTGAATGAATCTTACCTACACTTGGTAGGTGTCAATATCTACTTTGGATTGTCTATCTAGAGTTTGTATGTAGCTTTATTGGTGATTTATTGCCGGCCGCGAGAATGAATGGGGCCGCAAGAGTAGCGCTTGCTATGGGTACTCCCGTGAATTTCTGTGGAACTATGGACGTTTACTTGGCTAAAGTACAAGTGGAAAATATTCGACCAGTAGAACAACAGTGCTGAATCCCTGCTGTCAGACCTCGTTGTGCTGTTACTATAAATTCTAAAACATAAGGCATTACCGGCCTACTTCCTCCAACTGAAGAACAATACCACGTTATCTAAGGTCCCAACTAAAGCATGATACTTTTCTACTGGTACTCGGCTATTTTCTAGTGAACTATACAAATTAGATGCAGGGAAGATACAAAGTAGAATCAGGAACATTTCATCGCTCTTTTTAATTTTCGTAGTGGCTGTAGACCCTTATTCGGTTTTGATGTATTAGAACCTAGGCCTTCCTTGGAGTTCAATAAACTTACATTTCAAGTTTCTTTGGAATTCTTCCACACTTTCGAGCCACAGATTGCAGCAGAAGGACAGAGGAATTTTTCAAAAATGCCAACATGGATTCTACGCGTCATGAAATGCAACAACAAACTTTAAGAGGGGTTTTAACCAGTTTGTTCATTGAAAGAACAATGAATGGAATGCGGTTTTCAGGACTTTTTCAAGTCATGGGATGAATAATCAAAAATTTCGTTGATATTGTCAAGGCGAAAACTGAAAAAAATGTACAACGCAGTTAATTGAGGAGAAAATTTGAATCTGGCTTCTTTACTGCTGAAGATAAGGGAGACTGTGTGGGACGTTAGTGCATTTTATGATCCAAAAAGTGGAAGGAATTTCGAAGTTTAGCTTCCATAAGTAAAGGAGCCCTATTCATTTTCTTGATGTCGGAACATCAGTAGCGAATGCTAACATTACATTAAAAGCTTTTCTGCAACGGAAATCCTGATAGCTACACATCAACGCACTATTCTAGTTTTTCCCGACTGCAACATTGCACTATATTGGTTCTCCCAGTCCATCTTTTCTCTCGACCAATGGGGTTCAAACTCCCTTTCACATATGACTGTATAGGCTGTCTCTCTCTTCTAACGTACTAGAACAGTTGTTACTGATGACAAACATTTAAACTCTTTATTTCGTCGAAATAGACAACGTTTTCAGTTAATTCCTTATTTTTCACCCATGTATTAATGTCAAACATGGAGCTGTGAGTACTTGTTTGTAAAGTTGGTGTACTTGGTACTCTTTTATCAGAATCCGTCAGTTTCATTGTCGTTAAAAAAAAGTCCATACCTCACACATAAAACGTCTCTGACTAAAATTACGTCCCACGCTTCTGATTTGGGACGTTGACACCACTTTATTTGCGTACGAATGTTGTTTGCAAATAATTTACATCGTTCAGGTTTAAGTAACATATGTCTATGTACCACTTCAAATTGTAGATAGGTATTCATTTTATATAATTTTTAATTTTTGTTACGGGATATTTCGTGTTGCGTGCAAGAGAAACTGCAAAACCTCGTAAGGTAGGTAATTTAGTTGGAAGTCGAGCTATGCGATGAGGTAATGAATAATTTCTTCGCTTTATTACTCCCGAATTTAGCTCATAATATGGGAGCTAGGATTCAAAAGTAAACTAGCGTTCAATAATTCCCTCCTCCATCCTAATGCCACTTAGTAGTTACAATGAACCATTTCCTATCGTCACTCCGAGATTAAAATACCCCTAGCACATTCCACGAACCTACTATGAATTATGAGAACACCACAAAGGAACCATTAGCGGCTGACAAACAAGAGTTTGTTTAAAGAATGTTTGCCCTTTACCTTCTATCCCCTCAGTCAATGGAGACCAGCTGTTTTCCAAGAACGTTGCTGATACTTTGATGTTCTCGTATGGTTCCTATAATTTTCGAGGAAATGGAGTCGATCATAGAGAGTCTTTGTACTTCTCGTATTAGTATTTCTCGTATTCACGAAAACAAGCTGTTAGAGCGAGCATGATGAAACCTAACTTTTTTTGCATAGATTCCTACGAAAATTCGCTAACATATCTTTGTAAATCAGAAATTTTCGACATTGTCAACGAACCAGATAATAATATTCATAATTATAATTCATAGTTATAATTTTCATTTATGAAAATCCAGAAGCAACTTTCTGCTCCTATGTGTTCCTCAGTTGACCCCTTTCCTTTTTGTCTGTTTCCAATTAAAAACCTGATATATGTATGGTTATCATCTGTCTGTGTATGGAAAAACTTCGTAGAATAATATTAAAAAATGTTGATATATACTTACAGGTGCTGTAAGTCACTTCACTGCCATCAAATAAATAAGCGTGTGTGAATAAGCTAACGTTAATTTCTTTTAACGTCGATTTTTCATGATCTATATCAGTCCTATTTCGTTTAAACTCGAAAGGTGATTGGGTCCAGGCTGATGCCTTATGTATTTTATCGCAATTAATTGAGGAATAACTGTTGGCCATGCTCAACATTAAAAATGGTAGAGACTGATTAAACCTTCGAGACTAATGCAACGATCTTTATGAAATTTTCAAGGATTGTGTGGGTTAACCTAAGAATAATGGGGAACTTTCACTGTTTGAATTTCACACTTTTGACCTCAGATTCGAATTTGGCGGACCTGAAAACCCCTTAGAAGCAATTTTCAGCTTAAAAGCAGTGTAGTTTGGCCAATAAATGGGTAGGAAGATCCTGAGGGTTCCCCCCACGCAGGTGGGGGCTTTGAAGTCATAGGCAAATGAATTTCAAAAACCGTTTTACTGGTCAGATACTCATCATACAACACCTTTCATGAAAGCTCTCGTTCACTTCTTTCTATTGGGCAAATAAAAAATAACCACAAAAATTCCCAATTTCCTACCTTTTCCATCGCCATATTTACCTTAGATGATGTATACCATATTTGCCGTTTGATTCATAGTACGATATGAGTATGTGCAAACACGAATCATAGCGCTACTGCGTATATTAGCATGTCTGGGGTTAACACTCTTCTATTTTGCACTCTGTCGTTTAGACTCGTTCTTTGTTCTTAAACTAATTCTGTACTTCCATGGTACAGTAAGTGAGGACACTTTACTGCCCTCCCGACTTGGCAGACGTATATTACTTTTCTCGCAAACAATCCCCATCTAATGTGAAGATCAAATTGATATCGATCAGAAAACTCTAGTAACCAATTATTTAGTCTTTCTGTTTGTTTTATGTTTCTTTGTCTATCTAATTAGAAGCCTTCAATTTAGAGATGGGTTTGAGGTAAGGTCCTAATTTCTAGAAACGTTCTTAATTTCTAGAGTTCGTATAGTTGTATAGTTAAAATATAATATTGTGGAATATAAAACCTAAATGTATGATTTTAATAAGCTCAAAGATTCAAGCTGTCAGACATCGTATGCAGATAATTTCTCTCAAGTTTGCTCTGAATACACTGTACACCTCTGCATATCAAGTATGCCACATACTTAAGAAGTCATGGGTGTTTGAGCGATGTTTACAAAAGCCTTGTTTTTCCAGAGCTCTACCCTACATTTTAACCCAAACGAGGGGAAGTAAAAGTGTCATTCTCGAGAAAAAAGAAGGCTAACTTTCTCCCTCCCTCGTCATATTTGCAAGTTGATGCTCCAAAAACTTACCGACCTGTTTTGTCTGTTTCGGAAAACAAAGAGGAGCGTCAGAGCAGAAGGAGGACCCGTTACGCAAGGCTACTTAGATGCTAATTGAGAAGGAAGCGCGGGTCATTGGTTACGGATTGTCCAGCGCGACGCTTCCTGCCCTGGCGATTTAACCTTGCGCCGTCCACAGAGTCGAAAAGAGATTACCGGGCTGCGGCCAATATGGGAAGCCTATCGGGCATACGCAGATAGACTACTAATTTTCGTTTGAGGAACTTTGTCTCTCAGAATTCTGCATTCATCTGGCACTTAAATTATTGTGACTGGCAACAGCTTGATATATCATCAGCATAATCTATTTTTTATATTCACGAATTTTCACCAAGTGCAACGGTACCCTCATTGAATTTTCCCGTAGAACTTTCTTGAACTATTTTTCTGGCTGCTGGTTTCCATGCAACGCTTGAAAAATGATAAGTAAACGATTTAGCTCACTCAGCGGATCAGGATGTATACAATGATTTCATTCATCTGTTAATTTCTTAGATAGAAATTTCTATTACATTTCAACTTCATAGGCTAAATTGGGCATACGCAGATAGACTACTAATTTTCGTCTGAGGAACTGTCTCACAGTTTCTGCATTCATCCGTCACTTAAATTATTGTGACAACAAGCAAAAGCTTGATATATCATCAGCATAATCTATTTTTTAAATTCACAAATTTTTACCAAGTGCAACGGCACCCTCATTGAATTTCCCCGTAGAACTTTCTTGAACTATTTTTTTGGCTGCTGGTTTCCATGCAACACTTGAGAAATTATCAGTAAACGATTTAGCTCACTCAGCGGATAAAGATTTATATCATCATATCATTCATCTGTTAATTTCTTAGATTGAAATTTCTATTACATTTCAACTTCTTAGGCTAAACAGGAGAGAATTATGGATCCTGGTCGTTCTGCTGACCAGGATCCTGTCATTTCATTCACTGTTGTTTAAGTGAGTCTCCTCAACAAATTTCAACTTCATAGGGAGAATATTAGAGAGCCCACTACTATTGTTTCCACTACCTACTTTTGTAAGACAATTTCGAACACAATTTCTTAACATTTTCCAGCAGTTAACTCAATGATAAATCGGTTGTTGTCATTTTTTTATAAGATGTATAATTTCATGCCAACCATTGTAATCCTTTAAAAAAATTTTTGAAGAAGAATAACTCAAGGATCATTCCATGCTAAAATTGTTTGTCACTGTCCTTTTATCCTAAGCTACTGGTCTAAATATTATGGGAATAGCTTAAACTTGGCTCAAAAATTAAATTATTGATGTGCCAGAAATCTCAGGTTCAATCAATCCTAAGAGTACTTCAAGTGTTGAAATTTTGAAAATTCAATATCTCAAATACTTCTGAAATGATAAAATTTTGATTTAAACAGAGCCCAGTTCAATGAATTGAATGAGACCAACCGGAGTTAGACTAATTGTTTACGCTTATCTGGGAAGAAAGGCTATTATAATACTAAATAATTAACCGCTTTGTAGTAATTTAAAGCGTTTTTACCATGTGCAGACCCGCTAAGCCTGCATTTTTTTCATAATAGATTCTCAAATTTTCTGTTAGGAATTTAGAATATTGGTTAGGATCGGACAGAGGAATCCAATATCTCCTTCCGAAGAATGGAAGTCGTGCTAAGAGTCCTTAGGCAATCATGCCTTGTGGTCTCCCCCCAGACCAGCTGGGAAGATCCTCATGATAGGAGACTGTACACACAGTCAATGTCCTTGGCAGATGCCAAGCACCCGTTTTGACCTACCTACGGGTCGAGACAGGCGTTCTAGCTCGCTTTTCCAAATATGCAGGTTGGTACCCGAGTTTATGGAAATCCACATAACTCTAAATGCCGAGATCCGAGAATGGAGACTCACCCCTGCGAGTCAACTTCCACGGACCTCTACCCCACATCTGCAGAATTGACGGCATGTTAGGGGTGGTGAAACCACTGCCCCCACGAGTCCAACCTCAATTGGGGGGCAGGCGGGGGTACTTCGACAAAGTCTATGCACCTGTAGCCTGGGATAGGATCGGATAATGTAAACAACGAGTAAAAAGAATTTTTTAGGAATAAAACCTATGACCCATGGTTTTTAAGTACAGTATACCATATAATACCGCTGAGAGCATACCATCGCTCTTTTAGAGTGCAATGATATTCAAAAGTTAACTCTTAAATATATATATTTTTTTAATTTAAAAAAATCTATTTAGAACGTTTTGTATTTGAGTTATAGGATTTATCGAAGCAGGGAGGTTTTCTTCACCTGATGTTTTCTCTTTTGTTGTTTCAAAATTCCTCACCTCTTCAGTCTTCCATGTAGGGAATTCCAGGTCCGTCTTCCAATCCAAGCGATCGAATAACCTTTCTTGTGCCCCTTAGTCGAAGAGACACAGCTCTGATTATCGACACTTGGGTTCGTACCTTAACCCACCCTAACACTTGGGTGTACGGCTTGCACCACTTCATAGCTAGCGTACTTCCAGAAGATTCCATACTCCCGATGGACTGCACCGTCGCGCGAACAAATAAGTGGCGTGAACTCTTAAATATTCATCAAAATCTTGTGAGAGATGGGTTATGAATGTGGGAAGGATTCGTGGACACATAAAAGCTGATATACTAGCAGGTCATAACAAAGGTAGAAGGTATTGGGCGAGATCCGTTGGTTGAACAATTAAGATTATTGGCTCGTATTTTAATATTCATCGTAGTGTGAATCCATGAACCATGAGTTCTTTGGACTTTCAGATAATCCATATTATTTCAGCAAAAGCATGAATGATAGGGTTTGTTTTTGAAGCAATGATCACCGTGAATAAAATTCATACTTTCCAATACCAAATTGATAAAATAAGAAAACTTCTGGTGCCTACATATCTAAAGCAAAATTTCGTCTCAAATGCTTACATTTTCTTTCAGCAAAATGTTCCGCACGTCACCGATATGGAATGCATTTCCTGAATTAATCGCTTCTGCATGATGAGCCCCCAGTGGAGCGGACACTGTCAAAAGAGCCTTGTCACCGGTGGAACCGATTATCCGTCATTCTGCTGTGAACTTCCGTAATGTCATATATTTTGCGGAAGGTCCTCTGTATTATTATCTCTTAATAGCTGAAGAGAACTTCCGCCGCACTGGTTTCACCCACCCACGACACCGCTGACAGATGAACTTGACTTGTCATCCTTTTGATATTATACTGTATCACACGGAATATGAGGTCAAAATCTCGCGATACTTCACCAGATATTTTGGTAGTGCTACCGGTATTATCTTATCTTCGCGTAATTATGGTTATAATTGATAATTAACGCATACATAATTATAAAGATAAAAATTAATTTATCTTTGGTATTGTTTGTTACTGATGATGACTTAACCGTCGAAATCAATGTAATTGTAACGCTTTATTTTCATGGAAATAGACAGCGTTCTTCATTGGCTCCTGTTTTTCTTTAATTTATCCTCTTATTTGAACTAATGATGAAATAGAATATCTATGGAACGGTAAAAATGAAATTGTGCTGAGCTATTTTGATCAACCAGTTGATTTCAAAGAGTTTCAGTCATGCATCATGACCGTATTGGGCTTCTTCGCGTACAATATTATATTAAATTGTTTCGAAATTTTAGCGCATTAAGTGCGAATAGATCGGCAACTATACTTATATAAATGCGGAAGAAGAAAAACTTGTAAAAAAAATTTAATAATAATAATATTAAGCTTCACAAATAAAATTTTGGATTTACCCTTTTTAATAGTTATTATAGTTTTTAAAGCTTATTTTAATGAAATTTAGGTACATTTTTCAACGTAATTTCTAGCTTAAAATTTTCACACTTTTCAAATATTTCACTCATATTTCACTGAATAAGTAACATGTTTTTTTGAGCCATTGGTGGTGAATCGAGGGGTGGGTGGTTGGGACCCTTAGTAGCTTCCCCATTCCGTATCACTCACCAGAGGGTGCCTCAGTTTTTTCACCACTTCTCTCCTGATCACCATCAGATGAATAGCAACCAATCATGCGAGTATTTCTTACTTTAATAAGTTCACAATGTTTTTCGATATTTATCCTTATCCTCATGTACAATATTAATAAACCTTTATTTAACTCTCATTTAATATTAAGATCCAAGTTCCAGCCCCTAGTTCAATCGTATTGACCCCTGTTGTAGTACATAATTTGTGAGATGAATTGCGTTTGATCGTGCACCTGATCTTTTCTGAAAATTTTGATATAATTTCTATTTTTCCTCGTTGAAATATGTTATGGAAGAGTTATCTAAAACAACACGCTTAGAGTTATACACACACACGCTTAAAAAGTTGAATTTTATAAAGTTGTCAATATGGTCCAACAAAAATTGCAATATTAATCTGTCAGATGAATTGCGTTCGGTCTTGTTAGGATTTTTATCGCGCCTGGCGAATGTTTAAACAAAGTACCTATATATAATGATTTTTAGCAGTCATTTTTAACTGATTATTGACCAACATTTTTTCTTTAAATATTTCTTTCAATGCAACCTCAACAAAATCATGCTCTCCAACAAAATCATCCATTTTTGTGTAGAATGTTTGATTTTTTGGCGAAAGAACGAATTTTTTATCTGAATTACATAGAATATCAAAATGGTTCAAAAAATTATGATGATATAGATAAAGTTCACTCCAATCAGCATGAATTACATTTCTAGAATTCTCCAAATGCGCTGTCTGGTCTTAAACTGAGTCAGAAATTCACGTATGTGTGTTTGTATGTTCATCACGTTGTGTATAATTTAGGAGCTATTGAGAACGGTAGAGAAACGGTACTATAGATCTCGGTGGTGCTTTAGCTTTTAGGAAGTCAAAAAGAAAAATCATATTTTGAGCTTTTGTAAGCTTACGCTTGAAAGATTTACAAAAAATTTGATCATTATCAAGTTAGTTAGGGGGAGGGAGGAGATGATTCATAACCTGCGCATGCAAGTGATTTTTTTTTTTTTTTTTTTTTACTTTTCTTCCAAAAGAATCCAACATTTTGATGTAATTTAGACGGGTTTATGTTCGCTCTTTTCAAGGGCTTTAAGAGCATCAGTTTACCGTTAAAACGAAGAAAATTTAATAATTTTACTCTGAAAATACTTCAATAGCGGATATTGGCAACATTTATTCCTTTTAAAATGATCGTTTACGTACCTTTCGGAGGAGTCCGTCGTCACTAGCAAGTTGAGTACCGGGGCGAGTGCTTTCGAAGTAAAGACATCAACATCAGGCCGTCGAATCAGCACTGAAGTCAGTCAGTCGGTCTGCTACATTATAATGTGAAGAGGGGTCTGTGACGGGAAAGGGAGGAGAGGTGGTGGTAATGGTCGGGTGGAGGGGAAGGGAAGAAGTAGGAGTCCGTGTGCTGTGTACTGCTTCGACGGCCTGATGATGATGTCTTTACACAGCAAGTGCTCACCCCCAGTACTCGACTTGCCGAAAGGTGCGTAAATAATGATAATTTTACTGTTACTACTAGAGGAAGTAACCAATTAGATCTAATACCGATATTCCTTTTTTTTTTTTTTTTTTTTTTTTTTTTTTTTTTTTTTTTTTTTTTGTGAATGTATGAATTTTTTAATTTGAATCAAATACTACCTGATATGACATGTCATTCAAGCCGATAATTGCCCATATTACTGTTCTGTATCGAATTGCGAAAGAAATTCAACCACAATAAGATTTACTACTCGATACTCTGATCAATTTTGTATATAATTCAGATATCAACAAATATAGAGATAATGCTCAATATATGCTTCATCTCGAATACTAAGTCACATTTCGTAAATTTTGAGGTAAACTATGCTAACGGAACCTAATAAAAAACAGAGAATTGTAGTGATTCTTACAATTCAGTTCGTTAAAAATTAATGAAACAATCCATGGGGAAACGTGAAACGATGGATATCAACAGGCAGACATTAAAGTTGTTCTAAATGTAATGGAAACTGGAAACCCAGCCAAATTCAGAAGCTAAGAAACACTTCGTAGTTTTTTTATTTTGATAAACCTATTAAAATCCGCAGGAACTTGAATGTTTTCGTTATGTTCTGCGGATATCAACAAGTTTTATTTTATAGCCGAGACAGACAAACGATGGAAACGAACGCATGTAACCTCAGCTTTTTGGAAAGATGCCACTTCTGAAAGCTTAACAGGTTCCACCACGCTGTGAGAATGGGAACCAACGTTAATCCTCCATTTCACGTGAATATTATCTCTCTTACGAACAATTATATTATAATACGCCAAATAATTGGAATCATGACCTGAGAGATAGTACCACGTTGTTTGTTGATGAATTGGGAGCGGCTATGGATTTAGTTAGTTATTTGGTGCGAGATTTGAAATTGAAATTTATACATTCGAAATCGGCAATCGAAGGCTCAGATATCCAGAGTGGCATCAAAAACACCTGTACAGAATTACAAAAACCGTACATTCGATTTCAATGAAATGTCCAGGTGACTTTCAGAGATTGGTCCTTTGGTGGCCTCTCATGAGGATTGCTTTCATCACATCAGCAGCCCCTCCGAACTCGCTTAAATACTCGAAGTTCTTTGTAAATTGAACTGAGGTCCAATACATTCATATATATTTACCATAACGATGTTATAAGGATATTATAAAGATAAAAATACCCATAATCCCATAAGGATAATATTTTTAAAGGATACTCAAAGGATGTTATGCCTACTAAGAATCCTATCTATCGATATTATAAATTTCATTACAAACGGAATTTTTCATGAATTTTTTTGTATTAAATCCAGTCGTTGCTTGCAAAAGGCAAAACCCCAATACTTACATATTGCAACCGAACCGTCTTATTTAACAGAGGATTTCAGGAATTACTCACATTGGGTTTAACCTCTGTAAATTCAGTTTTAACCAATTGATTGGTAGTTCGTACTTTTATGTAAAAATTTTCAGCATTCTAATTTTTACACGCTTCTACGAAGTTGTCTAATTCATTCAAGTCAAGTGAATTTCTAACTAGTTACCCTCAAACATTTGATGAGGAGTTTTGCTCACATATTTGGCTCTTATGACAATATAGTATAGTAAAACAGTATAGTATTTAGATGAAGTCTTAAAGTGTATACAAAGTAGTGGATTAACTTTTTCCCCACAACCATCTTGATATCCACTGAATGGGTTTGACTATTAGAAGCAGATGATTAGCTGAATGATTTTATTTTAAATCCAATTAGTCGCCTTCCTAAGATAACTTATTACTCTCTATATTCATAAGCCTTATTGATATCGGTTTTAAATAAAACAGTAGAATCAGTTAAAATTAATGCTATTCTAAAATCTAACCAAACGTTTCGGATAATAGCAGAGATAGATTAAAATGAAATATAATCAAACAACTTCGAAAAAAATATGTTTGCCATGCACTTAAGCTAAAGAAAGGTCTTGCAACTATGCCTAATAATGTGTGCCTCTTGTACACGATTGTCGCAAATCGTTACAAAATTCATTAAATACTTACAAACTAGATAATTACCTACCTTTCAAAATATTGAATAATGAGGGTAACTAGTTTAACTAGTTTAACTAGTTTAATGATTTTTTGCCACACATCTTTAGAAGATTTTGTTATACCAAGTTACCTTAAGACGTTAATTTATTTTTAGTCACACCACATGGCCAGTATTGACAGTTACTCTGTTTGGAAAAGTATTTGCCTTCAAAACAAGATAGGTTTATTTTGACATGGATATGTCTTTGCTCTGGGGGGTCAACCAAAAATTTCCGTCACGCAAAATGTGTGTCACAATTTCAGTGTTTTTCACGTTCAACCCAGCCGTTGCTAGGGGAACGGAACTTTTCATCGCACAGAAATCGTTCGCCACTCGTTGGAAAGCGCTTGATTTATGTATGTGATAAATGTTCACACCTCAAGCTACCAATTTCCCCCTCCTTACGTACCTGGCTACATTCCTAAACTAAGTTGATTGGACTATAAACAATTTTAATAAGCCGGTTACAATATTCTTAACGTAAAGCAATAGCATCATTTACTCCACTCCATAGGAAACATTTTCATCCTCTTGACAACAGTCGACTGTTAACAACAACTCATTGTAGTGGCTTCTCTCCACAGTTATTTTCAACATTTCTATAAGTACCTAAACCGTTGTTTTGTTGGAATTAGTCGGGATGCGGCCCAGGGATTTGTTTAAAGTTAAAGGATTTGTTTACAACTCTCGAGGACAACCATTATGAAATCCCCAGTCAAAGACATAGTGGACCTCGTTTTTATCATTAAAATGTTGACTTAGCAATCAAAAATCATCGATAAATCTTATTATTTTTACCATATAATACATAATATGTCGTTATTTTCCCAGGTTTGGTTGTATTTCGCTGAATGAATTGCTTTTAATTTTTGCTAAAATAGTTTTGTTCGGTATTCAAAAAATTCCTGGTGCAAATTCGAAGAGTTCATTCTACGAGTAAAATGTAGATATACTTTATCGTATGTTCTTAAAGGTTTATCAAACGCACAGTATTTCATACACACCTGTACTTCCTTATTCTTCCAAGTTTCCTTAAAAGGGTTCTATGATATCTTATCAACCTTCACGTTTATAGCTATAACATTTGTTTGCAATATCCAGGAGATCGGAATTCATACTTTCTATTTATGGTCTTCAAGTGGATTCCCATTACTACATGGGCTTGGCTTCATTGATTCTCTCATCAGCTCAAAATGTCACCTATTTGTTCAACGTGACTGGAAAAAGTATGAATGCTTACCTTGCAAAGCGTACCGTCGGCTCCTCGACGATGTGGCGTAGCCAACCTTGTCCTTCACGCCGCATCTAGGCAATCTCATCGTGGCTTTCGTTTCTTCGTCCAATTGCCCTAAACAAAGGAAATTAAATTATAACGCTGCAAATTATAACACAGAGGTTTATTTTTTCAGTATCAGGTTGCCCTTCTACGCAGAAACACTTGTCTATTATAATTATTAAACGAAGAGGCATAAATTATCTAAATTTAACTGCAGAACCCTAGAGACCTACCGAGGACAGATTAATTATATTAAATGAAACATCTACACTTAATATTATTATTATTAGTCCTCCTGCATTTAGTAGGAGCTGATAACTAAGTAAAATAGTACGTCGGATTCTGAGTATATTTACATTGACGTAAGCACCCACCAACTGAAAATTAATGAGATACAATATTTCAGCAACCTACGCCTCACCAGTCAGCAGTCATCTATAGGTAACAAAACTCATTGGTCACAGTAGATCAGGTCACAGTAGCCCATCTATAGGTAACAAAAGTTGTAATTAACTCAATTTCGTGGAATGAGAGTTCTTATTTTTAAACGATTCAAGTGGCATTGGACAAGGGGACACTGCGAGTGTATTCTAATAGGGGCCTTGTTGTCCTCCGTAACTATAAGGATATGCAGTGCCATCGTAGACTTTACAAAAAATGCCTCTCTGCCCTTAAATTGGTTTTTTGTATTAAGACCTTCTTTTGTAAAGTCTTGTTATAATTTGAAGTGTTTAAATGAAGAAGCGTTGCCATTGTAGACTCCACTGGCAGATCAAAGGTGGAAAAACAACAATAAAAACATTCCAAAGAGAAAGGCATCGCCACACTGTGCCACAATGAGTTCAGCGATTACCACCGTTAACCCCTACAGCGGATAAAAAGCCCATTGAATCCGAATTCCAAATTGAATTCCAAAAAATCTATTGGAATTAAATCGCGCGGATTTTCGGTGGATGGACGGATTTTATTTTTATTCGTTTTTTGGATTCTACTCATCTTGAGACTTGATCCGATTTTTTTAAGTAGTGAGGAGGGGGAGAAGGGGGGGGGGGGAAGATTATTTTCTTGGTCGATTATAAAGGTTAGTTATTGAAAATAATAAACCAAAAACAGATCTAGTCTGTTATGTGTTGCAAACATAGGAGGTCCCTTGGCATTGGCATCCAACTAATCTGAATTATTACAAGGGATTGACTTCTTGATGGTATATGTGTTCATGAGACCAGTCCGGACCACCGATCTAAGTAAATAACTGATCAGGTAAAATCTCTCCAAGAGTGGTTGTAGACGAGCTTACACCAGTTTTGACTATTTACACAGACCAGTGATCTGGATTATAGCTACGCTTGAATCTCAAAAATACCAGTCACGTCCTTTGTAAATGTCCAGATTAGTTGGACAAACCGGCTGAGGGCCTAGCGGGGTGATAATCTTATTAGGACTGCCCATCCACAGTTTCTTCTTCTTCATTAAATTTACAATTGATTGATTCATGATCCATCCGTCAGGCTTTTATGGCCAATGGGGTTGTCAGGGTGAGACGGATATAAGTAGAAAAAATTCTTCTCTGAGTTTATTTACTGGCAAGCTTTCCACATCAAAATGTCATCTTCAGGCCCCTCCGTTTCTGTCTAGTATCCTCTATCGCTCATCTGTGATATAACTTGACCGTGGAGCAGAGGCAGATGAGCGATAGAGGATAGGTACTATACTAGACAGAAACGGAGGGGCCTGAAGATGACATTTTGATGTGCAAAGCTTGCCAGTAAAGAAACTCAGAGAATAATTTTTTCTGCTTATATCCGTCTCACCCTGACAACCCCATTGGCCATTAAATTTACGGTATTAATGTAGCAGGGTGGCTTGATGCGATCCGAGGGAGGCCTGGCGCGACCTTGAGTTACGTTGGCGTTGTCAGAAATGAAATCAAGGATAATTTATTAATACAGTTCATGATACATGTAATCCAGCCTAGAATATAGCCTAATGAAGCATTATGTTTTAATCAAACTTCGAGAAATACTCAATATTGATGATTGTGATAAAATCGTTAATAAAATTAATATAACGGTTCTTTTCGGCTTATTTATTTTTATCAAATAGTTTTTCCCTTAGCCTGGGAACCGATGAGTAAACATTCGATTGGAGGATGTGTGGTTTGCCGTGAGCTTGGAACTCATGCAAGGTAACGGCGGCAGGAAGCGACGAAAATGACCTTTAATAGTCAGACCGCGGGAACTAAACAGTTTAGTTATTCAATTGGACGTATTCTATATAAAAAGCCTTGTTCCTCAAGTTTATCCGTAACGACCGGAATCTTCCAAAAACGGGTCGACAGATTAATGAACGAGGATATAATGAAAATAAAATGATTATTATTATACAAGTGGGCAATAGGAATATTGAAAGATTTAATTACTGATTAAATGTTGAATCCACATTTCTGTGCACTTATCGGCTTCTGGAATTGTAAAATCCGTTTGTACGATGCTAAATGTACGGATACAGAATATGAGGTCCCCAAAAACGCCTTCCCCCCCTTCCTGGTCAAAAAAATAATTTTTCTTTTTTTCAATCAATGATTTTTTTTAAAGATTTCAAAAATGAAAAAATTGCACATTGTGCACGTGCGCAAACGAGCGTAATCGACATCAACTTCGTTATTTTTAAAAGGAACCCCCATTTTTATTGCAGATTTCAATTTTACGTGAAATTTCATGATGAAATGAATTTTCACTCGATTTTTTAAGTGTGTGCAAACGGGCGCTATTCCGCTCTAAAAGTGCAATAAATGTGAAATTCTTTGTTTTTGAAAGTACTCAATTTCCACATGTAATACATGATTTTGTGATATTTTTTCGTGCTGAAAATCGTAATGATGTTCATTTATAGATTTTTTCAATACCAACTTAAGAAAACACCGGAAAACTGACCAGAATTGCACTTTTCTTACACAAATTTCCTCAAAGCACATAGCGTACTTAAATGTAGGTTTTTCAACTTTTTCTCAAGTTGGTGTTGCAAATATCAATAAATGAACATCATTACGAGGTTCAGCACGAAAAAATACCCCAAGGTCAAGTATTACATGTGGCAATTTAGTTCCTCCAAAAACTCAATATTTCACATTTATTGCACTATCAGAGCGGAATTGCGGCCGTTTGTGTGCACTTAAATGCATGGGAGTTCCTATTGCACGTGCGCAATGCTCAATTTTGTCACTTTTGAGATCCTTACAAAAACCATTATGATAAAAAAAAAAAAATTCTTTTGACCAATTATTAACGATTTTTATACAGGGGGGGGGGGGGGCACGTTTTTGGGAACACCGTGTATATATTTGGTTTTTTAAATATCATTTGGCGAATTCCCGTAGAAAATGAACCTATTGCAATAGTTCAAAAACGAAACCTCCATGTTGCAATTTTCAGTTTAAAAGACCGTTTAGTTTGGCCAATAAACGAGAAGAAAGAGCATGTGTGACGTAGTAGTGCAAGGGAGTAGAGCCCCCCCCCCCCCCCCCAGGCGGGCGTGAACCGTGACGTCATCGTGGCATCGTGGTAATGAATTTCAAGAACCGGTTTACTGATCATTGACCATCATATGGAACCTTTTTGAAAAGCTTTCGCTCAGATCTTTCTATTGATCAAACAAGATAATGAAAGTTCGTCCATCGTACGCGCGCCGTTTAAAGCTTTCCTACTAAAATACTGGATTAATTCATCCAACCACTTGAGTAAAAAATCACTTATGGAACCTACATGATCCTGGATCCTCCGCATCACTTTTGACCAACCAATCAAAAGGACCTAACCATTGAGAGCTGAACTATGATAAATGAAAAACGTTTGGAATAAGAATAGCTTTATTTATTTATTTATTTATTTATTTTTATTTTCTTAATAGTCATCGATAGATTGGATTTTAAATGTCGAATAAGACCACTTGAGTCGATGTACGTCCATCCGTTCGCTCTCAAAAGGAAAAAAAATAACGTCAACATGAATGAGAATGAAATTACTAGTAAACATGGTGAAAATCCGATTAGAAACTGATGATCAAACCAGCTGATATAGGTCATCACAACTGAATTCGCTTTTAAAGAACTCAAGTTAATTACGATTATAACTTAATATAACTACTACCTAACATTTATACTGATTTCAATCGTTCGTAAGTGTATAGGATTTTACTTTCTCTATGTACAGTTGCTACTATTAATCTCTGGGCGCAGAATTTCAAATGTTACTTTCGTTTCAAAATACTAGAATTCTCTGGCATTTTCTTAAAAATCGGATAAAAATTGTGGATCTTATGCGTTAAGGAAGGATATAACTTTTGCGCATTCGCGGTGGCAATTATTGATCTGACGATGATTAAATCCATGGAACTCCATATTCACTTTTTGTCATCCATTTTCATTATCTAAAGCTGGTCTGGGTTAATATCTGAAGTATACGCGTTAAACTCTCGTACAATGTTCAGTACATACCCCAAATCGTGAATTATAATCAATCTCAGAGGTTTTTAAATAGGTGGATGAAGTCGATTTGAAGTTTTCAAGATATGACTAATCTAGTAGGTACATATTACTTGGACATACAGCAGATTTATTTAGAGATTGCCGACCCATCGTTCCGACATTGGTCATGTACTGAATACTCGGGACACATCGTGACCGTAAAAGTTAACGTTCATGAACTTGGGCAAAGTGAATTAATTTCGCGTGACTAGCAAATCCTGGTAATGATGTATCATTGAGATCGTGTGAATAAAACACCGGAATCATCGGTTGTAAATCCAGGATGTGGCGGACGGTTATAGCAACATCGATGACGCTCTCCGTGATACAATCGCGTTCACCTATTGACCCCCAAGATTCCTTCAGGCCGCTGCGCAGAACGAAATGGTGGATCTTTAATAGGTAGGCATCCGAGATTTGAGATCCCAGCCGCAGGTGCTGTCGTTCATTAAGTGAAAAACAGAACCAGTTTAAGACAAAGGTGACAGCCACCTGGTGTCGTTTTCCTCTTCGGAATCTTAAACATATGTCACGATGTACGGAATGGTTACTGATGTACACTGTCCAGTATAAACGAGTTGACTGTGTTTTAAAATTCAATAGGTGTAAACATTGTTTTTCGATTCACATTCCGGTTTTGGATATTGGAGCATATTGCATAAATTTGAAATTTCGTTCACTTTTTGAGGGCATGTTTTAAAACTGGGTTTAACGCAACTTTCAGAGGGTTTCAAGAAGACGGTTGGGATATTTTCTGCTCCCAACGTTACTGTTATTTGTCCCTACTTCTGTCCAGTACTCATGTCCTTTGTCCTGTTGTTTATTGACGGACTACTTGCACCTTTACTATCATCTGCTCACTATGAGAGACCACCATTGTCGCCCATAATTTCTTCTGAATCGGTGGGCAACTCGTAGGAAAGTAACAGGTACCTACTAGACGGAGAGTATCTAATAGGAAACATGACTTTACTATTCTGAGTACTCACCCACTACGTAAATATATCATGGTAGCGAGCGGTGGGGGGTGGAAAGATGCAAGCTTTGAAGTTCTGCTGTAACAAGTTGTTGGGGGCTCGAGGGCATCTGTTGAACGAAATGGTAGACCGATCTCCCTGGGAAGATCCAAGACTAATTTTTCCGCCTATGTAGGAGTTGATTTATTGATCAATTTATATAATTGCAATAATAAAATAACCGATTGTTTATACTCGTGGGTCCTTTAAGGCCTGACATTCACTCAGCTATTCCATTCCGGTTTCGTACATCGACATTTCTACCCAACAGTTCGAACTTCAGCATCCCGCGTTTAAAAAATGCAGTGAAATGAGCTTTAGAAATTTTCTTAATCATTGTTAAGTTGGTAAACTTAAATATATACATATAAAAGGTTTCACGGAGTAAGAATATAGTAGGGTAGATCTCACTGCAGATAATTGTATGCTAAATCGAGAGCTTTCTAACGAGAGCGGAACCATTTTTGATTAGTGGAAAATGAAGTAGTTACATTTCTCATCAACGATTGATTGTAATGTAAAAACATTAAAAATTTTCTGCGATGCATTTTGTGATTTTTGTATCGCTATCTCACGTTGTTTCTGGTTGGTTAGGTGTTACGGTTAGTTGAAAATTGCGTGCCAGACGTTTTGTCGCCCACGCCCCTTTTGCTATTTATCCTCGACCTAATTATATTTTTCATTTGATGGATAGTTGGGTCGGCTAATGGTTCTAATCTGAACTTAAGATGAAATCTGTAGTAGATTCTAGTTTTGTAGGCAAGAGACTTGAAACAGTTGCCGCACTCAAGAGGAACGCAGCAAGTTCGGGGTAAAACATTTAACCATACAAATTTTTAGACAAGGTTTCCAAGTCGCTCTAGATTGTCCATAATAACATCGTAAGGCATAAGAATTGTATCTTTCTTGAAAAGTATCTCCCTCTATGTTTTTGGTGTGAGGAACACGGATTTCGGGATAACAATAATCAATTAACTCTGGTTTCAAATATACAACTACGGTTTCTCTAATACTGAGGAAAATTGCTCTTTCCGGGATGCCAACAACACTAATTCCTGCCAATGTTCACCACTAAATTCACGGTGAATCACTGAACCTTTGAATATCTTTAGTTGGTAGATGTAGTATCTACTAATATTATATTGCATTGATTGAGTGATGTACGCTTGATTATGAAGTAATTCTAGAGTTTCCAGTAGTTAACTAAGACCTTAACTTGTTACGGTGCCGCCAAAGTGTGCAATTATTCCAAACAATAATTACTCAGATGATCATGACCACCAATACTTTGGAGTAAAGATAGGCAACCAAGATAAGCCTTGGGAATCCTTATAATATGTTACTCACAACATACATGGCCTCTATTGCTAATAAATTAATCATAGTGATGGTATCTCCAAAACTGGTCCATTGTTACTGTCTCAAAAGAGTGAATGCATTCATGAACATGGGATCCGCTTTAACCAAGCACAGACAAATTTATAACAATCGAACACTAACCGTATTATTTATCTGGAATGTATTATTCGTAAATTCGTATAACATATACCCTGTTATGTAAAAAGCTTTTGACATGGATATGTCTTTTAGCTTGGGGTATTTGAAAAAATTGTGTAACGTTTTTACAGCCCAAAAAAGTGTACAGGAAGCTTTATTTTCTATTGACTTTCACTTACAACCAACACCACAGAGTCTAGCGTTCGTCATGCACTTAATCAACTAATTAGCTGTTTAACTAACTAATAATAATTATTAAACTAATTATTTGTTGCCCTGGCGTTTTTTGAGTTCTTCTTTTGTTATTGTTTGCTGGGCATAAAATGTATTTTATTCTAATTGTTATAGCCCCTGATGATGGTTTTAAATAAACCGAAAGCTCGGAAATAAATGTTGCCTCTACAGTTCGACCCTTATTCTGCAAATATTGACATCATTGACGTTATGACGTTTGATGTGCTTTGCCTATGAGATTAATGGATTTCACAATTGCACATCAAATATGATTCGAAATGATACACAAATCGGTGACGAATCCTAATTTAGACTAAACTGTTAGAAGTAACAGCTCAGTAACATTTAGAATACTTTCAAATTCTCGAGAGTAAATCCATGAGCCATTCTTCTGTCAAAACTTGCTGGTGACCTTAAACCTGGATCAATTAGCATAGGTCTCCTCGCATTCAATGTTGCACTCAGAGCCGCGTTCCAACTGACTTTTGCACGCGACTGCTTCGGTCTGGAAACCCCATTTTCTAACAAAGCGGATAGAATGAGGACGACATCAGATCGCTGACGAATACGAACAATGAATCGAACGATTCTAGTCCCACTTCATATTATACGGATATCGTCTTATCTATATCCGCAAGAAAATATTCTTTATTCGGCGAGTGCTGCAATTGAAATATTGAGGCATTGTAATGAGGGCAGACAGAATAAAAATGAGTCAGCGATTAATTTTGGATAGCAATCACTCACTCTTTTTAGCGAATTTCCGCAGAAAATGAAGCTACTGCAATAGCTCGGGAAATTTTAAAATAAATTTTTTTTAAAATGTCTTCATTGAAATCCGGTTTGAAGCATTCTGAAACGAATCCTAGAGTTCAACGCTTTTTCATATATATATATATATATATATATATATATATATATATATATATATATATCATTCCAGACGATAACTCTCCTTAGGATGAAAATTCCGTTCTTGCGCCGAAAAATCAAGCTTTCCAAACAAAAGGATGAGTTTGATGCCCAGCACTTTTTGAGCACATTAAATTGGTAAAATTTCAAAATGTAGTTAGAAAAAATCACCAAAAATGGCTAAAAATTGGCACATTTATATGTTTTTGGTAGACGATTGCTCAAATAAAGTTTATTAACTATAGAGAACATAGAGAGAACATTCAAACATTTATGTACAAAGTTATGCTGAAAATTGTACTTAATTGTCATTGCAATTTTCTAAAAAATCGATAAAAACTGCAAAAAAAGCTGAAAATTCAACACCTCTATTTGGATAGTAGGTTATTATTTAGAATACCTATATATGTTTACATATATGAAAAAATATTATACTCTAGGATTCGTTTCAGAATGTATCAAAACGGATTTCAATGAAGAAAAATGTCAAAAATTATCATTTAAAATTTTTTGGAGCCATAGCAATTGCTTCATTTTCTACAAAATTCATAAAAAAAAAAAAAAAAAAAAGGAATTGGCATTTATCACTTTTGTAACGGAATCTGGTCAATAATACTCACTTCAATGCAAGCGAGGAGGTATTTGTTTGAAATGATTCTGGTTTATCAATATTAATCATGACAATACTATAGTACTTAGTATTTACCAGTGATATTCAGTCCTGCGAACGCCTGAAATTCTTTGAGTGCGTTCATGTATGTTTCTTCATCCATGAGGTGCTCGGAGGTGGGATTTCTCGTGCTCGGTGGGAGGTATCCATATTCCGATAGATATACCTGGAAATCCGAACAAAATTTCAATGATTGAACAGTCAAAATATTTAGATCAATCAGAAACATTATAAATCAACTGTGAAGAGTTTAATGTGTAGGCCATTTTGGGTTTATTTTATTATTATTATTTTTTTTTGTAGGCTAATTTTAAAACGTGTACATCTTGTTGATTGTATTTTACTTTAATTTCTTATTTGATCGTGCCAACAGATTTTTCTAATTATGAAACTTTATACAGGTTGCCCAAAAGTAATCCTCCTACCCCCCCATTTTCCCTACAATTTTTGAGATAGGTGTCGAAGTGAAACTTGGCAAACGTTTTTGGGGTGTTACTAAGTTTTTTGGACTTCCCAAAGAAAGGAGGAGGAGGAGGTACTTAGCACTTCGAAAAAATTTTCCCCATTTTTTGCCGAGTGACACCTCTTTTTGAAGGTTATTTTAAAAGAAATGTTTTTCAACAGCACTGTGCACAATAATGAAGGCATAATTGCAATATCCTATTCCGTTCTCCGAGTATAGCTAATGAGCCACGAAGAAGCGAGGAGTTTTCTAAAGATAGGTTTTTTTTTTTTTTTTTGGTTCATAGAATGGAATAAGATATATCACAATTTTGGCTTCACTATCGTGTTCAGCGCTAAAAAAAAAAAAAAAAAACCGTTCAAAATGAGGTGTCACTCGGCAAAAGATGGGGAAAAAAATTCCAAGTACGCAACCCAATACTCCCCTTTAGGTAGTCCAAAAGTTTTTGATTTTTTTTTTTCTGATTTTTACTCGTTTTATTTGTTTAAAAATTAGTATAAGAGTGAGTATAATCCGAGTTTCACTTCGATAGCCCAAAAATTGTGGAAAAAAGTAAGGTGGGGGGGGGGGAGTTCTTTTGGCACAACCTATTATATTACGCTCAATATTGGCGTGGGATAATATATAATCGTTTAATAACAAGAGTATACAATAATATTGTCAAATTAATATGCACGTGGGTACTTCGCATTCATTTGACAAGTGTATTAGAATAATTCATTGTACATATTTTCACTGTACAGTTGCATGAATATGAGAAAAGTGACGTGAGACTATTATTAAGTGTAGTGAGTGCAACTATATCATGTAATTTTGGAGACAACAAACAGTTATTTACATTTTTTGACAACAGGTGGAAATGGTTTTGAATAAAACGGTATTTATCATAAGGGACTCTACAACTTATCCTTATTACATGATTGAACATTCAGTGTGACCCACTCACTACCCATCTACAGAACTCTGATATACAAAAAATCAATTAAATGTATTTATTGGAATGATGGTTTAATAATTACAGTTTAGGTAAACTGTTATCATGAATGTACCTAGAATCATCATTCTCAGTGATTAGTTGAGAAATGGTTGATTCACTCATTTTAGTTAAAAGGAATTGATAGTCCAATGGAATTTTGTTCTGATTTGTTCTGTTTTATTGTTTTGTTCGGAGTTTAGTTCCATTCAATGTTTATAAAAATGTAGGAAATTACGTTGTGTGTGTGCATACATGTTATAATATGTTTCTTGGACATTTCAGAAAATTTAACATCTTTCCAAGGACACAATGATATATAATATAGGGTTATTATATAATACATTAGTATCCTCAGATACTATGATAGAGTTCAGGTTTAAGATTTTGTTGGCCTACAGAATAAAAACACAACAGACAACACAGACGTTTCGGCTTTTTTATAAACCTTCTTCAAATATTTACTTATACAAGTTAGAAAACAATATACAGGACATTGCTCTGTTGCCTTAAATTACTCTATTTTCTACAAATATTTACTAAAAAGTTTCACTGGTTTGGTCTGAATTGCGAAGAACAAGAATAGAATCCGGATATATATGATGGCGTTCAGTGTGAAAAGGAGATCACGTGAGCCGAGCGAGAGCGTAGATTAGCGTTACTGGGGGAACGCAGATGCTTATCGCTTTTGACCTTCTTTGCGGCTCGAAGTGGTTTTAAATACGTAATGACGATATGAGAGGATATGAGTCCCAATAATAAGAATCGCATCATTGTACAAGTAAATTTGAAATCACAATAATTGCATCAGAAAACCTCAATTGCGTGAAGCTTCCAGACACGCGCTTCCAGAGGTTTACTGATAAATCGAAAATGAATGGTATAAATTCAGTGGGTAAACAGGGATATTAATATACTAGATCGTAGCATACATATGTGAAGATCTCGAAATTTTTCGTAATTTAGCGTGTTATATTTAGGTATGAAAATTTGAGTTTATAATATAAGCACTATGCAAACACAAAAATAGTTAATTATTGAATTTATAGCAAAATATTTTCAAAAAAAAAAAAAAAAAAAATGTATATATATATATATATATATATATATATATATATATATATATATATATATATATATATATCCTGTTATTCAAACCTATTTCAGGATTTGCAGCAATTTTTGCAGCTTTATAAATTTATTTAAATATTTAATGAAATAGATTTCAATGGATGGGTGTGCTCCGTAGGTACTTTCAATGCAACTTGAATCTGTCTCTATCCTATCAAAAAATTAATTTTACGAGTGTTTTGGAAACCTCAGAATCTCCACCCACAGTCAATAAGTTCCTTATGTGTCCCAACGCGGGTTTTGAGTCAATAAGTGGAACAATGAACCCTAAAACCCTTTTTTAGTTGGAATTTGATCAAACATAGTTTTGTAAACGTATTGTGTAGGATGATAATTATGTACTTTTAAATAAACACGCGTCGTTTATTATCCGTTGCGTAACGTCTGTTTATTATGCGTCTGATCGGTGTGCAGCCATTTTCCCCATGTATGTCCTTTGAAAAATGTTTCATTGGTAAAGTGTTGAAGCACTAGAACGTTTTCTTCCGATTAAAACTAGATTCTGATCTATTTGTCCAACTAATCTATAATCAATGAAATATAAATGAATCGCCATTACAATATTTTTCTCCTCAAAACTCCACTATAAAAGCTGCCTCGTAGATATCAAGAGCATGATTGTATTTATTATTTAAATGTGTAGTTAGAGGGGATTTAAGATATTTAGATTTATAAATTGCTGAGCACAAGCATGAGTACCTATATTACGAAGACAAGGAAAAGCAATTTTACACAAGTGCACACTATTCTATCGGTCTGACAATAATGGAATCTGCAGTGGACCCTTTAGTAGCCGATTATTCCCAGTGAATTTAGTCAAAATCGGACAATATAAGTGTTGTTTAGTCCGGGGACAAAATGAAATCATGCAGACACGCTAACATAGTAGTTGGTCAGTAACTACCAAATCAAAAAAGTAAGTAAATATTTAGATTTTGAATTTCAAACTTCCTACACGAATATAGGTATAACTCCCCCAGTATCGTAGTGAGAAAGCAAAAAATGCTGCCGTTAAATCGGTAGGAACAGAGGCAATATTCGGGTATCGTAAATATAATATTTCTACATATTCATTTTGCACGATCTTAGATCTTACCAGATTATTGCTGATCCAAAGGTTATATACTAAAGGAATATAATTATACAACACGAGACATCTGATCAAACACGGGGATGGCTGTTGTTGACCGATAGATATATTCAAGAGATTAGGATTACTGAACGTACCATCCAAAATCATCGTAAGTGAATGTTTATTTCAGCAGCAATTTAAATTTACTCGTTACCAAATGATATCAGTTATAACGCATTTTCAAGAGCAATTTAAATGTACTCGTTACTAAATGTTATCAGTTATATTCAGGGAATTGATACGAAATTTTCACAAATCATCCACTCCAGTGATGTCCACAACTCTCCCAACGAAACTCCCAAATTTCACTCATCGTTACAAGTACAACACTGAATGTGTTGGATGTTGCAGCATTTCTCGCCATCAATGCTTCCGGTTCGAAAGGTTTCAAGGCAAATATTTTACCAATCAAATCCTACCTCCTACCTGAACGCCTTTCTAACTCTTCATCTTGCATACGTGTCTCACGAAGCTTCCTTTTTATGCGCTCTCGCAATATATAAGTTAATTCCGTGAAATTAGTTTTTTTTTACAAATTAATTTCCCCCTCTTTAACTGCTTTTCTTAAGTCGTTGTTAGTGGTCACCCACGTAGTTATTTTGCTCAAATCTTATATATTATCATATATCACGGATTGTGAGTATTGAAGAGTGTCGATTCGGGTGGTTTCCTCATTCAACGGATCATCCTGGACAGGAAGCAAATCATCAAGCATCATCTGGTGAGTCATCCACCACTTTACTATCATATTCCGTGATTTCCTAATTTATACAGTCGATATCGAATTAATTACCAACCCGCCTAGATTGAAGTATTTCGCCATCAATGAGCGTGTGTGCACTGCGTGCACAAATATCGAATATCAAATATCTCTCCTACAACTCAGATTCACCCACCACTCTTCAGAAAATATACAAAGGTACCTTCGAAGAATACAGAATCGAAGAAGCCACCTCAGCTATTATGACGACAAACTCATTGTACAAGTATTTCGATTCACCGACAATGACTAATAGAGGTCTATTCACTTTCTTCCCTCGTCTATTGTCAGAAGGCCGGAAGTGTACACTAGATATCGATAGCGTTTTATTGAAGCTCTATTTACCCATTGGTGAACACTTGTTCAAACGACGCCCTGACTTATGATTCATTTATTCTTCTCACCTTGAAAACCAATGTTGTGTAGGTATAGATTGTGAAATAGGACCATTACCTTGTTTGCATCGATAAGATTAAAAAATGAGCGGATTACGAGGAACCTTCCGCCTTATTCACTTCGACTAGATACATTTTTTGGGAACTTGTTCCGGTGCCTGACAGAACTACTGGATTTACAAAGAGAAGGGATAAATGCACCAACGCTCGTGGGACGGAAGCGCCGGTGCTTGAAGCTAGAATCTAGATCACCAAACTAAACAGAAAATCGACATTGTTCATTTTAGAGATGCGAGCTTGCGACTATCCATATTACCAAACTATACCAGAGACTATACTATATTACTACTGGCTTATCTATATATCTGGCAAAACGGGCCAAGCCTGGCATCAGGCAGCGCCTTCGTTTCAGGAGTCCGATTTAAGAATGTATTGTGTACTATTTGGTATTGTAATTTTCGTGTAAAAGAAAAGGATGCAAATAAACTATCACATTCTTTTGTATTCAATTCTATACTCATCATTCTGATCTATTTATCCTCGTACTTGTTACGCCTTCATAATTTGACAACGTTACTTAACTACAATCAAACCACCGGCACTTTCTAAAGTGTTTCCATCATTCTTTAGTTCCACCATACATTTGTACCAGCCCTTTTGGGTGGCAGCCATCGTTCAAATTGATGTGAAAACAACTTGCTCCAGCTACAAACATTTTTGAGCACATTTGTTGAAATTTGAGAATATTATCGAGAAAAAATTAACTTTAATTAAACTTCTCTTCGTAGATTACGAACGGATTTTTACAAATAATGAATCAAAAATTGAATCCATTGCAATAGTCAAATGGCTGCCACTTAAAAGAGCTGGTGTATTGTCAAATACTTTGCAGTAGTGCCAGTTCGTAATCTAAGAAGAAAACACTTCACTATTTTTTCAAAAATTCTCACAAATTTCACAAAATTTGCTTAAAAATGGTTGTAGTTGGAGACAGTTGAATTGACATAAATTTGAATGATGCGGGAAAAGACGCGAAATTTGAACAAATCTTACATTTGGTTTCTTATGACCGAAGGTAGGGAAGCTGTGTGTTTGTGCAATAGGCCAAAACAATTATTGTGGACCTCCAAAATAAAAATGTTCACTTGTTCTTTGCGTTTCAGAGCTTGCTGATCAATGTCAGTTCCGTGACTGTGTTACCTAATTATTTTTTATTCTTAAACTATAGTATACGTTTCAGTCAGAATTCGATAAAACTTTTAGGGATTAAGCGGGTTAGCTCCTAGATGGTCTCTGATAAATTTTATTGTCATCAAATCCATGGTAGTAGCGTGTATGCCTGCGCAAACTTCAATCATCTGAAACGTCGATTCCTCATAATCAACCCGTGTGTTTCGTTCAAACACGGAAGGTAGGTAGGTAGAGCCTCAAGTCTCAGGATGGTGCCATATGAATTTTTTCGCAATTGGTTGAGTAATAGGTAACTATTACCCATGCGCAAAACTAAAATTGATTAACACAGATAGAACTAGGGGAAAAATGGCCCGATTTTGATGAAATTTGCAACGTTTATGTGAGTTAACGTCTAAATCGTCACATTTCAATTCCGTCAATGGAATCGTAGCGGATGAATAGTAGCGTGCGCGCGTGACTTTTCCGAACCACCATTTCACACGGTCTATATCATCAATCCAATTTCGTTCAAGTTACTTAGGTACAAGTGTAGGGATAGTGTCCCATGAATTTCGTTTATTAGCAGTAGTAAGCATTGCATATGCGCAAACCTGAAATTGGTTACGAGGCTGGTTGGTAATTGGAAGGTTGGGGATATGTTGGATAGGTGGGGTGATCAAGCGTAGATCTGTTTTCATCGACTACTGACTTGTTTAGTGATTGGTGCAAATTTAGTTCAATTTGTTTTTTATTTATATTTTTAATGTACAGATGAAAAATGAATAAATGAAATGGTTGTTACAAACGAAACTTTGAAATTAATAGACTGATTTTGATGAAATGGTCATTGATTGTGCCGGTTAGATCATGGTTGTCCCCGATAATATTATACCTTGGATGGTGAAGCCGTTGATTTGATAGTAGGGTGTTCGGATGCACGAACATTCATAAAAGCCCCAGTTCACATATATTATCACGCATACACATGCATCACTGTTCTATTTTGCATTCAATAATTTTGGCTCCTACTTCTTCTTCAACTACATAGTTCAATATGTCTATGTTACATCAACTTCGCAGCGATTTTATTATTGCAGAGCACGATTTAGAAACAGATTTATTGTCATAAATTTAATGTACTCTGTTTTTGTTGAAATGTACAGCTATTGATTAAATCAATTAAAAATTTGAAATAAATACAACATTAAAATAATTGCTTTTCCACGATTTGTGTTAACTGTTCTATGCTTGTGGTAACGATTCATACCGATTCATACAATTCGTACCTACCTATATGTACTCAAAGTAGTGGTAATCTGCTCTACTTCAAAATAATGAGCGTATCATGAATAATTAAAATATTCATTCCAGTGTTGAAGTAGAGGATGCTGGAATTTAAAGCTCCTAAAGGAAGCTGGCCTGTTGAAGATCTATATCTATATACTAGTTAGGGCTCCACCTACATAAAAGTAATCTATATAATATATTTTCGACTCCATACCTCATAACTTACTTCCATCCCTACTTAGATAGTTTTAGCCTCGTTGAACTCGAGTCTTACCTTTATAAGAACTTAATACGGATCAAATCAACAACGAAGCAAACGCCTGTACATTCTCTGTAACCCTTCTTCACTATCCTCGGGCAAAAAGTCACCGATTCGTCTTCCTCCATTGTGTTCATCCTTGAAAACCTTAAACTGCGATCGGGATTTTTTTCTCACAACTACATTTCCATTATCCGCTTCCATCGCGAAACGTTTTTCTATCCCGTGTCCATCCAAAATTGAATGAAAGCTGGATGGAAATCTTTTGTCGATCGCGAAGGTTCAACGATCGGTTTTTATACATTTTGCTATTTTACCAAAAAAACTTTCGCGGATGGGCCGAATCTAACACCAACGTTTTACCACCATACAAAATTATTGAATTTAGTGAAAAATCGTTCAAACCTGATATTGAGAAGGGGTTTCAAAAAGGCTATTACAGTTCTAAAGTGATTTTTTTCCTCGGCTAAGGCATGGGAGGCAGTTAGCACTTAATCGCAAAATGTCATCCGAAAACGACATCTTTAAGTAAGTACCGTTTGAAGAAATAAAACCTTTCAAGGGGCATCTATTGCTTTCCTTCTTAAGATTACGGTTCAGGTTTTTTGTAGTTGCTGTAACAGGAAGTGGTACTCATTGATACAGCTCACAGTAGAAAATATTTCAGAATTCGACTATTTATCGATACGAAGTGAAAATACATTCCGAAATCTTATAATTACATTGAGGAGAGATAGGCAGCAATACATTACTAACACTTCTCAGTACGATTTTCGAAAGGAATTTAATCCTACTCAAGCAAGGAGGCCCGGAGATAAGTGCAAATAATACGAGCTATTGTAGGATACTAAAATATGAACATAATCAACTGATCACAGTTTTTTATTTTAATCCATGATGATTATCTCAGTATAAAGGTATGTGCCTTACAGTCTGTACCTACCTTAGGTTTGGTCATAGCTTGAATTTTCCATTCAAGAGTAAGAAACATACAATTCCAAGTACTTGTTCTTGTATTCAAATAGGGTTGTCCGGTAGTTCAAGAGGAGCCAACTAATAGGAGCCAATATCTACTAAGAGTTATCTTTAAATATCTTAAATCGAGTTCGTCGAATGGGTGGATAAATGTAGTGGGTGCTGGCAACAACCTGTTTCGCAGTAACACGGGTTGGTAATAACAAGGGATAAGTGAGTTGAAAATTACGCTAGTTCTTAGGTATAGCAACATTGGTTAATTATGTTGACTGGACAGGTTCCAGAAAGGAGTTGAACAAGTATGGAAAGAATCAAAGAAAACCAGGAGTGTGGGTATGAAACTCCACATCGCTGAAGTACAACGCCTTAAATGTATATGTCCTATGTTACTCTTCGCTTTCGTTGACGTGATGCTCACATTGCCTTACATCTTACTTGCCTGGGGCATTGAAACACGGCCGATACAATACGAGACAAATTCGATGTTTCATGAGAATGATGATAATGCTTGGGTATAAAGTTCAACGGATTGCAAAATATTCCCTGGTTACGTACATAGGAGCCTTATATTTTTGTAGTAAGGTACTGCTATCCTTTAATTTCCTAATTCAAAAACCAACCGTATACTAAGCAACCAACGTTGTTTATAAGTTGTCTTGATCTTTCGTGTCGTTTCATATTTAATTACTGACTTCTAGCCATAAAATTCATGTCAAAATAAATATGTGCTCTATTTGAAGGAGGTGGGCCTATGAGACGATAATTGGTACTTAAGAACCAGAACTGAGTTCTCAAAACCCTGAGTTCGATGATGCATTAAGAGATCAGACAAGTCTGTTCAAAAATTGAATGGTAATTTGATCCTTGTGTTAAAATCACTATGGCATTGAGCCACAAAAAACCGTGCAGGACACAAAAATCTACACAACCTACATTGTGGAGCAGTTCATACTGGAGAAGACGAGTTAATTGCTGGCTGCGGGAGCCCGAGCTCTAGAAACCCCCGTGATTTTGGCTGAGGGTCCGAGACCTTGGACAGGCGAATTAATGATGTGCCTGCCGCGCCGCGATCCGTTTCTTCCCATTCGCTTCCGATTGCCGCGATCCGATCTACCTACCAGGAAGTTCCCGACCGTTTGCACGAGTGTATTATATTCTGTCCCCGATCGTAGGTCAGGCTTCGCAACCCATTCAGAATATCAACATTTCTCAACGGATAATAGTGATGTAACAAAATTATCTAAAAGCACTGTAACAGTCACTGTTGGGGTGGGACAGGCAAAAGCGGTCCAATAAGAACAGCATTATTTGTCATTTTGAAGACCATAATTTTCGTTCACCTCACACTGAGGTGCCAAAAGTAATGGCATAAACAACAACAGTGGTCACAATAGTGTACAAGAATACTCCCCGTCATAGCAAGGTGTAGTGTCTACTTTACGAGGGTCATCCCAAAAGTAAGTTTCCCTATTTTCTTTAAAAAAAAAAAAAAACCTACAAGTCATAGAAACCTAAGGATGGTCTCAAGGTTTTGGTTTGGATGTAGTGGTAGTCCTGTAAGAGTTTCAGGCCGCTGTGTCGGTTTGTTGATAACCTATTCAGTTAGAAACATGGGCTCCCCTTGCGATTTCGTCCGATTGTGAAGTGCGTTCTGTGATCAAATTCCTGACCAAGGAGGGGGTTACCGCGATTGAAATTCATCGTAGACTTTGTCAAGCATATGGTGACAATGCGATGAGTGTCCAAATGGTCCGAAAGTGGCGAAAAAGTTTTGAGGAAGGACGTGTTTCGGTGCATGACGAGCAGCGTAGTGGACGCCCGTCGAGTTCGACTCGAGAGGAGGCGATTGTGGTCGTTCACGCAGCACTTGATGAAGATAGACGCCGTACAATTGATGAAATTGTGAATTGTGTTCATCCCAAGTACGAATTAACTCGCTCTGTAGTTGGTCGAATCCTAAAAGAAGATTTAGAGATGTCAAAAGTGTGTGCAAGGTGGGTTCCAAGGCTCTTGTCTGACGAACATAAGCAAAACCGTTTGGAGGCAGCAAACCGCTTTTCTGAAATGCTTGAGGATGAAGGAGACGATCGAATAGTGGCTGGGGATGAAACGTGGGTCTTCCACAATACCCCAGAGTCAAAAAGACAGAGTATGGTCTGGAAAAGTCCCCAGAAAAGAGCACCAAAAAAAGCCAAAATTGCGACGTCCGCTGGAAAGATTATGGCCACGGTTTTTTGGGACTCCAAGGGTGTTCTGTTGGTTGACTACCTACCTAAAGGTACTTAGCCATTACCCCGCAAGAAATCATGTTGTTTGCACCACGTTTATCTGTACAAGAAATTCTAACTCAAGAATTTCGAGTCTTTGGCTAATCATGAACCAATATAATATAATGTTAGTATGAAATCTTAAATTAAGTTTGCAGTATGGTGTATCTAACGATTTAGCGGAAAGATACATTGGGAGCCTCATGGGTATTGCAAAGTATCTCCAGTTCGAATGTCAGCTGAGTAAGCTTTGAGGATATATCACGCATTTCTTTCGTACTTGTTCTTCTATTCATGCCGTAGTTTTATATTTATTTATATTATAAATGGATATAGTAAACAATGCCGCTTGTTTTGTTGTCACTTGGTTGAGAAGTTAATCTTGCTTATAGTAATTGCTGACGCGCACCATAACAGAAAATTACCTACTTAGGTACTGTGTTCTAATTTCGATTTTTAAAACATTTATGTCGTAGTTTTAAATTTATTTACATTTACGAAATAGCGGGAAGAAAGCATGTTCCATGTTTTAGCATTTTAGCCGAAGGCTCAAGGCGGAAAGTTACCGAGGGTCCAGGGGCGGAGCCTGTCCACTTTGGTGGATTATACTTCGAAATTGGTCTTTACAAGATTTTTTCGGCAACCAAAATCATTCCCATAATATATTTTATATTTATTATATTTAGCAGAAAATCATCATAGAAGTTTACACTTCTCCCGTGTGGTCTTTAGCACACCTGATTTTTTTTAGTGGATCAGGGGTGACTCAGCCGATCCACGCGTCTTCGTATCTTGCAATTGTTTTTCGTGTGTCCCAAAGTTGTCCCTTACAAATCCAGCAATATTGAATAGGAAACAAAATAATTTCCGGGATCAAGCTGTATCTAAATATTTTTGAAGCGTCTCTATGTTTCTTTGATTCAAATTTCAGCAACGTCAGCCATTTAGAAAGTAAAATGGCCTTAGAGTTCACTCTGCTGATCGCAGTGCCTCCATATCTTTTTATCGTTTTCATTGTGTCTAAAAGTTGCTCTTTTTAAAATTTCAGCTACCAGTTGAATAAGAAAGAAACCAGACAGATCAAAGTGCCTTCGAAGGTTGAAATCGTTTTTTAAGAGTCTTCATATGGCTACAAATGAATTTAAAATTCTTAAGTTGATTTGGAACGATATATTTCCCCTACTATTATGAACTTCCTAGACTACAGGAACGCTACTTCCCTCTTATTATTTTCTACCGATAACATCTGTCGATTTTCATGTGGACGGTCACAGCAATGGCACGCCAATCATGCTAAAAGCAAGAACTAGATAACTATTTAGTGTTCCAATCTACACTGACTAGGAAACCTATCAAGACCTCGCAAAGGCTATTATTACTCCGACAGTAATAAACACAGGATTGGACAGAAATAAACCTCATTGCTCCCAGGATCTGTTAGCTGACCAGAGTTTGAATGGGTAATACAACTAATTGGTTAAAAGATTCACAATAATTGAAATAGTGTCAATTTTCTTATTCACCCAAAAGATTCTATCGATTCTGAAGAAATTCTCATGGTTTATCCATTATATAGGTTGATATAGATGCCCCACTTATAAAAATCTGAGGTGCTCTAGAACATTGAGCTTACAAATGAACATATCAATATATAACAATAAATACTACATGATAGGGATAGTGGAGTGGATCCTCGCTGCAGATATTTCGACGTAATTTGAGTTTTTTTCAAGTTAAGCCGAAAAATTCTTATACAACATTCCTTTGACTCAAAGGTGTTAGGAAAATGTTTGCCTCCGTGTCATTGGCGGCCAGGTGTCCTCTCTCGTTGTGTAATATCCGGTAATCGTCGAGTAATTTTCAAGTGGAAATGAACATGAAACAATTTTTCTTTATCTCGTTGCAGCGCGCACTCGACATTGAGCCGAGAGGAACCCTGTGATTTGGAATTCGTGATTTCATCTCATGATTGTGCCTTTACTGCCATATTAAAAACGTATTTCCTTAATTTTGATCTATCTCATATGACCTAAAAATTTGAACAAATAATTTATGCTTCGTAAGTGTATCATAATGATTTATTTTGGATGAGAGAACAATTGGAAACAGGTATGTTGACTCAGTTTCATAACGAAAACAAATGTATGTGCCTGACCTGAACAGATAGGAAGAAGTATTTTTGTATGTTGGCTGTAATCAGAATTAGCATACGAAAAAGCTAGATACTATTTAGAGACAATGAGGCTTAATCAGCTGCAAAAATATTAATTGGGTAATTATAAAAAGCTGAGTACAACAAATAGCTTTAAATAAGCTGAATAAAAAAATAAAGCTCTTAAACACCTGGGCTAAAAATAGTGCATCAGAATTTGATTATTAGAGAAAAAAGCTCTTGGATAATCGGTTGGATTAGCAATTGAGATTAGATTTTTAAAAAATCAACCACTGGATCTAAAAATGGAGATCTATAATTTGCAGACTTGTAATTTTCCCATTAATCTACTCAAAACGTAGTTCAGGATCAGCTGATTCAATAATAATGTTCATAGAGTAGCTAAACCTAAAATTGAGCTATAGAAGAACCTCGATTCGCGGGTAAGGACCAAATGATGTTCTATAAATTTCATTGCCGTTGGATTGGTAGTAGTTAGTGCGCATGCGCAAACGTGAATTTCTTTTAACGTTGATTTTTCATGATCTATCTGACCGAATTTATTCTAACTCGGAGCATTGTTGGGCACCTGTCCAGGATAATGCCCTATATATGTTATAGCGATTGGTGGAGTATAAACCAATTGAACATGTGCAAAACTAATACTAGCTCGACTAGTGGACCGATTTTAATGAATTGAGCGGTTTAATTTATAAATAATCTCTTACCCTTATAGATTATCTCCTACCTAATCTGATCAACTTGTACGTAGTTTAGATGGTGAGTGCTGTTGAAATGATAGCACAGTATGCGCATGCGCAAAAATTATTAGGTAATAGCCCTTTTTCTTATATCAGCCTTACTGTACTAGTTTCTTTCAATCATTTCGACAAGCAGTAGTGATAATATTAAAATTTGCAGAGTGCTGCTTTGTCTGTAGTCTTGTAATTCAAAAGGTGTGTACCTAAAAGAACAGCAGTAGCTTAGAAAACGTGGTTTATTATAGACATTCGATTTTCACTTGACTTTTAACGGCTTCCTGATAACTACTATAATGTTTTAAACTCAAAGTGTGCGAAACGGCTTGACGACAGGTGGTTTGAATACTCATTAGCGTGTTCTTCATCATTTCTGGGACTCCGAAGATAAATTATAATTTTTTTTCCGTTCAACCTTTTAAAGTGATTTATTCATAACGTTAATTGACTGTTCCAAAGCACGAAGAGCTAATGTGGGATTCATTGGACAATTAGCATTTTTGAATGCAGAGGAAGTGTAAACAAAAGCTTATCTTTTAAAAGTTTTCCGTCTCATTTTACTTAACCAACATCAATATCGGTCCTTCCGTCTTATTTAAAAATCAGGTGTGCTAAAGACCACACGGGAGAAGTGTAAACTTCTATGACATTACTTTCCACTATGTTGGAATGTTGGGAAAGTAAAATTGGACATTACTTTCCACTCTGTTGGGATGTTGGGAAAGTAAAAGTGGACAGGCTCCGCCCCTGGACCCTCGGTAAAACATGGAACATGCTTTCTTCCCGCTAATTCGTAAATGTAAATAAATTTAAAACCACGACATAAATGTTTTAAAAATCGAAATTAGAACAGAGTACCTGAATAGGGAATTTTCTGTTATGGTGCGCGTCTACAATTACTATAAGCAAAATGAACTTCTCAACCAAGTGACAACAAAACAAGCGGCATTGTTGAATATATCCATTTATAACATAAATAAATATAAAACTACAACATGAATAGAATAATAAGTACGAAAGAATGCGTGATAAATCGAGAGCTTTCCAACGAGTAGAGAACGATTTTTGTCCGATGAAAAATAGAGAAGTTTCATTTCCCCAGCAACGGCTTGGTTGTACGTGAAAATCAAAAGAAGTTTTCAGCAAAATTTTATACACTAACTTTGTTGACTAAAATTATGCTGAAAATATTATTTTAACGGGTTTTACCACTTTAGCCATTTTTAGTGATTGTAGCGTGGAAAACGCTTTTCCCGGGACCTGACAAGTGAAAAATACAACGAAATTACTCTAAGTTAAACCATAATTTTGATGTAAACTTAGTAAAGTAAGCGGAAATCATCAGAAATGCTTGCATACGAGTCTGCAACACATTGGGACATTTTCATGTGTGTTTTCTTATTATTTCCTTATCATTAGGGAAAAAACTGGATTCTAGAGCCACTCAGCTGATCTGTAATCGGTCAGTTGTGTTCAGAAGTCCCTCAAGGGGCTACATACCAAATCTCAGATTCGTGGGATCATTAGGGAAAAAACTGGATTCTAGAGCCACTCAGCTGATCTGTAATCGGTCAGTTGTGTTCAGAAGTCCCTCAAGGGGCTACATACCAAATCTCAGATTCGTGGGATCATTAGGGAAAAAACTGGATTCTAGAGCCGTCATTTCTGATGGTCATAATCATCGTTGTGGCCACTTGGGACAATTTTCGTGAGCAATTTTCGTGAGCAATTTTCGTGAGCAATTATTTTCCGTGACGTTTTTTTAGTTTATGTGCCAAAGCAAAGACATGAAAATGTCAAAAAAAAGCGTGACGGAAAAAAAATAACGTGACGGTAAAATCGTATTCACACCCCGCTAAATTTTTCGACGCGGTGCGCCTATAGAAGTTTACACTTCAAAAACTGTAGGTATTGATCACCTTTCATGTTTCAGAGCTATTGTTTGGTGAATTGTTATCAACGAGAAAAAAAATATTAGAAAAATAACGTTAACATGTTGTTGTTTGTTTTGGTTTATTGCTTTCAATATTAAAATTTTTAAATCGACCAAGAAAATAAAAATTTCACCCCCTCGAAATTTGTGGATTAACAAATTAAAGGGTAAAGTAAAATTTAAGGGTTTAAAAGTTGAAAAATCCGAATCTCAAAAACTTTCGAATAAAGACTTATGTTTTTTTTTGTTATTGATAGAATGAATTCGAATGATACCATTCAGTGAATCGAATGACCACTCGGATCTCTGTATGTTCTACCGTTTGCTCTCTCTTTACTAAGAGGAGAAAAAAAAATAACATAATACGTCAACATGAATGTAAATAAGAACTCATGAACACGATAAAGACCGCATTAAAACCTACCACGATCGGCTGTTTAATACAACATCAATGGATTGCTCCCTTTTCAAGAAATCGAGAATATATAATTTGTGCATCTTAAAAATGGGCTAGTGGTAGGAGTTTTATTTTATTTTAATAATATTCACGTGTCATACGTAGACGATGACGTATCAAAAGATCCGTTAATAATTTATCACATGTAGCTAGACAAATATTGATCAATATGACTCTGCGGGTATGTAGTTATACAATTTTTTCCCCAAAGATATATACTTTTATTAATCAGAAGTAGGATGCTTATCTTTGGAAGTGTTTGAGATGTGTGACTCTCATAATTTCGTGCGTTTAAACTGGTCCCATTTCATCGGCGAACGTGTGGGGTACGGGAGAAATGTCTTCTCAATTTACTCTTACTGCTTATACCTTAAATACTACTCTTGTAGTTATACCATAAATCTTTGTCTCAGTTTTATAACTGGTACATTTCAGTCATGATTTTGATTTTCAGGATACGGCCTAGTTGGTGACCTTTAGTTTTCATTGCTGCTGAATCATCAATGATAGTCTCTATAGTGATTAAATATCCAACGAGTTACAAAGCAACCTTTTCTTTTGAAAGTTTCATATACATATATAGAGATCATTGTATATCTGAATGGATGAATAACAGTTTCTGATTAAGCATTTCTCGTACCTACCTATTCCGAAACGAGGTGGTCAGTAGAAGCAAGAAAGGCCATCCGAACGATTAAGAAAATGCTTCATACAGCACAGGAGAATAATTGATATATAAATTTAGCTCTACCGGAGTACAAAAACACCTCTTCAGCAAACAATCATTTTATGAAAAAATTTCTTACAAGGAGGATGTAGAAATGAAATATCGCTATCATGCAACAAGTAACAATGCTTCTCTTTTTGAAATTTCACAGAGACAGAATGAATTCATTCATTAAACTCCACGATGAGTTGATTGAATGAATAATAGTTTCTGGTTAAGCATTGATCGTACATAGTAGTACAGAATCTGCGAATGCGCAAACGTGGCTCCAAGGTAAAATTGTAGCTGCAACATACAATATTGGGAATATGATCGTAATGATTCGTACAATCATAATATTCCAAATTCTTTTCATTATTGAATGAGGAATAATGAATGAAGGAAGCTTAGTATCACACTCAACTTGGCAGACGTATACCAATTGTTTTTTTTTTTCGAGTTAATGCTTTGTTTTTATTTTTTCACTAATATGATTATCGTGCAGTGGAATAGCAAGTCATTGTGCAGTGTAAAGAAATTATTCATCTTATTGGGTATCGTTACTTCATTCAATTGACCTGCTACCGTATGACGCCAGCTTGTTTGTTTGTAACCAGGAACCGCGCCCGTGAGACTACCACGGATGACAGCCGACCCGGGCATCGTGAACTCAGCAATCTTTACAAACAATAAAATGAACGACCTCATTGACCTTAGTTTGCTAACGAACGAAAAAAAAGCCGAGAGCGCGTGTGTGGGTGGAACTAAGGTCGTCAGGAGCGTGAATGAGAGGCTCTCCCTTGCAGTGCCGGGCAACGGGCGTTTGACTCACGGCGTTTTACCCGGAGTTGGAGGTTACTCAGTTGGAATCAATGATCTGACTCACCCGTCGCTTCCCCTGTCCACTCCGCCTTCTGCACTTCGCCGACAGGTAAACGATCGCGAGGACCGTCTCTAGTAGGCGAAATCCTTTTGAGGAAATCGAAGTTTCATTCATGACTCACCCAATTTATTCTACCATGGCTTATTTGGCGAAGAGCTGTTGTAATAAATTCAGTTAGATAAATGAATGGGTACCATTTGAAGACCGCCATATGCAAAACATCCCAAGTGCCATTAATAAAATTGTCCAGCAGACCCAAAAAACTGTTTATAGCCGAGCAAAAAAAAAAAAAAAATGAATTTTGTAGTTTTCCCTGTCTGTAAATCAACAACTAAAATTAGTTATCCTATTTTTAGCGAATAACGACAAGGTAAAAGGTAAAAACTACTGGACCCATTGAGCTGAAATCGTACATGGACATTCATAGGGTCCCTGGTTAACGCAAAGGCTATAATATTACAATCCTCTAGATTTACTCCTTCATAACTCGGCTTTCCCCGTAAGAACGTAAACAACTTTATAATTAAGGAAAAAACCGTCATGCGTCGAGCTTACGTCAAATCAGGATGGTGCGGGTTCACGGGTAATGAACTTTCGACAACGAATTCGGCGATACCAAAACGATCTTGGTGGGTTGAGCCGAGCAGTTTATATTCTTCAGATACCTGCTCAAAAACTGATATCCAAAACGCCTTATTAACTGCAGTAATGTTGGTCGGGAATAGTTTTAACGTAGGTACCTAACTGAGCTTATAATGAGTTGGTTATATTGAGGGGACATTTAGTTGAAAAAATTAATTAGGTACAACTAGAAACTTGATTGCTGAAATTTGAGTAGAAGCCTCTTGGGGACTGCTGGGTAAAAATGACAAGGTACCTGGTAAAAATGACCCGCACGGGTAACCGGCTGGTCTAAATAAAAATCTTGGTTTTTTGGGGATAACCATGGAATCATGATTTCAACGCCCTTCATCTTCCCGGCAGTCCATTGTTTTGGAGGAGGGTAGCGGGCTGAAGATCCGCTGTCTTTCGCAATTGTCATCTAGTCGTAAAAACTGTTTACCGACTTTAGCACAAACATGGTCGAAATTCCCTGTTTTTTATTTCACCCACGTTATCTGGCCGGAAGATTGTTTTTGTTTTGGGCGATTTAAGCCTTGCTGTGTAAGTAGTTATGAATACAGGTGCCGATTTCGTTACATACTCGAATTCCCTCTGTCTCGTCCTAAAAATAGAAGATGCTGGCTAATAACTACCTGTATCATTCATTGTATTTCAATATGTTGAGTGATAAAAGTATGAAACTAACTTCTACGATACTTTCTGTCACTGGAATAAGATGTAGTTAACACGAATTTAATTCCCCTCCTAATCCGCCCCCCCCCTCAACCCTCCCTAAAAATATAAAAAGAAAAAGTATTTATAGATCATACAGATGTATTAGAACATGTCAGATTTTACGAATAAAATTCGCTGTAATTTAATGGGAATAGGTCTGAGCTAAAAGTCGCTTGATGTAAACCTTGAAAATATTCAACTTGGAGTCGAATGAGCTTCGGCAGACTTGAATCAGACCAACATCAGGGTCGCAAGGTGATTTTGAAGGGCAAAACTCTAGATGGTTCAAAAAACCCACAAATAGCGCGATTTTCAATTTTTAAAATTTTTTAAATATATATTTAGGAAGATAATTTGTAGTTTCGGAATGGGACCGCTTTTTTATGCTATAAAACTTTGGTGCCTATGATAATTTCTGAGTATCCACGGTTTTGGAATTAAGAAGTATAATCCCATGCCATTTCGTCAGTTCGTATTCCACAAAATGTGAGGTTTTAAACACTCTTTTCCCCTATACGCAGAATGAACTGCGTTTCCAACATTCAATTTCAAACCTTTTCCTGAAATTTACATCCATTTTAGGCTTTGACTCCAGGGCAAGCAACATACTGGCTTTTTCTAAAACTGTACCTTCTTCTTATTAGATGTTTCAGTAGGATGAATAATTTTAAATATCACGTCAACTTTCTTCCACTGTTCGTAACACTTGAGGAAGATGACGGTAACACGAATTTGAATCTCAAGCAAAAACCAAATTAAATCACACCTAGTGGTCTATTCACTCGCTCTGTGTACCACAATCGGTTGTTACCGGTGTATGTGAATTACTCAAGTTATCTACCGTAATCGGAGTGAGAAAAAAAACCGTGTAATCATATTGTTTGTCGAGGAAGATGTGTTTGAGGTTAACCGCACACGGCAGGCCGTGAGCCGCATGCGTGCGGATCCGCCTGTCAGCTGTGAAGGTACCTAATCATAATCATCTCCTACGACCGAGATTTTCGAATGTTCGCTCGCTAAGTGGTAATGTCAGGACAAGGCATTTATTTTGAGTTGATACAGATACAGATCGAAGCCTCCATGGTGACTGTTATATCTTTCTTCTAAAATTATAGAGGTTGCATACAGCAAGACACAAGCTGGAGTTTGGGTTAAGGGTCGTTTGTCGGATTATTTTTAGTGTTGCACTGATGTCAAACAAGGTTGTCTTCTATCTTCACTGCTTTTCGCCCTGTTCCTTGACGATATTGATGAGGGGTTGGGTGGGGAAGTGGCTGTGGGGTTCTTCGAAGTAAATGTCTTAAAATATGCCGATGATATAGTTTTTTTTTTTTGCTGACAATCCTGCGGCCATGAGAAGGATGATTCGAAACCTGGAATTATATTGTTCCAAGAAGAATTTAGCTATAAACTTGAATAAGTCCAAGATGATGGTTTTTTAAAAAGGAGGACAATCAGCTGAATCGGAAGTATGGTTCTGGGAGGGTAAAAAAATCGAAGAAGTTAAGGAGTACCCGTATCTGGGCACTTTAGTAACTTCATCTCCAAATTTTAAGCCACATCATGTTAGAAAAAAATCAGCGGCCCTCTTTGGTTTGAACGGCATCTGGAGCGGTGTTCTGTCCCAGGATCTGGCATTTGAAGACAAATACAAGATTTTTAATTCTGCCTCCCGATCTGTAATGGGTTACGCTGCGCAAATATAGTGTTTTGCTCGATATGAGGAAATTGGAAGTCTTCAACGAGCTTTCATTAGGAAAATTTTTGCTTTGCTCAGTGGACTCCAAATTACATGCGGAATCTTAATGTGGAATCAGCTTACTGTATATTGAATTTCTAGAAGTCCATATCAATTATACTAAACGGATTAGTACGTATGCTGGTGAACGCCTCCCTCTGAGAATCGCAATTGAGACCATTAAAACTCGAACTTATTGGTTTGAACAATGGTCATTTACAGCTGAAAAACATGACCTCTCCTTGGAGCATTTCCGACTTGAAGAAGCGCAAGTGACAGAGTTTTCTAAAAAACTCTTACAGGACGAAAATTTGTAGGAAGATCGGTACCTTAATGACTTAGCCCAGAAATCGGAATTTTATTTGCTCTTCCGATCTTTAAATCACGGTTTCGTCCGCCGAGTTAAAAGATTACATCCAAGGGTGGTGAAACTATTGTTTAAGACCAATTCTGAACCGTTACCTCTAAATTGCAGAATATGGAATAGAGGCACGCCCGAAGCTAAATGCTCCATGTGCAATCTTGGAGAAGAGGAGGATTCATTTCATTTTTTGTGCCGTTGCCCGATCATGGGCGAATTCCGTTTACGTTATTTTGGCTAATCCCTTTTCGAAGGGCACGAAATGGTGAAGTTTTTAGACGAAGGGAACTTCAATAATTTATATAAGCTTTTAACTGAAGCGCTTAAAAACAGATCTCGTTATAACTAGGTAGTATTGTTCAATTTTCTGAATCTACACAATTTTTATCACTATTGGCACCTACATTGAGTAGTCAAAAGTTTAGTGATCAACCAAATTTTGGTTTAGCGTTTAAACGGTTTCTCGGTAACCTTGGGTTCAAGGCTCGAATGAGACAAAATCCTATGATGTTGGAGGTAATTATTTATTTTTTCATGAAGTTTGTGTATTTTTTTCAATAAACATCTCTCTCTCTCTCTCTCTCCTTCTTCTAACGTAGGATGGGTTGTAGCAAATGCACAAATGTACCTTAATATATATATATATATATATATATATATATATATATATATATATATATATATATATCAGTGGTACTGACCATGACATACATGAGTTTATTCCAACCAACTAACAACCGAAACTATAGGCGATACATTGGTAACTGGTGAACGAATTTCCTTTCTCGCGTGAAACATAATTTAGAGTCAGTGAGTCAGGCGTGCCAACAAAGGCTCCAATTCGACGCCAGAATGGCTTAGCACGCGGAAGAGATAGCGGCATTCAGTAAATAGAACACCAAGTTCTTCCGAGTTATTGTCTATACACTGCAACACCCAAACCATAAAGATATTCGGTCTCACCCACCTCAATAGTTAGTTTTGGAGAGTCAACCCACCTTTTATTTAATAAAATGGTTCCGATCATTGTTGTAAATTAAATACCAGAAAAATATAAGCATCATTGGATTGGGTATTCTGCAGGATGGAGACAAAGCTATTGTTCCACAGGAAGAATTCATATTTATTGTGAAAAAACAAACTTGCATGAGGTTAGAGACAAACGGCATGTATCCAGAATAAAACATTTCTAATTTTAAAATAGGTGTTTAGGTACTTAAACATTTATTAAAAATTTCAGTGATGCAGCATGACAAAATGAGGAAATTTTCATTATTATTGAAACTAAATTCATGTTAAATGGTTAAATTTGTTTTTTCAGTGAGAATAAAAATGATGAATTTTAATGGGGAAAGAAATTATTAATAAAATAAAAATAAATTTGTCTAAATAATATTTTGCTATGCAAACGAAGTTTTGATTTGAACCTTTTAGCGAATTTTAGTAAAAATGAATCAGTTGCAATGGCTCGGAAAATTTAAAAATCGAAATTTTTATAAAATGTAATCATTGATATCCGTTTTCAAGCATTTTGAAACGATTCTTGAAGTTTGCGCTTTTTTATATGTATGAAAAAGCGCAAACAATGTATGGGTGTGCGTCTCCTTTGGTAAAAAAACAACACTCCTTAGGGTTGATATAAAAATCCAGTTTGTTCTCGCTTCCAAAAATCAAGCTTTCCAAACGAAAGTATGGGTACGTTGGCCAGCACTTTTTGAGTACATTAAATTGGTCAACGTACTAAAAAAAATCACCTAAAATTGTTAAAATTGGTCAAAAATTGTTGAATTAATAATTTTTAACAGAATTTTAGTAAAAACAAAGATAAACTATTATCTAGGACATTAAAAAACTTTTACACAAAATTTTGCTGAACAATGTACCTTAATTTCACTAATATTTGCTGAAAAATCTATTTAAAAAACTGCAAAAAGAGCTAAAATCCAAAATGTTTTTTGAATCGCCGAATTTTATTTAGTATGAGTGTTTGCCATAAAATTGGTATTTTTACGATATCTTCGTACTCAAATTGTCCAAATTTCAATACAATTTAACATATTTTACAACAGGTAGGTAATTTAAGAAAATTCGCTCATACAATCATGCTGCATGGCTGGAACTTTTTGCAGTTTTATCAATTCTTCAGAAAATTTTAATGAAAAGTACCTACCTACTTTTTCCTGCACAGTTTTGGGTAAAATTTCTGAATGTCGTAGTTCATAGTCGATTCGAACGTTTCCTGAGTAAGAAAGAAGTTTCACGATTTTTAGCATTTTTTTGCCATTAAGTTTTGGGTTTTCTTTAGCTCAATTTGTTTTTTAAATTTGTGTAATTTATCGTGCCCAAAAAGTGCTGGCCAACGAAATCATTCATCCTTAAGGAATGTTTGATCTTTTTGTGAATTTACGGGTTGTTTATCTCGATCCTAAGGTGAGTTATTGCCTGGAAAAACATGTATATTTATGTACATCAATGAAAGAAAATCTAGGAATTGTTTCAGGATGCCTCAAAACGGATTTCGATGAAGGTAAGTTATGAAAATTTTAATTCTAAATATTTTGGGGCAATTGCGATAACTCTGTTTTCTTTGAAAACTCGATAAAAGAAAGAACATTTTTCTGATTTATTGAAGAAAACATTATACAACTATAGTTCAACTATTTCTGGAAGTTATATATTAGAGATTTTTTAAAATAGAATCTTCTTCCTAAATCTACCCAGTTGGTTCAATGATGTCGCTATCTACTGACAGAACCTGTAATATCAGCAACAGTAAAATGGCAAAGTTGTTTGTTTACTACAATTATAAGATTAGAAGCAGCTGGTGACTTCACTACAGATGTGTTTGGTTATGTTTAATGAAAGATTCTAAGAACTACACTGTGAAAACAGTCAAGACTAGTTCCCTAACCGCCAATGAGGGCTGAAGGAGAGTTTATTTTCTACCACAAATGGTACTCGTAAATGTCAACTTGATTGCCACACGCCTCAATGTGTCGTTTGCCTACTAAGCACCACATGCATCGTCTCATGTCCCGCATGCCCGGCAAACGCTTTTATTCAAGCGAATAGTTTTAATTTCTTTTACGACGGTTCTTCTCTTATCACTGCCAACTTACGTTATGATATACATTTGTCTTTTCTGTTCTTATTATTTGTATACAATGATATCTACTTATGACTTCAACAGTTCAATTTTTTTGATGCTGTAAATTGGCTTTTGCCGTAGGTACTGTTAAATAAATGAATGGAGGAGAGTTAATCCTGAGTCGGGAGTTACCCCACAAAAACAGCAGCACTAACAACTGAACTGAGGTGCTCTGCTTTGGATCAACTTCTGGATATATTCGTGACCCTCCGTTGTGGTGCAGACTATGACTCGCATAAACTTACCAACGTTGCGAGCAGATATCTTTAGATCAATTTAGAAAATCATGATTGGTCGTTCCTAGAAAACCTGATTATCGCCACCCATTCAAAACTTGTTATATACCGACATCAACCGAGTCCGAGGAAAACGGAATTGCACACGTCGGAGCCCGTGATTTCCCGCCAAGGTCACCCCGGCGCAGCCATTTCTGATACCGCACTTCTACATGAGCGGCTGTTCACGTCCGGTCGACAAGCGATCTCCGCATCCTACTCTCATCAGCTGCTTTCCATTCAGACTCAAGCGACGCCAAAACATTATGAATCGGCGATGGAACGCAGTTACCAAGAGACAAAAAGTATTTCATCAGGTATCACGGGAAAAAACCGAACAGGTTTTGGGTTAGTGCTGTAAGATGAATGAATATTCATGCTTCACATGTTTTCTCTTGGTAGCAGAAAAATTGCTCTAATAACTTGGTAATTAGTGGAAAAACAATAATATTGTATTCCTGGAATGATTTTGACTATTTCCACTTCACTTTAGATTTTATCCACATAGATTTATACCTTTTCCGCATAGATTTAAAGACTGTGAAATTTTTTACAGAGGAAAAATTTCCACTCGCATTTTACGTTTGAGACCATTCTGAACAACTTTCGTTTCGAGTCTTTCTCTCTCTCTCTCTTTCTCTTTCTCTCTCTCTCTCTCTCTCTCTCTCTCTCTCTCTCTCTCTCTCAATCTCTCTCTCTCTCTCTCTCACTCTCTCTCTCTCTCTCTCTCTCTCTCTCTCTCTCTCTCTCTCTCTCTCTCTCTCTCTCTCTCTCTCTCTCTCTCTCTCTCTCTCTCTCTCTCTCTCTCTCTCTCTGGATTCTTATGGAATGTGCGGGTAAAGGTGTAGATGGTCTCAATCAGTTTTGTTGTTCCCAAATCAATACATCATCCAGCGTATGAGCAAACGTGAATTCCATCACCCATAATTTTCTCACGTCCCCGTCGTCCGATTCCACTCAAATTTGGAGGATAGGTGGGAAAGATTGAATGAGCATTCCATAGTGATTCCTATATATTCCTAACATTAGTAGCTACTGCGCATGCGCGTGTGTATAACATTTAACGAACCTAATTTTTAACAGTGTTCCAGTAGTAATTCGAAGGTTTTTTTTCTCTATCTTCAAGCCCTTATGGAAAGCGAACTATTCAACGTACAGCTTTGCGGGTGGTTTTAATCGATTCTTTGGGTTTTAATTCATCAATAACAAGCAAAAAATTATTACTGTTACATAGAAAATTGTCGAGGTCTCGATTTTTTGAATGATTAGCCGTTTAATACAACCCTTCAGGGTTGATTAAAATTGATGCCGAGCTTCTAGGACCATCAAGACCCCAATTGTGATTTTTAACAGTTTTATATAGTTTCGTTTAGTATTCCCGGAGAAAAGCCGCCGACGGCGGGCGGCGGATAAACGGATTTAAAAAATTTGATTTTGGATTCTATGCATCTTGAAATGTCAACCAAAAAATTTTCAGGGGGTGGTATTTTTTTCTTGGTCGGTTACAAAGGTTCATTATTGAAAATGATAAACCAAAAGGTATAAATCAATTCGCTTTATATGAACTGTAATACATCGAAATGTTAGATACTTCATAGTTACCATGGCGAATCTTTTGTTAAGAACTATTACACTTCACGCTTCTCGTCTTATCGAACAACTTTCAGAACGACGCCATCCCGAACATGCATCCATCGTCACCTGCCCATTGCTAAACAGGTAGCAGAATTTGTAGAAGTAATCGTCAAGGAGCGGATCCGATTCATGGGTCTATGGACCATGGGTTTCTTGGTTTGTTGTTTATTCCCGTCAATCTCTTCTTGACTTTTCCCCACCCTGCCATCCCCGCTGGCCTGGTCGTCCCCAATCATTATGGCTCAGTGTAAATCGCCCAACGTGTTTAGGTTGGGCCTAGAAGCGTTATCTGCATGGCAAAGCGTTTTCAGTGACGGTTGAGAATTCTCTTGTTGGCTACTTTCTATATGATTAGCGTGAGCTGTGTAAACTCATCTGTAAACTCATCACGAATATGGTTTACCGTATTCTGTAGTAGTCTTTGTCTTGTTGAATTCTGTCCATTCGTTGTAATTTTCTTCTTCAGACACTTCCAACCATTTCAGGTGTGCTCTCTGAATACCTATATATTTAAACTATATCTGCTTGCGTGAAGGCACTGTAACTCTCTCTTTTTATCTGAGGATTCCATGCATGGGATCTTTTACCGGACCTTGGTTGTCAATGTTTTTGCATGATGTTCTGTTTGGACGACCACTTCAATCTATCTCATTTCGTTTGCCTGGACTCTTCTTGGTGAATTACTTCTACCTTTCTACGGCTACATCCATAGCTCTTAAGACCAACGTAGTTATTAGACTAAGTTAGATATTCACCAAATAGGTGAATAGGTCCTATACCTAATATAGAGTAATTTTATATCGATTGCTTTCTTTGTTTTGCTGTTTGTTTGTTGAGTCTCATTCAGGCTAGGGCCAAGAAACATATATAGCCTTGGAAGGGACGCGAGGACCAAACAAAATTACACATGTAAAAACCCAATATACACACTGTTTTGTTCCCATTGATTACCAACGATTTCTGATTTCCTTCTACACCATCCCCATCCCCTATAGACCTCCTCTTGGTAGGGGAGTGGTAACGTTTAAAAGAGGAGTGGCACCCGATGTTTTCCTTTTTTTTTCTTTGTGAACTGATCTTTAATTGTTTAACACAAATTATTAGGTCGACGTAACCAATTCACTGAGCTAGTGAGAGCGGATGAGCATTATGTGGGTTATATAGCGCTATAAGGTCATCATTATTAATAAACAATAATATTGTTTGATCTAACCGTCGAAATGGATCTAATATTTTTCTGGAAATAGACCACGTTCTTAATTAATTTCCGTTCTCTTCATTACTACATAATAGTGAATCAGTGGGCTACTCTGCTAAATTTGCATACATCAATTTTCCGTATATTTAAAAATATAATCAGATTTTGGTGACAATTGAGTGAGTAAAGCATCTTGGAAAAGCATCTTTCATTCGTGCTTGGGGGTTGAAATTTGTAATAAATTACATCGAACTCCATACATGGAACATTAGGGGATTCACTCAAATCAAAAACTATTGAGGAATATCTGCATATAGCAGATACTCTGCATATAGCAGATACTCTGCATATAGCAGATACTCTGCATATAGCAGATAGCGTATTGAGGAATATCTTCATATCGCAGATAGCGTTACTTTAGGTTTACGCACGCGCAGAGTTCACCATTTTCCCAGATACAATCAAATCCATAGGTAGGTAGTTGCTCATAACACTGCTAATAACTTGTTGATTTCTGCCAGATAAATCGGTACTGAGAAAAAATCTCAGGAATACAGTTGAAATTTAGAATAATTTATTCGCCCGTATCTCATGATTGGTTAAGTTTTCATGTACTTTATATATGCGATAGAGCAGGTTATATCTTCAGCTAAGTAATCGGTGAGTAATATGTTCTGAGACGAGGAGTGGAGGACAGAGAAATCCCTGGAGCCGGGTTTTACAGATAGGTTTAATTCCTTAAACCTCGAGGAATAGTATCAGCATCTTATCTGGTAGAACCCAGCTGAGGTGAATTTGCCAAGGGCCTTGTAGCCGCGGAAGTGGGCGTTTAGGAAGCAGCAGTGGCCCACGGGTTTCGTGTCTAGCGGAAGAACTACTCTGCTTTCCGCTGTCCATTAATTATACAGTTTCTTTGTTTTGTCCGTTTTTCTGTTGGACAAATTGCCGAAAAATGTTGATTTAGTTCAACTCAAATGCAGATGAATGATAATTGTGTTAATCAGAGAAAAATGAATAATTGTACACAAATCAATGTAGGATGCCAGAATGTTTGTTTTATGATTTCAAATGAGAGCAGATAAAATTATAAGAATATAGAAATCAAACACACTATTCTTCACTAAATAGTTTTCATTCTCTGATTTTTGAACATTTTAGTAAAAAGATATGTGATTGCTCTTTTGTCCAGTGTGCCGTTACATTTTACAGAAACTTTAAAACTTGTTTTTAAAAAACCAAACACTCGTCGTGGGAAAATGCGAATGGTGTAAAAATTTTCAGTACTGATGACGAATTTCTTGTTCCCTCACAACCCCAAATGCCAGAAACCGTTATGTAATCAAAGAATTGTGGCCCCAAGATAACTTCAGTTTGGGCAGATCGTCTCCAGTTTACGCTCATGAATCCGCTCACATTCTTCAACTTATTCTAGTGAGATTCGTTTGAAATACCAACTCTTATTTCAGAACATTCATTGATCTCATTCAGTTCAGTGCAGAGCTGAACCAAAATTTAGCCATACAACAATGAAAGTAAACACACACGCACACACACACCGCACAAAATCATATAATTTACTCACATTAATAAACGACATCTTTCATCTAAACTAGTACCTATCTAGTTCATTGTCATTTCTATCCACAATTAGGCAGACAATTTATGAAATACAATAAAATAACCGTAAACTAGTAACCCAATAAACAAGTAATAATAAATTATCTAGGTAGGTAAGTATGTGGATTTTTCTTTTTGTCATTTGAGTTCCATGGTCATTTGCAATTATATCAGCTGTTTTGATCTCGATAGAATGGCAGTTCTCATTCTCAATAGAGTCGCGGTAATTTTTAATATCCAAGGTCTGGCCTTCATAATAGCAATGCATAATGCATTTTCAGTGAATACGTACAAACTTTCAGCAACTTAGATTAATTTTAACGTGAAATTAAATTCTCATCAGGGATTTCAGTTTTAACTGTTGTTTATCCTGTTATTTTTACGAGTATTAGCGTGGGTTGCGTGATGCGTAACAATATTTTCTGCACGGGTAGATACCATGAATCACTTCTCACACTGTTTAATTACATCAAGGCTGTATTTTGATTGTGTATTGATGAAGGTTTGTTTTCAACTTCAAATACCCGAATTTAAATGAGTGACTCGGGAGGTGATCTCACTGAGTGAGTTCACTGATCGCACAGAAATCACGAACACTATAGAACACACACACACACGCACGCAAGCACGCACGCACGCGCGCACGCACACACACACACACACACACAAACATAATTATGTACACTCATTACTAAACGACATCTGTCATTTCAACTGACATCTAGTTCATTATCGTTTCTATCCACAATATTATAACGCAGACAAGTCATGAAATAAAATAAAATAACCGTAAACTAGTAACCCGAGATAATACTACAAAGATAGGTATGAACATTTTTTTGTCATGCGAGTTCCATGGTCATTCGTAACTATATCAGCTGTTTTGATCCCGATAGTTCAAATGGCAGTTCTCATTCACAATGGAGTCACGGTAATTTTTACCATCCAAGGTCTGGCCTTCATAATAGCAATGCATAATACATTTTCAGTAAATAAGTACAAACTTTCAGCAAATGAAATTAATTTTAATGTGAATTTAAATTCTCATCGGGGATTTCAGTTTTAACTGTTGTTTATCTTGTTAATTTTATTTGCATGGGTTGCTGCGTAGCAATGTCTTCTGCATGGGTAGGAAGCATGAATCACTTTTTAATTATATCAAGGCTGTATTTTGATTGTGTATTGATGAAGATTTGTTGACAAAGTTCGAATACCGGAATTTAAATGAGTGCTCGGGAGGTGATCTCAGTTCACTGTTCGCACAGAAATCACGAACACAATAGACCATGTGCACAAGACGAATACGAGGGCGCTCTGTGGGGAGAACGCGAGAATGCTGGGGTAGCCATGGGCGAGTCTCAGGGCGAAACACCCCAATAACCCTGATTTTTGTATCTTGCATAACATTTCCTCCAAGCTTTGCAAACAGTTTTACCGGATGATTCAGAGCACAAGCCATAAAAAGCAATAAGAGAAGAAAGACAATTATTGTGCAGTTTGTAGTGAAACACGAGTCAAAAAATAGAGCAGTAGAGCAGAGAAACAAAAACGCTATTGTCAAAATGTAAGTAAAGTTATTTTTCAAAGTATGCTCACAAGAACAGAATACATAGGCGAGCGAAAATTGATCAAACCCACCAACCAACCAAGGTATTATTTGTTACTGATTATGAATTAACTGTCGAAGTCGGTACATAACATTGCAACTTTTATTTTCATGGAAATAGACAACATTTTTCATTGAAATAGGTTATAATAACTTTGATTTAATTTAGTTCGTTTTATTTTGACTTTAATTTGAGTTTGTAATGTTGAATGTTGTGTACTCAATGTTTCCCAACCACTTATGGTTAAACCCGTTCTACGAACATACCCAAGGTGAATTTTGCGTAGCTGGAAATGTCAAGACATTTCAGGGGAACGAACAAATATCACTGAACTTTTGCTAGCGAGCAGAATTCTGTATGTTCTTCCTGGGTATTACGTAGGTAGTGATTCCTAGCTAAATTAATACTGTCAATTAATAGTTAAGTAATACTGTTGTATGAATTCGGAACCCAAGAAGACGAATATAGAGCGGTAGCTACAGTGTAGGAAAAGTATTTCTTTTAAAAAAGAAAGACCCATTTGCCTGGTTCGTGAAAATTCAAATATGTTTAGACTTATATTTTCTAATTAACAACAACAACACATTTCACTCTTTGGTCCGTTTCGTAGGTCTTATTTGGAAAATATGTGAAATGCCGCTATTTTTGTAGCATTATTTGACAGCCCATTACAATTGACGCGACGACGAACCAACTATTATATAATTAATTTTTCTCGTTAATTGATCAAATTTTGCTAATTTTTAGTTAATAAACTAGGTAAACACCTCTGCCTCTCATGAACGCATGCTTCACCATGAAACGGAAAAAGAAAGCATGATAAGGATTTGTTTGGGACGAAAAAGTTGCTAATCAATCTCCACTAAAAACACTTATTGTCGATTTATTAGCCTATTTTCTTGAGATAAGTACATTTTTATGTACTGTTTCATGTTCTGTCAAGTTTGAGCATACATTTTTTAATGCTCTATATCACAGTTAAAAAACCTTTTAAGAGTAATATTTTGCTCATAAAAATAATAAAATAAATGCATATAAATAAAATAATAAATATATCGATTTTTATCCTGTCTCACCCAATTTTTAGTGATTTTTGTAAGCAAATTTTTTGAAATTTTAGCAACTTAATGTTATTCAACGAGCTCAACCTTTCTTTTGGAACACTTTATTTCTTTGTTAAAAGAACGGATCTTTTATCTCAATCCTAAGGAGAGTCTCGTTTGGAATGCCACTGTGATAATGGCAATACGACAAAATATAACAATGACATTGTAGTACAAAGCTTTGGGTCAGGGGTTTGTAGTTCAGTTCTCAGATTATTGTATCTATTGTTTCGTAGATATGGAAAAACAAAATGTAGATAAACAAAGTAAATTGAGAGAGGGTTTTGGCTTGACCTCTTTCTCACAGTTGGCTATAGTGGGTCGGTCTCCATGTTCTACAAATATTCTGATGCAGACCTTCCGCCAATCAAGGCAGATTTCTTGGGTCACAGTTTCCACATTCTCCGCCAAACGATTCAGACTCTCCCGGCTTGACCAGGCAGCGCGCTCGATTAGCAATCCCAACTTCGAAAAACACAGAAACGGTAGTGCGCTTAGCACTGCAGAGGAAATTAATAGATCTATATGCTTTTTATTTTCATGGATAGGTACGTTTATTGGCTGACCCACGTGAGCGCAAAAATTTGTACTGTAAAATGCAACGGGTTTTTTCTATTTCTATCGATTTTTACGTACAACCAATGCGTTACTAGCGCAGTGTAGCTCCCTTAGTTTTCATAGCAGGAAAATCGTTCGCCACTTTTTGGAATGCTCTCATTTTATCACAACATCTAATGATCCCTAAGCCATTTTGGTGACAAGGAAAGCTAATTTATTACGCTGTTATAAACTAATATTGCTGATTAACCATAATGAATTAAAAATGTGAAAAGAAGGCACTAAGTACATGGTAGGTATACTATTGAGTAGTAGGTACTCGTAAGCAGTAGGTACTGGACGATGCCTAGACGATCAGCTGATGGGCTCCTGAAGCTGATGGGCTCCTAAAGCTGATGATTTCTATCGTATTTAATCTCTGAATTTGAAATTAAGAGACTATTGAAATGATTGGCTTATTCCAACTCAGCTGAGTGAGCTAAATTGCCTCCTGTTCATTCAAGGAAGTTGAGATTTTATAGCGAGACTCTCCGGGACACTAAGAGAGATTGAAATTAATGGCTCTTTCCCAATTTGCTGAGTGAGCTAAATTCTCTCCTGTTACCCCTAGGAAGTTGAAATTTGATAGGGATACTCTCTGAGACACAGAGCAATTGCAATTAATGACACTTTCCCAACTAGCTGAGTGTGCTAAATTCTCTCTGTTACCCCTAGGAAGTTGAAATTTCATAGGGATACTCTCTGGGATACTATGATACGATTGCAATTATTGGCTCTTTCCTAATCAGCTGAGTGAGCTAAAATCTCTCCTGTTCATCTCAGAAAGTTGAGATTTGATGGAGACTCCCTGGGATATTAGGAGACGATTGAAATGATTGGCTCATTCCTACTGAGCTGAGCAAGCTAAATTGTCTCCTGTTCTTCCTAGGAAGTTGAGGTTTGATAGGGAGACTCTCTGGGACACTAAGAGACGATTGAAATGATTGGCTCATTCCCAATTAGCTGAGTGAGCAAAATTCTCTCCTGTTACCCTTAGGAAGTTGAAATTAGATAGGGCAACTCTCTGGAACACTAAGAGACGATTGCAATTATTGGTTCTTTCCTAATCACCTAAATGAGCTAAAATCTCGCCTGTTCATCATAGGAAGTAGAGATTAATTTGATAGGAGACTCTCTGGGACACTAAGAGACGATTAAAATGATTGGCTCATTCCCAATAAGCTGAGTGAGCAAAATTCTCTCCTGTTACCCTTAGGAAGTTGAAATTAGATATGGAGACTCTTTGGGACACTAAGAGACGATTAAATTGGTTGGGTTTTTTCTGATCAGCTGACTGAACTAATTTAATTATGACATTTCTAACTTATGACATAAAACGAATATTTGACAGGGGAAAAAATAAGACATATCCATGTACCGATGTATCTGCATGTAGTGTAGATACACAACATCAGTATGTATCACTACCTATATATGTCGATATGGTGGAGCAGGAAAATTTTCGGAATGGAAATTCCTCAAGTTGGGTTGGGTTGGGAAATTCACAAGTTGCGGAGTTGGGAGTTGTGGATGAATGTAAGGATCGAAGATCCTTAAATAAGGATTAAAGGATAGTTTAGTAAATTTTGGTTTCTGAGTGAATGAATGGGAAAATCAGCAACTCCGATTTTGGCGATTTTCCAAGTTGGTATTGCTAATATTGATAAATGAATACCACTACGTGGTTCAGCATGACAAGATACCCCAAAATCGTGTATCTCTCGTGGCAGTTGAATATCTACGTTATATAGATATTTTGATACCTAAATGAGCATATTTTTCGTGTCGGTGTGCCTAGTTTGGCTCACGAAATTCCAGTGATAGGGTAATTGTTACGTGAATTTTTATGCAGATTCCAATTCTGCAAAAGATGATGGGTTCTATTGGGAGGAACAAAATTAGTGGGCATATTGTCCGTTTCGCGCATGCGCACATATGGATAACATTTCTTATTTGAGTTTCTTATCCACGCTCAACATTAACGGGGTTACCATTTGGAATTTTTCACAACACGAATACAAAGAAAATCGTCGGCAGGTTCTTCGCTTGCAGAGAAATCCTGAACACGACCAGAAATGTTGAAATCAGCTTTTTCTGGGGTCATTTGTGGGAACGGTCAAAGAATATGAGGTTCGATAGACAAGGCAGTGAAGATTCCTCCTTTTAAAACCTATTTTCACCCAGAAAGTGTACAAAGATCGTTCCATAACCACAACGTTGGTTCTCAATATTAACCAGTGTGTCAGTGCACGTAAAAAGGTCAGTCTATAAGAAGAAGGATGAAGATAAAATAAGTAGGAAACAATCAAAAAGAAATAAATTAAACTTACATCTATTGCAGATAATATCACTAAAGAAATTCAAATGGTATTTACAACCTACGAATCCAACACGTGTGTGCCAATCAACAGGTACCTATTATACATCGTGGGTACGTTTCACTTGTGAGATTGGTGCAACAATCATCACACTCTTCCGGGTGTGATAACATATACGAATAGAAGTCAGATTAAGATGCACTACGGTGCATGAAATTTGATAAGTGCAATGTTAAATGCACTGGGTATAATAAGGAGTTTACCCTGTCGTATGGAGCCAGCTGCTAATAAATCATTAGAACAGTTATTTATTAATCCAATTGGGTTGATATTGGTTGTGTTGTAACATGTGAAATTGATTAATCATACTCGTAAATGATTAGCTTTATTATCATACTCCAGATTATATTAGACTAATCAGAAAAGTTGAGTTGAACTCAATCGACGGATTGGGAAAAAAAAGTTGTGTGTGGTTAGTGTGTTCGTAATGACAATAATTAGTTGTTTGTTTATATTATTATAATCATCTATTTAAATTAAGGGACAGTTTGATTTGACTACTTCTTCGTTGAAATATTTTAAGACTGCATGATATAGCATGGATGTTTACGAATATCCAGGCCAAAGATAGCTATGCATAAATACAATTAATCAATTTGAATGAAAATACTCTCCAACTGGTTATTATATGCTTCATAATTAAAAACGCAATCGTAACAAAAATACTTCTATCTTTTCTTATAGTATGTCACATTGAATGGATTTTAATAAGGAAATTACTATTAAATAACAACTTCTAATTTCTAACAATAGGAAAGTATTGATGCAAATGAACATTTTTGAAATTATGTAGTTTTATGTGTTATCGCAGTTGGGCATAATGTTATCGTCGAATACAAATAAAATTGTAATCGCGATAATTAATCGTTGATTCTGAGTCAACTGCGATTATATTCGTATTCGTGTAATCATATTCGTCTGTCGGCGATTACACGAATACAACCCATAAAAATGAGTCGCGGTCATCAATTTCAATAGGGCGTCCCTCCTATAATATGCGAAGCCTTGCTAATATTACCTAGCTTCAGAGTGACGTCCCTAAAGCGAATTCAACGATTGGAGCCCAACCTATTTGTCTTAAATCTATTTCAATAGGACGTCCCTTCGAGTACCTTCAAGATGTGATGAAATTTGAACATTTTTACATAGGTACGTAGTTGTTTTGGTCGATCAATTATTTTTAGTGGTTGTTGCTCTCCCTCGTTATAAGGAAAAACCAATTTTTAAATCATGACATATTTCTATGGTAACTTTTATATCAATAGAGAAAATAACAGTCATGCAGTATGATCGTATGAACGAATTTTCGTAAATTGTCGTAATGTGTCATATTAAATTGTTTTGAAATTTGAGCTTTTTGAGTGGAAGGAAATCGTTACCAATTAATTTTATGGCAAAAAACGTATTCTAAATAATAATCTCCTATTCAAATAGAGGTTTTGAATTTTTAGCTTTTTTCGCAGTTTTTATCGACTTTTTTCAAAGCAAATTTTAATAAATTTTAAGTAAACTTTTCAGCATAATTTTGTGCATACATTTTTAAATTTTCTGTTTTATAGTTAATAACCTTTACATGAGCAATATTCTGTGATAAATTATAGAAATTTAACAATTTTTAGCCATTTTTAGTGATTTTTTTAGTATATTTTTTGAAATTTGACCAATTTAATGTGCTCGAAAAGTGCTGGCCAACAAACTCATCCTTTCGTTTGGAAAGCATGACTTTTTGGCGCAAGAACGGAATTTTTATCTCAATCCTATGTACAGTTATCGTCTGGAATGACACATTTATATTTGCACATGAAAAAGCGTTAAACTCTGTGTTTCGTTTCTGAATGCCTCAAAATGGATTTCAATGAATTTTCAAAAATATTGATTTTAAAATTTTCCGAGCCATTGCAATAGCTTCATTTTTTACGAATATTCGATAAATATAGCATTTGTGAAGATATTTTTTACACGACAAATTATTTTCATTGTTGATCAACGTATTTTCATAGTAAATTTTAGAGGGAAGAAAAAGAAAATATATCTTGGGTGAATGTCAATTTGTCACGTACCTAGGTGAACAGGTTTCAAAAATTTGATCATACCTAATTTTGGTAGCTATTGGATTAATTTATAAGGGAGATGATTTAAGGAATTTGAACCCACGTTGTTTTTTGGTGGACACTTTATTTTGGATTTAGTAAAGGGAATATTTGCACAGTTTTCAAACAAAGAAATATTCTTATAGTATTAAGATTATAAAGGTAGATGATATTAAATAAAACTTACAAGAGCATCATTTTGGAGACTTGGTTGCACAAGCACTGCCAGTAAACATATCCTGAGGAGGATGAAGAGCATTGAAGGCTGCCTATTCGAATAACTGAAGAAACACATGTTTTTTCCGCGATAAAATTAACAATTCGATTAAAATCGGTATAAAAAATTAAACAAAAATTAATTAATAATTCCGTAACCCGACGGACAATGGTGTGCTCATGTCACTGGCCCCTTGTTGTCAAAACGCGTGTCTGAGCGGTTGTGCGGGCGAGGGGTACGGGCGCCGGATCTCGACTGAGCCGGCGGATGGAGGGGGTGACGACTTTATACCGGTGGCGCCTCCACCCAGCGCCGCCCGCCGTAGTGTTGCCGCGGGGTTGCCGCGCAGCGCCGGGCCCGAGCTCGGCTTCGCGGTATTTTCGCCTCCCCTGCGGAAAGGGACGTTGGCCGCGCAGTAAGTCGGGTTTCTCAGGAACCATTAAACTGGGATATTTTTCCCGAATTCCAGGTCGAAAAAAAGCCGGCCGTTCCTTCAATGGACCCCAAGAATCCAGAAATGAAATATTTTAATAATAATCTTAATAATAATAATAATAATAATCTTCATTGCCCACATAGGATACATACGTCCCACCGAGTGTGGAGTACCTACTCAATACAGTATTCAATCGCTTATAATATAATTTAAAAAAACAAACAAACAAAAAATAAATAAAATACTTAATAATAAGAAATAGGTACCTCAACTCAGTAAAAATAAAAATGTATATACGTACTAAAATAATGGGATTCAAAGAGGCAAAAGGCAGACATATTTCTTTTACGAAATCATTAGAAGGGTTGAAAAGTAGGGAACGGAAAGAAAGAGTAGAAACAAATTAGAACGAAAAGCCTGCCAGTAAGGTGTAGCACATAGCTTTCTCGTATCCGAAACATCAATGTACATATTAGATCACTCAAATGTTAATGAACTCGAAATTCCATAGCGGAATTACAGAAAATCAGTGTAAAACAAAGAAGTTTCATAACGATGAAAAAGCCACAGTTCCTTTGAGCCTGACGGCTAAAATTAAAAAACATGAATATGCTTTAGCCGTACACGACTCACTCCTCGTCGATTCTCTGAACCCGACCCCCCATCGGCCTCTGAACTCTGTTTATCATTCTGCCATCAATCCTAAAACATGGAATCATGTTTTAGCTCCTCGCTCTCACTTTATTATAGAAATGATCACGACCATTGAGCTCTTGTGAGATGATGATCTCCTAATAGAAACTCGCGAGTAAACATTCACTTTATTATAGAAATGATCACGACGATTGAGCTCTTGTGAGATGATGATCTCCTAGTAGAAACTCGCGAGTAAACATTCACTTTATTATAGAAAGAGGCTAAAGAGGCTACATACGAAATTACAGCTTCCTATAGTGTAAAGTATAGAAATTACCTATTAAAATAATTTAACCACCGCTTCACAAATCTAACCGTTCTCGCAATATTCGGATCACCTGCTATGAATCACATAATCGAAACACCAGCTCAATGAAATCATCAGAAATTAACAAGCGGTTGCAATCATGTTCACAATATCAATAATTGAGAATGATCACCTGTGTGTAAACAATTATTCATATAACCATGCTCATAACTCAGCTTGTTGGCCACGCACTTCGCAGTAGTTAATATAGTATGGTTCTATAAATCGAGAGCTTTCGAACGAATGGTCAACGAATTTTGTGGGATGAAAAACGACGAAGTATCATATTCCTAGCAACGACTGGTTGTAAGCGGAAATCATCACAATTATTGGCGCTACTTTCGTTGCACTCTCGTGGGACATTTTTCGGTAGTTAGGTCACGGCTAAAGCATATATAGCTAAAAGAACATCAAATAATTTATTAGCAAAATTATGCTGAAAAATGTATTTAAATTCCATTGAATTTACTGAAAAATCAATGAACAACTGAAAAATATTGAAAAACTTAAAATCTGTTTTTAATCGTAGAATAATATTTAGAACGAGTCTCTTTGTCATAAACTTGGTGGTTAACGATTTCGTTGCAATCAAGTTCTCACATTTCAAAACATTGTAACATAATATAACACGATAATTTACGAAAATAAGCTGCATGTACTCGTATACTGCATGAAGAAACTTTTCTGTTAAATACGCCCGCCTCCTCAAATTTGAGTTTTTGCCCGCCAAGCACCACTTCTCGCTTTTCAACCATTTGATAGCTTCGATTAGTTGGAAAAATACGTCAAAATGATGTATATAGTTTGGTGGTTCGATTGCTGGCGAGCTCGTAGGTATCTAAAAAAAAAAAAAAAAAAAAAAAAAAAAAAAAAAAAAAAAAAAAATTTAAAGTAAAATACTGACAGTTTGACTAATGGATCAGAAGTGATGGAAAGGGTAATAGAACCTGACGTGACGGGCGTATAACAGAAAAGTACCTACCTTCGCGGTAACACCTACTCCTGGGGCCAATGTCAACAAGTGTACACGTTAACAAGTACAGGTACTTGTAATGCACGGCAAACTAGAACAAGTGTTTCACCAAAACAAAGATTACAAGTTTAGAAAAGTTACACTTGTCAGTAAGCTAGCACACAAGTGCACACACACAGCACAGCAGTGTGCAGTGTGTTATACTTGGCAGTTGTTAGCACTTGTGTTACGCTTGTAAGTTAACAAGCGTAGCAGAAAAGGAAAATGACGTGTGGGGCAAACGAAATGAACAACGTCAAGCGGGATGCTGAAATTGGAGTTTTGTCAGCGAATCATAATATGAAAACGGTGTTGCGTTCACGATAGGATGTTCATCGTACATGACAAGATGTAATGATTGGAAGACAGACAAATTATAAACTGAAAAGTGGGGAAAGTGTGTATTTGATTTCAACTTATTCTGATGGTTGACATAGTCGGATTTTTCTCTTTCATTCAGCGGAAATGATCAATCGGTTCATCATGTCTTAATGCTGCTGGGTTAGGAATATCATCTGTAACTTCGAGATGATCTTCACACTTCACTTTGTTCTTCAATGATGCGGAGATCCTCAAAACCCGAACAGGAAAAATTGCACAGGGTCAGGCAGCATTTGAATCTTCCAAGGGTCTCGAAAGACATCCTAAATCTCTCGTTAAGTTCAAAAATACCCACGAAATGAGCATTTGTTCGTGGCCGAAAGAATTCTTTGGCGTCTTCTAGGGTGAATGCTTCTTTCTTGTCTGCATTCTTCAGCAAAAGATGATTCTCGCGTTTTAAACACCGAAAAATTGTCAACTCACAATGCAGGAAAATAACAAGTTTACAAGTGAACGGAAGTAGGTTAAAAATCGGCCATTTTACACAACTGTAAAACAGTGACTTGTCCAAAATGATGGGAAAACACTTGTAACTTGTCCTAATTCGCCTGTACACTTGTTACTTTTCACGGTGCATTAGGTACAAGTCTACACTTTATGAAACGCTTGCGCACTCATTTTTTACAACTTGTACATAAAATCGGCTTGTCACTTGTGGCTTGTGCTTGTTGGTGGTAAAAACGCGACTCGAATCGAGCATTCAAACAAATTATCAGTTGCTCGCAAATTCGGCCAAAGTTTAGACTCTATAGATCGCGAGCATTCGCAGTTTTAATGGCTTTCAAATGTCGGCTCGCCAAAATGAACAACGAACGAAAATTTCTTCCTTCAAATTTCATAATCGTTCCTTCGTCCTTTCTTCAATCTGTTTTCTATAGTTCTTGACATCTGATGATTTACCTCAAGGTTGCCGAGTTGTTGAATTCACTGTTCGATAGATTTTGCCTCTTCAACCAAAACACCGTTGAGGTTCCTATGCGACGTTCTATCAGAGGGGGATGTTTCTCGAGAACAAGGCGCGAGTTTCCTCGGAAAAGCCCTCTTTCCTCCCGAATCCCTCCAGCCCCGTACGGCCCCGTTTTACGAGTTTTCCCGGTAAATTTCGTCCCAGGTTTTCCCGAGAAAACCCACCCCCTTTTCCACGAGCGCTACACGTTTCCGCAAGGTTTTAATCGCTTCGCGGTCCAGCGAGGAATTTCTAACTCCTCCTGGGAACCTCCCGCTCTACGTTTCCCAACTTTCGCCGTATTCACCCCCACCTCTTCCCCACTATTCCCTTTATTCAATTTCCCTACCACAAAAAGCCTCTTTCACCCACTGAACACATTCGACAGTGATGCCAATTCCGTTTACCGTTCGGAGAAACTGTTTCTCAATTCAGGCTAGAAGAAGGGAAATAAAAGAATTCAACAAATTACTGCAGTACGGTCTATTACATATAGATCCATCAGTTCCAATACGCACCTAATTATAAGTTGCTCTAAATTATTATACAACCGTTTATTAAGTATTGTTAATGCCCCTTTTGATGCAAAACGCTTCGCTACTTTGATTGTTGGCTACATTTTCGCCTCCGTTCTCTGATAATTAATCAAGTAATGCATGCTGCTAGTCGAGATGTGCTAAGATGGAGTGGTTTGGTTTTGCATTATGAGGCTAAGACGCGACGAGTTTGGGATCATAATGCAGTGGAGAACGGGGGATCATGGCATAACGATAACCTTAAGGGTGGATTTCTGAACTATCCGAAGGGGTCTATAATACTACTGGCTGTAGATCCCCAAATAAGGATACCAAAGGAAAGGACGCTTTACACAAGGACTTCATAAGTTAGCTTCAGTTACATCGTAGGCAGATAACTTCTATAAAATGTAGAATAAATAGATAAATATCTTTTCTCTTCCCATAATCCCAAGTACATGTGGCTCCATCGAAGATCCTCATCCAAGGTAATCCATAGATACTTGGAGGTTTTACTGCGTTCTATGGTCGGACAACCATAAAACTCAGAATTTGTGCAGGTGTGGATCTTCACGTTGTCAGTGATCGTGGTTTTGTCGTTAAATCAAGAAAAAACCATGTATTTCGTCTTCGAGGCATTCAAACTTAGGGAATGATTAGCAAGACACCGATATAAGAGGTTAATAATACTGTTAGTCTTGAGAAATACTTCCTCCCGCGAATTAGCCTGACACAAGAGAGCCGTGTCATCAGCAGATAAGTAGAGTGATCCGTCGGTTTTCAGATTGGTAATACCATTCATAAACAGTAGGAAGAGGACTGGACCCAAAGTACTGCCCTGAATCACCCCGTATTCAATCGGAACGTCTTCACTTTTTTCGTCACAAACCTACACCAACTGCCTTTGCTCAGCCAAGTAGCTCTCAAACCACCCCAGCTCTCCACCATCGATGCCTCTAGTCCTCGGTACCTCTTTCAGCTTAGTTCTATCTATTGAATCAAACACCTTTGCAAGATCCAGGAGATTTAAAATACCTATCTTTTTTGGTCCATAACCACGGGTTTTTGATAATGGAATGAGGTCAACTACATCCAAATTTAACATCTTCTCTTACATGTGACATGATCAGCATCATAATTTCAATTCACAACCTGATATATTCTTTTCCGTATTCGTCCGCAGAAGAGCTTGGATGTCGGGAATATGGAACCCATTGTTATTTATAAAAGTGGACAGTATGCTGCTGAGTAAAGTACTTGGAGCAGTACGAGAAGGTGCCATCAGTTAGCATATGATCTGATCAAGCGAGCTTCAACAGGGGGCCTTTTACCTCCAATAATCCGAAAGCCGCAACTATCCTAAGGTGTCACTTATCGCGCACGCGCAGGGATTACCGTTTGTTCAAATCTATAATGTTGAAAATTCTCTTGAAATAGCTCAGAGCTAAACAAAAAAATATGTGCTGTCTCACACATTACCAGAAGTCACAGATTAGTCTAGTCATCAGGGTAGAGGATGTTGGGCACACGAATCCTATAACTCTCATTGTTCTAAACTCCACCAAACGGGTTGGCATCACCAAGATACTAACTGTCCTAATCCTCTTTGACTGGTTTTGTGGTGAAGACCGTGAAAATTGTCTGTATCTCATTCTCCAGAGTATTTCCCCTAGCTCTGCTTTGAGGTGTAAAACGCATAATCGTTGAGGAGGATCCTATTTAAGTAGCACCGTCTCAAAGGAAGCTAATTAGGGTTGCGGTTTCTGGATTCCCCCTATCTACTTTCCAACCACATTTAACGTACATAATCTTCAAATAGGTTTGTGTTAGGGGAATGCGTGAGACGGTTCCTGTCTCAATCGACAGATTAGGAGATGACGACCTGTCGTACTGTTAAACGTTCCATTCTCGCCCTGATACCTGCATAAAGGGAAAAAGGAATGTTTTGTTTACCTGGAGGTTTCTCTTCTAGCCTTTTGAATTGACCGATGCTCTTCCAAACCGGTACAACACTCACCTCCTCTGGTAGTAGGTATGAAAACGCGCACTCCTTAAATTTCCCAAAAAGGAGGATTCTTAGCTGTTAGGCAGCCGAGCAGCAAGTAATAGGGAATGGAAAAGGGAATGGGAAAGCTAACAATTGAGGAAAACAAAATAACAACATTAAAAAAAGATCGGGTCTCCCCTCAGAGGTGGCCTATATGCTCCCAGGGTCAACTAATGTGCACGCTCAGAAAGCTGCACCTCCACGTGGTTGAGTCTTCCAAGAATGCTCTTCCAATGTGAGATGTATAGACGAAAGGTGAGCATTCATTCTTGTGTGAAGAGGAGTGATTGTTTTCACAACATAGAAACCCGAACAGTGCAGGCTCTCTCGCAAATAATAGGTACGCGCCATTATAGGATTTAGGTACACGTAGTAGGAGAATGTTCAGTCTGAGTTCACCATGGTACATAGTTTGCTACGTGGGTGGGAAAAGGGGCTGAGTTTGGCCTGCTCCCTTGGGCTCATATTCCTCGGTAAAACTTAATGGGAAAGCTGGTAACCTAGGGTACAAGAACCCCTAAATGGTAGGGAGAATGGGAGAGGAAAATTTCTCCTTTGATGGAAAAAACAATAGATCATGGATATGTCTAGGTAAATGAAGGTTAATAGTAGAATCAGCATCCCTTGACACTACAATGGCTGAGGGATCATGAGATGTTGTGATAAAATGAGAGCATTCCAAAATGTGGCGAACGATTTTCCCGCTGTGAAAACCAAGGGAGTTACACTTCGCTAGTAATGCATTGGTTGTACGTGAAAATCAATAGAAAATAAAACTTCCTGTACACTTTTTCGGGCTGAAAAAAAAAGTTACTCAGTTTTTAAAATACCCCAAGTAAAAGACATATTCATGTCAAAATACCTCTAGTCAATTGATTGGACATCAAAATATTGTGGAATGCTGGGGAACACAAGTGATGTTGAAGATTCCTGGGAAGGCACAGGTGATGAGGAATGTTGTTTACCTCTATGTTCAGGCTGATATCTTGTACTCTCGACAGAGCGATATGGTTCTCCAGTAGAGCTGTGAGATAATCCCTTCCCGCCAACTGAACTTTCAGCGAATCAAGATATATGCATCCAGGCTGTCAAAGTCACTGCAAATCCTGGGACCACGAATTGATAGCGATCTAGGAATAGAAAGCTTCATGTGCGGCGGGCGGCAGTTGTGATATTGAAGGTCGAGTTGGACATTGGGATCCTTAGTATAAGCTGTGGTCTTGAACAGACTTCCGATTACGCTTTAGTCCACATCCAGAAAAGTCACTTCTGAGACTCAGCCTGAGTGAGTAAAAGTCACTGAATACAGCGAATTTAATTCATTGATGAATTCAGTTGATGCCTCACTAATAAAATCTGTTTGGTATCAAGGGCAGAGGTCGTTTTGATTTTGTTAGATTCGCGCGGTAAAATTCTTTTCAATAAATGATCCTCTGCAAACATTTGATGGGGTAAGTTTTACCACTGAAATTTAATTCCTTAATTACATGCAGAGTTGCTTACCCGTAGTTAGGTTTTCCCGATTTTGGGAGTTACGGAAGGTTTTTGGGTTTTAAACATAGCCTATGTCCGTGCCAGGAACTTGCTGACGATTTCGGGAAAAACCGCATCAAAATCGGTCCAGTCGTTTTGGCCCTGCGATTTGGGAAAATGTGAGCAATCTATTCATAAGGGGACCAAGGGCCAATATATGATATGTTACCCAACGTAAGTCTTGATGTAGACTAAAAATTGTAACGATTCGATATAGACAAAGAAAACTGATTTTGAGCCCTGATGTGCAGCCTGTAGTGGAGAACTCGAAAAGCCTTGAAAGTTCTATAGGCAATAGACTAATTATATAGGCAATAAAAAATCCAAATGTACCTACGTTGTGTGTTCTCTTCATTCTTCTTAAAGGACTTCCGTAAGTTAAACCAATCTTACTCAGTAACTTTCCCAAGACTTTTCCTCACCCGACCTACAACAATGCTGTCATAATGGAAGCAAAACTAAATACCAATTCCCCTCTCTTCTAATAAACGGAAGGGTTCATTTTTACCGAAAAAAGAACTCATTCTGAGTAACAAAGTGCAAATTAATTTATTCGCCGAGCTCTGAAAATCCCCCTCCAAGCTTTTATCGACTCCACCTCCTTTGTTATCGTGACGGTAGCTCGAAAACCTTGATTAAATTCTCCATCTCGGGGGCTGAATTCGTAATGCTTTTCAGGTCAAATTAACTGTTTCGTTATACTAAAAGGTCTTTCATGAAAGATGGTTGTAAACGGGTGTCGTGAAAGACTGCATTTAGCGAGGCATCTGGAAAGGGCCGTATCTAACCCTTCAAGGTCCTCTCCCTCCATTCATAAATACATAAACAACCATCCCCCCCACACAAAAAAGCAATATACAGGGTGTCAACACTTGAGGTGTGGAAAACTTCAGGGATCGATTCAACATCTAATTTGCAACAATATGCTCTACATGGATTTTCTTTACCGGCTTTGTTTTCGAGTATTTTCACAATTAGGACATATATATATATATATATATATATATATTTTATGTTTTCAACTTTGTGACTCTTAAACGGCTATAACATTCTCTAACTTCACTGTATAATAAAAAAATAGTGACAGCGTTGTGAAGACCTTTCTATTCCCAAACAGAATATTGAATATGCATTTAAAAGCATTATTACAGACGATTCAAACAAAACATGAAATTCAAGAAATCACTGGATTTTCATAAAGCATTAAGTCCATTCAAAAATGTTAATTCCCCACACACTTAACGCGGGAAATTTCCCATGACCTTGGCAATTCAATGGTGAGATCGAACAATTGTTGATTTTCTGATTTTGAGAGAAAATTTTTTTACATTGAAAATTAAAATTGAATACTTACCTACTCAAATTTCAGAATAAACGTTAACTACCCATAAAATAAAAAAGTTGAAAGTTGATTTATGTTCTATTCGATCTTAGACATGAATTTAAAAAAATCTACAGATAGAATGCATAGAATCTAAACCTTCAATGAAAAAAGGATTTCCTTTATGAAATAACAAACTTGATACCTGTTTGTCAGGTTTCAGGTCGAACTTGGCCCTGTCGCCAATATGTTAATCGCTTTTCTTTAGTGGTGGTTTTTCACTAGTCTAGATTTTGTTATGAAGATGGAGTATAACCAAGCCAGTCTGGTTAATAGCGTTTTGTTAAATAATAAACAAATTATTCATCAGGCTAGAATGTTCATTCTCCACTACACATATATATTCTATAATTTTAACTGAGTACTTCTGGATTATTGGTAAAATTTTATATTGGAACGGACAGAAAATACTACTACTAAAGAGTAATAATTGACCAGAACTTAGTAGTACATAGTAGTAGGCCATACACTAAGTATTATAGGTACCTATGTCTAATACATTACTGTCGTGCCCGACTTGTAAACAGTTGTACTTCAATAAGTGAATTCAATTGATAAGCCTTAGAAGCAGATCCGAGCACTAATAGGCGGTATAACACCAGAAAGAGGACAATCTGCCTGGAAGGAGGAATATTATATGATGGCCGTGGAATGCTCCTAGGACCATCTTATGCAGTTCAAACTCAATCAAAAACCAGATTTCTCTTTTACCGAACCTCATTTCTCAGTTTGCAAGACGTTTTTTCTTTTCATCAGTGTTCTACATCCGATCTTTCCTTTATATAAAGGGTGTCCCAGACCTAACGGTAAAAACTTCAGGAGTCGACACTGGATCTCATTTCTGAAATTTTTGTAACGCTTAGTTTTTGAATGATTTAATTTTCAAGATTCTCTTCGTGTTTTCGACCTTTTGTCACCAAAACAATCATAACTCCCTTAGTTCGCTGTGTAAATACCGTTGGAAAGAACATTAAATTTCCTATCGGATAGATGCGAGAATTATTTAAAGATTAGGGATTAAGACTTGAAAAATCCCTGTGAAGAGAAAATTTTACCTAATCTGACAAACATCGACTTTTTTCAATCGGGAATTGAACTATGAGAACCAATATATTTACAAGATGTAAAACGGTAAGAACAGTGCCATGATCTCACGTTTTTAAAGGTGTAGTCAAGTTTACTTTTACTTCGCTAATTAGGGGAGAAAACTATGTTTTCATGTTGGAAGATAATATTTTTTTAATTCTATGAAAATATTATAGTTAGAAGTTGGTTTTCACATATATTTTTACTCTGAATCGAATGGTAAAACTTGCATATACCCCTAACCCCGTTAAGCATAAGTTTTACACTTTAACTCACAAATTCGAGTTCATTTGGTATGATGAATTTTGTGTTTATAGAGGTGAACCTAGTTTCCTAAAGTGTAAAACTCGGTTATAACACAGTTCTGAGATCTGCAAATGTTACCATTTGATTCCGCGTAATTAAATACTTACATAGAAACCGACCCCAAACTTCTATTTTCATAAAATATAATGTTCTACAAAAAAACCCTCGATTTCATTGAAAAAACAATTTTTTTTCTTTCAACAAAACAAGCTCCAGCTATTGTTTCTTGTGACTAGCTTCATTTCCACAGTTCTCATATCGTGGGTCCAATACTAAAACTAGGTAACTCTAAATTTGTGAATTTGAGATAATCGAGGAAAACAGTTTTGGTATATAGTTCTCAACCCTAATTGATTTAAATCGTAGATACCTACTTTTAGCACTCACTGAAAATGAAATTTCACAGTTATCTACCTATTCGAGAGGAGTGTGAAACAAACATTTCAATCAATCCCGTACCATGCGATGTTGAAATACCTATTCGTAGATACCTACGTGTAGCACTACGGCATTATAGTAAAGTATAATTATTATAAAAGGTTATGAAGGGGGGGGGGGGGGTTAATTAATTTTTAAACTGTTGATGATAACATCGTGAAAACTATAAACATGGATATACTTTCATTAACCATTCAAAACAGTGTTAACTAATTCAAATTTCTAATTAATTTTGTGTTATTCTATTATCACACATAGGTAACCACTGAAAAACAGGAAGGTATAAACATAATTATGTTATTAAAAAATCGTAAACTGAAGTTCGTTGTTTCCATTGAACTAGTTTTCTTCGAATGTAGTGTCTGTTGTATGTGGAAGACTATTATAAAAGTTGAAAAAATCTCTGCCCAATGCAGGGGTTTGGCAGGAGAAAAGGGACATATATTTTGCCGTGGAGATAGATAATATTCACTGGAACTGTTAGAGGTATCTGAGGACTGTGTGACGACCTCAGCAATCAACTTTTCTGTATTCCTCTTCATCAAAGTTCTCCTTGAATTGGAATGATTCAGGCTGGCTTTTCATGAATTTTATACAAGACATTTTTTGCCAGTGTTCAGAACTTCCATATATATGTCGTTCTTTCTCATTATGAAGGTGTCTTGACCAACGGTTTTCCAGTCGTAGAAGGAAATCTGGTCGATAACGTCATACGGTTTATCACCCTTCTTTCGAGCCACACGAGCTATAGTTTTCCAGTCACCTGGCTATTCAGTTTTCCCCACTCGCTTCAATTCGGTACCGATAGCAGAATGCATAGAGTCGGATTCCATTCCCGAGTGTCCCGACGTAATTTGAGCTCTATGCCGTCCGAGTTTAGTCTTTACAACATGCATCCATATACCGGCAACAAATTGATTCAAATTTTGCCCGCCGCATCGATCACTAAAGCAGCGGATTTCTTCGATATTTTCTGGCCAGGACTGAAAATGCTGGTAAAGGCTTGAAGCAATTTCGTTGCTGCCTCAACCTCCTTTACCCTCATGCCACACGAAGCATACTCCTTGTTACGAAATGACATTATAAACAGTAAACTTGTATGTTGTCAATCTCCGTTTATAAAACAAGGCATTGTTCATAGGGTCACTAGGTGCTAGAAGCACTTGTTGTAGATCAAAGTTTATTGAAATTAATGAACTATCTCCCGAACGAGCATAATGCGATGGCACGACGGGGAAGGATTCTATGTGAGATTTAATACCATTCTTAATTTTATCTGATCCTTAACTGTTTTTTTAACATGCTTACCTCTTCGATGTTCAGAACAAACATTGATGGAAGATTTTTTTATAGGGCTAGGTACCTATATCAACTAGGTACCCCTTTTTTCAATACCTAGCGAGCTAAGGTCCACAGCTTTATGGTGCACAAATCAACATTCCACTCTACTCATGCGCAAACGTAACTTATGTCAGGCATCATTTTCGTTGCCTAATTAACCGATTTTGACGTATTACGCTACAATTTCATTTTTCTATTTCCCTCAACCAAAGGAAACGGCTATACAATGTTACAAGGTTATTTGAAATATTTCAATGATCTACACATTCATGTTACAGTAACGAGGAATTTATGTGCAGGTAGTTTTTTTATAAACTTAGAAACGTTAACTTTCTCCACCTCATGGAAAAATATTGAAATGTGGATATACTATTTCTTCCCCCAGATACAAATCAATGATGCAATTCTTTTCCACAGATTTTTTTGTGATTTTTGTGATAGCGTAACATAAATTTTGTCACAGCTACTTTGTACCAACGCGATTCGTAATTTCCATGTACCTACATTCCCATTTAGTTTATTTCGTGATGAATTTCTCACAATTATTCTCTCTAATACAGCTGTGTTGTGAATTGCGATAATCCTAAGGTCATTGGCCTTGTTTGGCAGAGCTCGCTGAATGATAACTGGGTCCCTATACTCATCCACCGATCTGAATATCGCCCGAAAACGGCAAGGCGATCTTTATCTCTCTGTAAACAATGATAGATTATTCCTTCCGCGAACCGACACCTAATGGATAAAAAGTAACTTCCCAAGAAAGTCGGCTGTATAACAAAGTACCAAAAAAGGCTCAGGGAACTTAAAGGGTACATTCGGAATCAGCGCAAAACGTCCTATAAAAATGTATTGTAAAACGAAAAGTTTCTCCCAGATGTCAATTCTGGACCACCGTGCGCCGGTTCGTAATTTCCTCATACTACATTCTCATTTAGTGTTTTCCGTGTTGTACCTATTTCTCCAAATCATTCTCTCTAGTAGAGCCGTGTAGCTGTGAATTGCCCTAACCTTAAGGTCATTGGCCCTGTGGTTATAACCCCGTTATGAATGAGTTTTACACTTTAACTCACTAATTCGAGTTCATTTGGTATGATAAATTTTGTGTTTATAAGAAAAAACAAGTTTGCTAAAGTGTAAAACTCGGTTATAACACAGTTCTGAGATCTGCAAAGGCATTTGATTCAGCGTAAATATTTATGGAAAAATATTGAAATGTGGATTTACTTACTATTTCTTCCTCCAGATGTACATATTAATGATACAATGCTTTTCCATAAATTTTTTGTGATAGCGTAACATACATTTTGTCCCACAATGGTTACTTTGTATATCCGCGATTCGTTATTTCCATGAACCTACATTCCCATTTAGTGTATTTCGTAATGTATTTCTCCCAATTATTCTCTCTATTAGAGCTGTGTAGCTGTGTAGTGAATTGCGCTAACCTTAAGGTCATTGGCCTTGTTTGGGAGAGCTCTCCGAATGATAACTGGGTCCCTATACTCATCCACCGATCTAAATATCTTCCGAAAACGGCACACAAGGCGATCTCTATCTCCCCGTAAACAATGTTAGATTATTCCTTCCGCGAACCGACACCTAATGGATAAAAAGTAACTTCCCAAGAAAGTCGGCTGTATAACAAAGTACCGAAAAAGGCTCAGGGTGATCCATCTCGTCGCAGGTCCTGACTCAATTTTCCCGTGGTTGCTCCTGTTGCGCGGGTCCCGCCGTTAAGCCCGGGCGACGCGTTGTCTGGTTCAGAAACGGCCTTCCTCGCTCCCTCGTGGAACAAAGCCATTGTGACATGCATTCTAAAGGACGTTCCACTCTGACGGGATGATTGCTTTGTGTGAACATCTTCAAAATAATGACGCGAAAGCTCAGAGAGTAGCTCAATACTGGCCGTTTAGTATTGGACACAACTTGCCACTTTAGCTTGAATACCTCACCATTCTTCTTTTTATTGTTATTTATTATTTTTATTATATTGTTATACGTAATTATTATATGCGAATACCTACTGAGAAGAATTTAATGACATTAAATTGAAAACCTTGATACACTTTACTTGTCTCTCTGTGTAAATGTTCCAGCCCTAAGGGAGAGCGAACGGATAAACGTACATCGACCCGGGTGGTTTCATTTGATTCTTTGGGAGGAATGACAACCAAAAAATATAACTTATTTTGAAAGTTCTTGAGATGTCGAATTGAGGGTTGGTCAAAATTGATCTACGATTGTTTGTAGGATGTAGTTTTCCCCCTGAGTTCCGTCAACTTTGGTCCAGTACTTTTGGAGAAAAGCTGTACGGCGGATGGATTTTTTTGTATTCAATTTTTGGATTCTACGATTCTTGAAATGGAAACCAAAGAATTCTGAGGGGAGGTAAAATGTATTTTTTCTTGGTTAGTTAAAACTGATTGTTATTGAAAATAATAAACCAAAACCTGCTCTATCAATCACCGTGGTGCAGAACAAGTCGCTGATCACAAATATGGGTACCTCATGTTACGTAAAATTGCCTGGCATTGTAATTTTTCTCAAAAAAAAAAAAAAAAACCTCTTAAAAAACTGTGTTTTGAAAAAAAGTTTCATTTTTAGCGTCTTTCAATAATTTATTTCCGAACCGTTAAACCGTTTTTGTTCCTCAGCAGAGTTGTGGGAAATCAAATTTCACATCTATTAAACGTCATATAAAGCAAAATTTATTGAAATGTATAGGTTCGAAAGTTATAAGATTTTTCGTTTTTGACTTAACTTCGATGAGGCATCACGTTTTTGTGCAGGATTTCTTAGCTGGTATGCTATTATGGCTTATTCACCACTATATAAATGACAATACCTCACTTTGCCAACTTCACAGATTCATGCAATACCTTTACAAAGCGATGATTCATTTAAATGCTGAACTAGTAGGCGTGAAACTTGCACGAGTTCTCCGGCGATTATCGTTCAAACCATCTCACGAACACGACTTCATAATTCTACTGGACATTCGAACCCATAATTTATTGAACATTATTGCAATAGATTTAGTACCCACAACATAGAAATATGCCGTGTAAATGAGATCAAATAATGTCTCTATATCGTGAGCTTAAGCTTTAGCTACTTCGTTGTTGAGGGGTAGGAGATATAAATATATATACATTTCTCAAGCCAGCAGTTTTGGTGCGATGGTTATATGTATATATAACAATTCTTGACATTTTACCGGATTGAGAGGCTAAAGTAACATTTTTTATGATTTTAGACAGTAAAGCACCATCCGACGTCCTCTACAAATTGAATAAGCCAACGATGTAGATCTAAGTATCACTTATTAGTACGAATACATGTTAGGAACATAGTCTGAATCAGGGTGTCCCACGAAAAGGGTACACCCCCCCCCCCCTTTATTTCCTCTGAATTCAGAGTAAAAAATTGGGATCAACGCCATTCCTCATAATTTTTTACGTAGATCTCAAGAAAAATACTTTCGACATAAACTTTGTTTTTTCAAATGGGATCCCTATTTTGTTTTATTGCAGATTTGGATTATACGTAAAATTACATGAATTTACGACCCCTCACTCGATTTGTTGGATGGCGCGCAATACGTACGGCGAGCGTGCAAAGTTGCCTAGCTACCACAATTGAGAATAACTTGGATTACGGTAAACCGTAATGGCGTAATTACGGTAAACCTGATTCATATGGCGCTATCCGTTTCATGATTTGATTTGATTGTTTTTTCTCCAAATGCCCGTAAGTCATTTTTCCCCACCGGATGGAATTTTATAATATTTTTTTAAAGGAAGTATTCTTTATTATTTTCTTTTAACTCCACCAAATCCGGGCACCAGCCCAGTTGAGAAAGGAGGAGGGAAAAGGGAATTATGAAATTTCATGTGAACACACGCCTAAAAAGATGATTTTTTCACGCTAAATAACCAAATTTTGGCCATTATTCCGCTAAAATCGAATCAAATCAAGAAACGGGCCATGAGAAAATTTGTGGACCACACTTGAGGTATCCAGGGTTGCGCGCGGTCCAAAAAATCAAGGAGGGGTCGTGAATTCGTGTAATTTTGCGTAGAATCCCAACCTGCAATAAAAGGGGTTCCCATTTGAAAAAAAAAGTTTATGTCATTTGCGTCACTTCTAGCGCAAGTGGCGCGTGCGAAATAATTCTTATTGAGATCTAAATAAAAAATTATGAAGAGTAGCGTTGCTCCCAATTTTTCACGCTGAATTCAGGGGAAATGAAGGAGGGTGTAACCTTTCCGTGAGCCACCCTGTGTAGTATAGTTCGTGACGTATTATTCATCTATTTTGTAGCCAAGCGAAACAATTATGTTTTTGTTATTGAACAATATTTCGTAACATTGTTTTGTTGATGGTTGCCTAATGGCCGTTGAAATGTCGTAACCTGTATGACTTACGTACATTTCAAATTATACTAGATCACCATTTTACTCTCCACGCCTGGTTGGCTCTGTTCATTCCTAGTTTTGACGACAGAATGATTTTCGTGCCATAGTTCTCACTACTGTGACCATATCCGGCTCTGAGACTTCGGAAGGTATAATTTTCCTGGAAATCCGCCGGTTTACTGTCAAACGATTATCTTAAGGCCTTGCATACCAGGGTGCAACATTTATCAAACATGCTGAATAACTCAGCCGTGAGTCACTGCATCGATTTTCCCCCTCATCGTCCGACCCGAACGTTTACTTAACTTCACATTGTTTTGCAAGAATACTTGATCCATCCCTTTTTCAATTGACATCCACTCAATACTGAAAATCTTATTTGAAGCTGTAGTGCAGGATTTAGAGGACTGGTGGCGATCCATCACTTGCGCATAGAATGGAGCTCCTACATAGAATTTATGGAGTTATTAACTATTCAGTATTCAGTAGTGCTTAATTGTCAACATATAGCAGATTATATGGCAAACGTCGTTTTAAATCTAAATAAACCAAAAATTAATGCTACAGGCGATAACAAACCAAAACGATATTTTTACAATTCAATAACTAATAATAGAAAACACACATCAAATTATTTAATCAACGATTTGGACGTATAAAAACGCTACATATTACACAAAGGTTTATTATTCCTGCCCTAGATAGCCTTTCTATGCAAATCATTGGTTTTTAATTATTATTAAACCTCGTAAATAGTAAAAACGCTTCGCGTCTCTTAAATGGGTTCAAATCTTTACAGATCTAGATCCCCGCAATTTTTCACTAATTATAAAATATGTCGTAAAAAAAGATTGGTAGAACACGTAAGAAATTAGCCCCAGATGCCCCTCATCTGATTAGTACGCCTCTGTACCTCGCAATTGTTTTCGAGGCGTCCCAAAGGAAGTCTTTATCTAAAGTTCAGCAACTTTAGTCGATTAGAAAAGAAATTAGCTGCAGAGGTTCCAAAGCTGATCAGAGTCCCTCCATAATTTGTAATTGTATTCTAGATGCCCCAATAATGGTCCGTTTCAGGTTCCAACACCATAGGACAATTAAGAAGCAGAGGTTCCTCAGCTGATCAGTGTGCCCACGTGCACTGATACTAAATTCTAGATATCACAAAGGAGCTCCATTTCTAATTGCAGTTCCGTAGGTTGTCATTAGTTATGCCTACGTAGACATAGGCACCTACAGAGGGAAAAGTAATGCAGTTAATTTTACAAACTATTTACTAGTCTTCCTGATCTTAGAATACAAATATTTTAGTAGGTAGGTACCGACCGACTGAAAATTGATAAGATAAAATTGAACAGCTTCCAATGCTTCACTAGTCCATCCGTACGTAGTCAGATTCCCATTGGAATTATATCAGCTGATACAGCTCATTCATCGGTTGACTCACAATTCTAAGATATTACTACCAGCGCATGACAACTCAAAGTTCTCGCTCTTAAAAATCTGAGGAATGTTCCTAGAAATCGCCTACAGGGCCCTTAAGGAGAGCGAACGGATTAACGTATTGCGTTCCCGGTGGTTTCAACAAATTTATTGTGAGCATAACGATCAATGAAAACCACAAAATCATAATTATTAACTTAAAAGTTTTCGGGATCTCGATTTTTGAAAATTTCATCCCTTAAATGCTACCCTATAGGGTTGATAAAAATTGATACCGAGCTTCTATGACCAACTAGACTCCAAATTGGATTTTTGGCCAAAATTTCATCAACTTTGGTCCGTAGTTTCAGAAAAAAGCTCTGGACGGCCGGCTTACAAATTTTTATTCGAATTGCTGATTCAACGCCTCTCGAAACGTAAATCAACAAATTTTGAGAGGGGGTAAAAAATATTAATTTTAATAGTACCTATTTGCTTATGCTGTAATATAGTAGTTCTTTAATATAACAAACTAATTCCATAATATTTCATAATATCCTAATTCCATACAAGTAGGTCATTTATTGACGAACGAAGTGTCGGCTAGCATTTGTCAGTGTGCGCGTCAAGACACAATTTTGGGGCTATCTACTTGAAGTTTGGTAGGTATACTCTTTAGGTATCCAGAATAACAGTAGTGTGTTTGGTGACGATCCATCCGACGACAGGATCTTGTCGTCGGCGAGGATGATTTTCGTAAAATCAACCAAAAATTGAGTTCGGTATAGTTTTCATTGAATTACTGAAACCACTACAAAAGCTTTAAAAGTTTTCCTTGAGGACGATCTTTAACGGTGTCGATGATCGGTGTCAAGTCAACATTACAGAGTTTGGTATCGTTTTCAAAAGTTTCCGTCTCATTGAATCGTGAGTTAAAAGCGTAGTCGGCTACATTATACTAGACAACCAGTTTTTCAAACTTCGTGAGGAACCTGGTCAGCTGACGAGTTATATTATATTTATTAGAAATTTAGGTAAACGGCATGGAGTAGGCATTTTTTAGACAGAGAACACACCTAGTCTGAGAGACCACCAACTAAAGAAGTTGACAGGCACACCTTGGTCTCTTAGACCAGCTAGCTGACGGAAATGACGTTCTTACCTATTTCACTTGACGAACCTTCATCCTCTACTCTTGATCCGAGCAACTGATTGAGATATACAGTGACAGAAGAAGCAGAAAACACAGTGGGAGCCCAAATTCTGTGACTTTTTTCCCTTCCTTGTCCTGTAGACCAAGGTGTGGCGAAGCGGGTTACAGATTTTTTTCTTTATAAGGTTCACAATAATTGGAAATAATAAATATATGTCTTGAACCATAAGCTAACAAATTTAACGATAATTTAAGTTTAAAAATTTTCTCTTGAATGGTTCATATTTGGAAAGAATTAGCAATGATTTGTTAATCATGACCATGATGATGATCATGCTCCACTTTTTGGAGGACTGTCCACCCCTCATTGACCTCCGGGTCCTGCTTGTTCCCCCTCAGTGGGTGGACGTTCTGTCCAGACCAGACAAGGTCCAGTCCCAGATAGTATACCTAAGGAGATGGGTTTTAAAGCGCACTGTGATATTTCTAGTCGGTGTTATTTTATCAGTTTATATACATCTAGTCATACTTTCAGGTCTTAAGTATTTATCAGGTATTTATGTACTTGTAAGCATCATATAATATTAGTTTACATTTTTAAATAAAGGATATTTTATCCGCTGTAGGGGTTGCAAAATGGTCATCGCTGTATCCTACAAGGGCAGAGTACGGAGCGATGCCTTGCTTTGCGGATTATTATTATTATTTCTTCCCTTCCGATCTACCAAGGGAGTCCGTCATGGCAATCCGTTTAGTGACGGAGGTTCATCATGGCTCTCCTTAGAATCGTGCCCGTTGCAGCGCCCCTTTGACATCCTTTTTGATTGTCGCTAATGACCCTTCCGGTTGGGACAAGGCTTGAATAGGTTTTAAAATAAATAAATGAAACGGCGACAAGTGAACGATATTTGTACGATGGTAAATGCGTAAGCTACAGTTCTGTAGCAACGATTTGGTTGTAAGCGGTACTCATCAGAAATCAGCATATATCAACGCTTCACGCTCATACATCATGACATGAATAAATCTTTTTGCACTGGGTAGGTGGTCCAAACGCCATGTCCATTTCACGTTCCATTTCGGTATCGACTTATGCCGAAGTGTTATGCTGACTGCTCGGCCATAAAAAGAGAGAAACCATGCCAAACAAGCGAACGCTTTTTTGAGGAAATGATTGGGAACTTCATTCGCCTCTTAATGTCCCAGGAAGCTTCCCTATCAAATTTCAACTTCCTTTGGTGAAGAGAATTTAAATCATTCAGCTGCTTAGGAAAGACCCCATGATTTCAATCGTCTCTTAATGTCGGCTCGCGCTGAATTTTTGAACAAAAAATCCAGAGGTAAAACATGATACATGTTGAAAATCAAAAAGCTAATACAAACATATAAATCAAACAACCATGCAAATAAACATGAGAAAAATGTAAACAGAAACAATACACTTCATGAAAAATCTTGGTGCTAAATGTTGTTTACAATAAATTGTTCCACTTGGCCTTAGTCTTGCCTGCTTCTTATATAACATACTGGTATAGTTTTGTTGACGCTTTATCCGGTATCGTCGGATCCATAATCGATATGCGGAACACAGATTTGGATTCACGTCGTGGCGGGGTTAGCACCTCTCAATGCTAACTTTTATCTTATTCTGAACTCATAGGTCCTTGGGGCCGGTCTTCCGAACGCATTCGCTATAAGGAAGCGTTTTAAAATATTCACACCTGCTGGCGGAGTTGTGCCAACACGTTTGTCTCGGTCGGGTTTTGCGGCGCTTTAGTTTTTCCATGCTCGCGTTTCCATCAAAGACGTCACCGGATTCCGGGAGTTCCATTGTCTCGGGATCAAAAGCATTCCTACCTAGTGACTTTTCGAATTTATTGCTGAAGTCTACACCAGCGACTTATTCTTTTGGAATGAATTGTGAACAGTCTGATTACTATTTCTTTCGTTGAACGTATGCCACTCCAATATAACTAAACGCAAATTATTACACACGGGTTTACCATTTCCGTTAGTTAGCCCCTTCTGTATACATAACTGACTGGTATAATATCTAGATTAGCATATGGCGCATCACTATTTGCCGAAGTGAGGCTCTACTATGACTTTATCTGCACTCGTGTGTTTGACTGTCTGTAACGCGGCACTGGCCGCAATTTTAGACCTATCGACTTGGAATTTCGAAGGGTAGAAACCTATGCACGGAATTCGCTCTAGATATAGTTTTTGGCGCCGAAATAATTTGGCGGCGCACAGTGGTGACGGAAAGGACAAGACCTCCAAAATTGAAATTCCTTCAATCCCAATGACTACAACATTTTTGTAATCTTTCGGCAGGTGCAATACTAATCCTAACACGATCAGGCGAAATTCATCTGCAGATTAATACTGTAATTTTTGTTTGAGCATATTGAAAAAAACATAAGATCCAACTTTTTACTCGTATGGGTATGTATTTATGGTTTTAGATCACTCTTCCATAGTATATTTCAATAATAAAAATTAGAAAATTTTCAAAAATATCTGACAGGTTATTTGTTTTTTGACACATGCGTTATAATGATTTCACGACGGGTAGCAACGTTCAGGTATTATATTTACCTACTCCTGGTGAATGTGATCATGTTCAAACACGAATCTGTCAGTCTGAAAGGTCTCCATTCCTCATTTTTAATTCAACTAAGGGAGTCAGAATATATTGAGGAAATACGAATGAGTTTGAGATTTCCTACCGCCCAGTGCTTTGAATATGACTTAGGAGTTGAACTATAAGTAGGTACCGAATGTTGTTATTTGACGTTTTGTTTTTACTCTTTTAAACTGTTGATTCAAAATACGTACTATAATATCTTTTTACGTTGAATGTATTCATAAATGAAACATTTTATATTTATGACATTCTCATTGCAGCATAAATTGATCATAAATACCACGTATTTTATGGAAATAACAACCAACAATATCTTAAAAATAGGTATGTGATAAAAATAAATACAAAATCGTACTATAAAATGCCAACCTTCCTTGTTCATGTTTCCTTTAAATAAGGGTTGAATAAGGGTAACCTTCGAAACGGATTGAACTGAATTGAATTAGAAAATTACATGGAAAACCATACCCCACAAGCCTATGTTAAAAAGACCAGATTTACCAATTTAGCAAAAATGTTCACCACTAGACACCATCGGTGTGGGGTTGAGTAAATCAATACAGCGTGCTGGCAAGCTTGAGAATACGTATCCTATAGATTCATATTCTAGAGGTTCAAGGTTTTGTCCCATTATCGGTCATTTGGCACCACTTTGTGTCGAACAGACAGACAGCTAAACAATCAAAATTGCCCAGGAAAATTTAATTAATTCAAACATGAAATGCGTGTGAAACCTATAAGTGGACTCGGATACCCCTACAAATAGGTGCCCAGTAATATGATGTTAGACCATGAGCACTGTCTGCTAATTACCCAGTAACAATGAAACTTATCTACCTCCTGCTCAATTTATGATGACCTTTTTGAACACCCAATAAATTCCAGTTGGTATATTATACGTCTTCTGTGCACCTTTGAAAAACCATGTGTTTTAGAGGGTTGAACTAAAACTGATGAAGTCATGATTGACCTAATCTAGACATGATTGACCTAATTAATACTATCTTGAGTGGTCAGAAACAAAGCTTTGTGTTGCATAAGAAAATGTGAGCGACTTGCGCACGGATCTCTCGTTTCAGGTTGATTGCACGCAGATGACCGCGGAAACGATCCTCCGAGGCATGATAATTACCATGAATAAAGCGAAACCAAGGACAATCACCGTGCTTTTTTTCCTTCATTTTTAAAAGCATCATCGCAGAACCTAACAAGTGTCCACGGGTTTCGTTGGAACAATGGGACTACGCGATTCATCTTTACAGTAGTACAATATCCCTTTAGGTGGCAAAAGCAAGACGAATATATTATAAATTTATCACTAACACATAATATTATATGAGTTTATTCGACACATACTTCTAAATAGGTATGTTGATTACTAAGTGGGCTCTGTAGTTTAATTTTTCCCCATTCATCTTGAAAGATGCTGAGCTTTTGTATGGCACCTCTCTGGGTGTGGTAGGATATAACTACGAGTATTACTTGAGAAACTATTCATTCTAATCAGCAGAGTGAGCTCAGTACCTAATTTTGTTCCAATTCAACTTGAGATGCTGAAATTTGAATAGGGGCTTCTCTGAGTGTGGATGAGTATCTATAATATTACAACTTGAGAAACCACTCTAATCGGCTGAGTGGTTGTTGTTCCTATTCCACTAAGATGCCAAAATTTTGAATGGAGCCTCTCTTGGTGTGGCAGATGTAACTATATATAGTTTATTGACTAGAAGTTACCGGATGGTACACTGTGATCTACATTCACGCCTTGGAGGAGCGAGCGAAGCGAGGGGACACAGTTAGTTTACAGGGTGTTCAGTATAAGGCAAACGGAACTATTTTAGAGCTCATTTCTAATGGGAAGTTCCTCCTAGAGACTTTTTTTAAACGCTTTGTTTTCGAGCTATTCAATTTTAGCGAATTTTCGTAGAAACTAGAGCTATTGCAATGGCTCGAAAAATTTTTAAATAAAAATGTTTGAAAAATGTTTTCATTGAAATCCGTTTTGATGCCTTCTGAAAGGAATCTCAGAGTTTAACGATTTCTCATATGTATGTCATTCCAGACCATAACTCTCCTTAGGATTGAGATAAAAATTCCGTTCTTGCGCCAAAAAATCAAGCTTTCCAAACGAAAGGATGAGTTCGTTGGCCAGCACTTTCTGAGCACATTAAATTGGTCAAATTTCAAAAAATGTGCTAAAAAAATCACTAAAAATGACTAAAAACGGCTAAAAATTGTTAAATTTATATTTTTTGGTAGAATATTGCTCAAATAAAGTTTATTAACTATAAAATAGAACATCCAAAAATGTATGTACAAAATCATGCTGAAAAATGTACCTAAAATCCATTAAAATTTGATAAAAAATCGATAAAAACTGCAAAAAGCTAAACCTCTATTTGAATAGGAGATTATTATTTAGAATAAGTTTTTTTACTATAAAATTAATTGTAAACAATTTCCTTGCACTCAAAAAGCTCTAATTTCAGTAAAAAAAAAAAAAAAAAAAAAAAAATCAACATTATACAATAAGATAATTTATGAAAATTCGCTCATGCGTTCATGCTGCTTCGAGTATAGGACTTTTTTGGCGTGCACTTCTTGGGAAACAAGTTTTCAAGCTGTCAGCTTTCGAACGGTCTAGTCAATTTTACTTTGCTAATTGAGGAAGAAAAGTATGTTTGTACGTTGAAAAACATGTTTTTGTTCTACGAAATCGAGGGTTTTTGTGAAAAATGACCCCCTCACGAGTTTTCAGTTTATTTGTTATGCTCAATTTATGTGTGTGTATGTGTTAATTGTCAGTTAAAGTGTAAAACTCGGTTATAACAGAGTTGGAAAGATCTGCGATTGTTTCCATTCGGTTCAGCGTGAATATACTACAAAAGTTTTCAAGATCTTGATTTTTGAATAATTCAGCTCCTAGGTATAGTACCTTTAGGGTTGATCGGACGTGATGCCGATGTTATTGGCACATCCCTGGATGAAGTATGATTTTTAAGCAGAATTTCCAAAAGTTTGGTCAAATACTTTTTGAAAAAAGCTTCAGACGGCGTATGGAGTAGTGCGGCGGACTGACAGATTTTTTTTTTTTTTTTTTTTCATTCGATTTTTGGATTTTACCCATCCTGAAACGCAAACCAACCAATTTTGAAGGGGGTTTAAAAAAATTTTTTCTCGTGGTCGATCACAAAGGTTCAATTTTGAAAATAATAAACCAAAATACGTAGTAACCATCCCCACACTCGTACTTTCTTACGGGTCATTTCAACGTTTGATTTCGTAGAAAAATCCACAGTATACAACAAAATTCATCAACATACAAACATACTTTACTTTCCCAATATCGAAGTAAAAGTAAAATTGAATATTCAAAAGCTGGCAATGAGAGGAAGTTTTTCCTAATGAGCGCACGCCAAAAACCCCTATACTCAACGGAAGAAAACCCGAAAGAAAAAACATCGATTTAAATTTGTTTCCTAATTTTTTTACTTTGGACCCTTTTTTACCAATTAAAACTAACAAAGAAAAAAACTGTATTTTATATCAGGATTATAGGGAATTTAACGTAGTTTCCAAAAGTATTCTCAGATTTGGGACCACTTTGGAAAATGGAGAAGTTATAGCCGTTTCAATGTCATAAGATACAAAACAGAAAAAAATAATAAAAAATTGAATTACTCGACAAAAAAGCTTTTAAAAAAATCTTTAGGAGGAACTTTCGATCATTAAATGAGCTCTAAAATTGATCCCTGAAGTTTTGTTCACCTTAAACCGAACACCCTGTATTATAGTAATCTATAGACCTGTAGGTTCTATAGATGAAGGAAAGAAGCATGTACTCTACGCCTCGGTTGCCAGAACCAAGCAAGCAAGATAGCCTAGTATAAAAAATTCTAGCTGCTGAAACTTAATCTGAGTTGGGCAACTCACCTCTCTACAAAAAAAAAAAAGCATATCCTTCAATGTGAGGCTCCACTTTAGGTCAAAAAGCCTAAGTTTCGAGACACAGGCACACATTTTACCGGGAATTAACTCGTAAACTCTCTATTTAACAGAACCAACGGAAACGGAACTCAACACACTCGATTTTTGGGTCTAAGCAAATACAGAACTCGTGATTCACTTCCGCCGATTGACAGACTCTGCTTCCCGTTTGTGATAATTCATTGTAATCTTTTGAGTCATTCGCCAAGTCTGATGGTAAAAAGTTGGCGTTAACGTTGCTAACTCCTTATTCTTTCGTGAGTCAGTCTCAAAATGCTAACGTGGCGGAAAATTGAGCCTAATGCTATATATTGAACTGCTCCATGAATGAACACTAACGCTTGTCCCTCTACGATTATTGTTTCAAAGGTATTTTCTGTTGATCAGAATTTCGTAAGATAAATGTAGAATCTAAGTCAATATTCACATTTAGTTTTTCTTAATAGACTTCATAAAAAAGGCTTTCTGTCCTTAAATTGGTTTTTTTAAATTAAACTCCAACGTTTCTCCCCAGGAACTTAATATAAGGAGATTAATATTCAAGAATAATAAATAATAAAAACAATTTAAAAAAACTCATAACTTTAAATTTGATTTTTCACAAAAAAAGAAAACTATAAGTAAGTAGATATTTTACAATTTTGAATATTAATCTCCCTGAAGAAGCCCTAGTTCCTCGGGAAAAACGTTGGAGTTTAATTTAAAAAAAAAAAAATAAATAAAAAAATTTAGGACAGAAGGCCTTTTTTAGAAAGCTTTTTATAATCTGAACTGTCCGAATAAAGAAACATAATTTCTTAATAGGCGCTCCGAATTTCATAATGAGGGCCAGCAAAAAATTCGTATGGTGGCGTCCATTTCGATTATAGCATTTCCCAATTGAGTTAAACTTTTTCCATTTAGGTTTAGTTCTTTTACATTTAGGTTTAAACCTTTTCCACTTAGGTTTAGACCTTTTCCATTTAGATTTAAACCTTTTCCATTTGGATGTAGACCTTTTTCATTTAGATTTAAACCTTTTCCATTTAGATTTAAACCTTTTCCATTTAGATATAAACCTTTTCCATTTGGATTTAAACTCCATCAAAACGTCAGTAGTTAGCCCCATCATAGTAAGTAAGTGCCTACCTACTAAAATTTCATTAGGCTAGAAGTAAAAAAAAAAAAAAAAAGGAAACGGATAGTTATAACTTAATTTATAACTTCCGTTCATGAGAAATTCTTGTTCATTATTATATATATTACATTTCTGTGCATAAAAAAACACTTGCATGATTTAATTTTCAAGTTGTGGCATAATAACGTCGGGTTAGAGGTAAAAGTACCGAAGAGGTAAATTCATATTGTGCAAAAATCAAATTAAAATTTCAAAAGTTAGTTTGGTAAATATGATTATTTTCTTAGGTTGGATACATAGTTTGATGATATTGATCACTAATAATAACAACAGTTAAATAATCATAATATTCTGCATTTGATTTTCCCACGTGTTGAATTTGTGACTTGGGTACTTTTACCTCTAACTCCACGATAATTTCCTGAGTTTAAATCCAAATGGAAAAGGTTTAAATCCAAATGGAAAAGGTTTAAATCTAAGCGGAAAAGGTCTAAATCTAAATGGAAAAGGTTTAAATCTAAATGGAAAAGGTCTAAACCTAAATGGAAAAGGTTTAAACCAAAATGAAAAAGGACTAAACCTAAATGGAAAAGGACTAAACCTAAATGGAAAAAGTTTAACTCAATTCGGAAATGCTATATACAGGCAAGTCCGAGTTAGCAACACACCTCACCAGGTCCAATATTTGAGATTATTTAGAGCTAATATGATCCTAGCTGGTAACTCAAATCTATATTTATAAAAGAAAGTCGTGTTAGTTACGCAGTTCATATAACTTCTGAATGGCTGAACCGATTTTCATAAGGTTGGGCGCAAATTGACGTGCAAGTTCCGGAATAGAACATAGGCTATAGTGAAATCGCCTAAACTTCATTCCTTCGTCTAGAACCCGGTCTTCCTTAGGAACATTGTTTATGGTTTCCAAGGCCAATCATGTATTCGGTATTTTGCAAACACCAAGAGAAGAATAAATTGAGGAGCCTTTTCCTGATCAGCTGAGTAGGCTGAATTCTCTCCTGTTTTCAGGGATATTATAATAATTTATTGATAATAAATTAACTCTACCTATTGGTATTCGCATTCCCTCTATTCTGTGCTCTTTATCCTCAGCTTCGATACACCAAGAGTACACTGGAATTTGCTGTCTGAACTAAATCTGAACCCATCTGGGAAAATTAGGTGGAATTTCCTGATGTATTTCCGGGTAAAATAACGATCAATGTGTTCAGTGACGGAGTTCTTGAGTTGGAAAAACTTCCAAGTGGCCGCCTCGAAAAAAAGGACGTTTTGTTTGGCTCGATTTCACGTTGGTTCAATTAGCTCAAAGGCTCGGCAGATCACCGGATCTCGGCAGATGCCGCAGTCTCGGGGGGTTCCCGTGGGGACATCAGCCTCGTCATGCGAGGCACATGAGGTCAAACTGTTTCTTGGACAGAGTAGAGGAAATCTTTTTGTTCGAACTGATTACTCAAGGCGGTTCTGTGGCGGTAGAGGAAGATATGACTGAGGTTTATCGTAACGCATGGCCGCTTTAGGCCGTAATGTCCATAGAAGTGGCGTATGAATGCCCAGCGAATAGCCAAGGATCGATACCGGCGCTTATGAGAGCCAAATGACTTCAGAATATCGACACGATCAGCTCTAATTCTAATTCCGGCATCCTCTGAGCCGAATGGTCTAAGCGCGCACTAATGTTTTTCCAAGTTTCCTTTCAGAGTGATGGTAGGTGCTCGTCATACTATGCCCACATGCCGCATGGAAAATGTGATAGTACATTAGGTTAAGTTTGAAGAAAATCTAAATTGTAGTACAATATAATAAATGATAGTATGTACACACCTTCTTAAAAGAAGAAAAATTTTATTGGAGAGTTTTGTATTTCTCGTATTGGTATTTCTTGTACACACAAAAACAAGCTGCTAGAACGTGTGACAGAGTTCCAGTCAGAATCCCAGAGAAAGCGCTGCCATCGCTCCGTTGTTTCCCAACGGACGTCGCACGCCTGGTCTCGTGTTCCTGAAAGGCTGCGTTTGGCGTTGGATGGGTGATCCAAGAACTGGAAAACCAATGTACTCCGAACATAGCAAATTAATGCTATTAGTAGGAGTGGGTATCTCTTTCTCTCGGGATACCGTCACTCTCTCCTACCTCTTTCTCGAGGATTTAGGGCCTCATTGCACTTGTGGGGGGCTACCTAGATCCTTGATAAGCGAGCACGATGAATGATAACCTTTTCAAATTTATTTCTCGTAGCCTTTTCGTAAGCCCAAGAGAAAGAGAACTCTTATAGAGACGTTAACGTGACTCTTGTAGTGAATCACTACTCAAAACTCACAGTAGACAATTTCAAAAATATAAGATTGTAACAGAGTTACCTCCTGTGAGGTCCATCGAGGTCCCGTCAGGGCACCAGAGATAGCGCTGTCGGCGTTCCGTTGATGAAACAACGGGCGCCTCGGCCGTCCTCGATCATTTTAGCAGCTGGGTTTGGCGTTGGATGGGATTCCAGGTGACTGGAAACCAATCTACTCCGAACATGGCTCATTAAAAGCTATTAGTAGGAGTGGGTATCTCTCTGACGGGATGCTGTTACTCTCCTCTACCTTTTTATGAGGATTTACGCCCCCATTGCACCTCTGGGAGGGGGGGGGGGGGGACCTAAATTCCTTATAACATTAAGTAAGAAACAACGACTACATCATACAAAAAAGATTCTGACGTGAAGAACACAAATCTTTAAAACGTGTAAAATGAATATTGAAACAAAATCTTGAGAATGAAAAAGCTGAAATCGTCTATTTAAAACGTCGAAAACAAGAACAAAGTGCCGCTAATGACCCTTCTGGTTGAGATAAAAGAGTTTAGCACAGTGATTAATTGAATGAAAGAGAACTTTGGTGAAGGTTTAGAAAAACGAACTTGTATATTTTTGAGAGAACAACACGGAATATACTTGTACTGCACACGAACAACACATGACCTATTATGGTCAAATAAACACCTGTAGGAATAATCATACCGAGTAGCAACTACTCCCAACACCCCCACTTAGTGCTGCTGGTATGATACCCCAATCAGCCCCCGAAGACGACTAAACTTCTCTCGTCCAAGAGGTTTCGTAAAAATGTCCGCTAATTGGTCCACTGTTGGTACATATTCCAAATCAAACGCCTTTTCTTGGTAGTGCTGCCGAATGAAATGGTATCTCACGCCCACGTGATTGGTATGTTTGCAAAATTCGTGATTCTTGATCATTCGAATAGCACTTTGGTTTTCCCGAACAATGTTGGTTGAGATATTCCTTCTTCGTACTTCAGTTCCTTCTACAATGTTTTCAAACACGGAATTTCCTTAACAGCAGTACAAGCTGTACTGTACTCGGATTCAGTCGTAGAAAGAGCTACAAATATCTGTTTTGATGAACCCCACAAAATAGCACATCCTCCTAGAAGAATGACGTAGCCGGACACTGATCGCCGATCGTTCTCATCGCCAGCGTAATCTGCATCACTAAAACAATCCATTTTCTCACAGCTTTTGCCTGAGAATAGAAGCCCATATTCCTTAGTTCCGTGTAAATACCTCAAGACCCTTTTTGTCGCTTTCCAGTGTATTAAAGTTGGTTTTTCAAGAAATTGGCTAAGATACCCTACTGCATATGTGATATCCGATCGAGATACAAGGCTGAGATATAACAGGCTGCCTACGACCTCTCTGTACGGTACCCCCACTGCTTCTTTGCCTCCTGTTTCAACCCTTTCAGCAGGAGTAGTTACAGAATTGCATGTCTCCGTATTGAATTTCTTCAAAATCTTCTCCACATATCCTTTCTGATTTACAAAAATTGATCCATCTTCTCCCACAAACACTTCCATCCCCAAATAGAACTTGAACTCCGCCACTTTAATTTTAAATTCGGAACTTAAATGTTTTATCAACATTTGTAAATCTTCTTTATGTGTTGCTGCAATAAGTCCGTCGTCAACGAATATTGCTAGGATCATCACTCTTCCTTTCGTTGGCTTGGTATAAAATACACAAGGATCCACTTGACTAACTTCGAGCTTGAAATCCACCAAAGTTTTAGTCAACCTTTCGTTCCAGCATCTTGGGGCTTGCTTCAACCCATGCAAACTTCTTTGAAGCATGCACACCCTTCCGCTTCCATCTTCAAATCCCGTTGGCTGAACCATAAAAATTTCTTCAGATACTGAGCCATATAAGAAAGCAGTATTTACGTCAAACTGTTTTAAATGTAGCTTTCTTTCAGCTGCTATTGACATTATCAGTCTCACAGAATCATATTTTACTACTGGACTGAAAGTTTGCTCATAGTCCATCCCATTTTGTTGTGAAAATCCTTTGACAACCAATCGAGCTTTATAGCGGTCCGGTGTTCCATCTGCTTTTCTTTTTATTTTATACACCCATCGGTTATCAAGTGGTTTTCGATCTTTAGGAAGATCTACCAAAATCCAAGTTCGATTTTCATTCAGAGCTTCCAATTCCTCATTCATAGCTACCTTCCACTTACCTGCCTCGTTACAGTGTATTGCTTCTTTAAAAGTTTTTGGTTCAAATTCTTCTTGAATGTTATCAGCTGTCATAACTAGTTCTGGATACCTCATGGGAGGTTGAATTGTTATTCTATTCCTCAGATTACACCGAGGAACATCCTGGACTCTTCTATCACCTTCTTGTTCAGCCTGATCAGTATCACTTAATTGTTCGACTCTTGGTTCATTACATCTTTCAAAACTTCCACCATTTGTTACAAATCTTGAACCTTCTTCATAAAGCTTCATCACCACTTCTTGTGCTTTTTCGATTTTTTCAAAACTTTCACATTTCTCTTTCTTCAAGGAATAACACATGTCTTCTTGAGACTACACTTTCACCACTTTCACCATTTACTCACACTCTATAACCTTTCACTGATTCACTGTAACCAACAAAATACCCCTTTTCACTCTTCTTATCCCATTTTCTTCTTCTTTGTTTGGGAACATGAACGAATACCTCAGATCCAAAAACCCTGAGATAATTCAATGTTGGTTTTCTGTTGTACCACAGTTCGTAATGCGATGTCCTTGGCTTCGAGCTTGTGCCAGTTCTGTTTAGTACGTAGACAACAGTATTAACAGCTTCCGCCCATAACTTCATAGGAACGTTTTTCGCGTGTAATAGAGTTCTAGCTGCTTCCACTGTTGTTCTTATCTCTCGTTCAGCTGCTCCGTTTTGTTGTGGTGTATACCGAACAGTTCTTTGATGTATGATTCCCTTGTTATCCAGAATCCTCTTCACTTCATGATTCACATATTCAGAACCATTGTCCGTTCTCAGGACATTAATATCCCTGTCGAAACGGTTCCGGAATCGATTTAAAAAAATCTCAAATTTTCCTGCAACTTCACTTTTTCTTGACAAGAAAAACACCTCTTTGAATCGACTGAAGTCGTCTTTAAACAGCAAAAAATAACGCGAACCTCCAAGAGAAATCTCTTCCATTGGTCCTGCCAAATCCGAGTGTACGATTTCTCCGAGTTTTTCAGTTTTTATTTGACTACATGGGAACGGTTGGCGTGGATGCTTGCCGACCGCACAACCTCCACAAACGATGGTATCGTCGTTGAACTTTATATTGTTTTGTTTCAATACATCCTTTACATGTTTGACATTTTGATGACACAATCGCTGATGCCATATTGTAACCCCTTCGGCTTGCATTGCACATCCTGTGTTGATTCGTTCTTCATCATCTCTGTCCTCTGCACCATCTTCAAACGTGGTCGTGTTCACTTTAAATTTCATCTTGAACAAAGAAGATTCTCTAGTTCCAACTGCAACTATCTCGCCGAACTGCAGCTTCGGTTTTGAGTTCATAAACGCTGGATAATCGATCCCACATTTCCTTAGCCGATGTACATGTCATAATGTGTGTCATCAGTGTGGTATGGATCGAGGTCACAATCAATCTTTGGACCTTACTGTCAGCCTTCTTCCACGAATTCAATTCAGCAATAGCATTTGCATCTCCCGCGCCTGCTTGACCTGCTCCAAAGTCGGTCTTGGAGTTGTCAACATTTCATATAAGTTTCTCCCTTCCACATCCATTGATTTTAGGATAACTAACATCTGGAATTTCCAAGTAGGCCATCCTGCCGCATTCTTCAACTTTTCTAATTTCACCTCACTTTCATTCATCCTGAAGCGGTGTGTAAAACAGTGCTTCCTTATTTTCCGTAGCCTGGGACCCTTAACCAAAAGAGTTTAGCACAGTGATTAATTGAATGAAAGAGGACTTTGGTGAAGGTTTAGAAAAAGTAACTTGTATATTTTTGAGAGAACAACACGGAATGTAATTTGTACTGCACACGAACAACACATGACCTATTATGGTCAAATAAACACCTGTAGGAATAATCATACCGAGTAGCAACTACTCCCAACAGAGATGCGGAGGAAAAACACGAAAAAAGACAAATACAAAGGTTAAACCAACAACAAAATACGGTACAGGAAAAATTCAGGCGATTTTTTAGGGTGTGTGTGTGTGTGTATGTGCCATGCCAACTACATGATTGTTGCTAAGTTAGGTAGTTGGGGTTGTCCTAGAGAAAGGTCAAGTTGTGGTCTCGTAATTACGATTCCGAAAAAGCAGAGCACGAGTGAAGCTGACTCTTCCCGTTCCGAAAAGTGTTTCCACGTAACGAAACCCTCTTTTCGTTTCGGAAAGGCCATTTTACAAAAATTCTCCATTGTTTCAAAATGAAATACGAAAGAGTTGTACTTTTAATGGAAATTTAATAAGTATTATATGAATGTAGGTGCTGTATCCAAAATTGGTTTTCTTTCGGGAAGGTGCTGAAAGGATTCATTCCCCTCGGAGTCCCTCAGCACAGGAGACGAGGCCGAAAATGTAGTTCGAGATAAGATTTTGAAAATTTAGTTCTCCTGAGTGAGAAAATCTTTCTGCCTTCACGAAATTGGTGGACTACGAAATGGCAACCTACATGTACATGAATTTGTACATTTTAGAGTTTTTCTCCAATATTTCTTAAACCGTGCATTCCAAAGAAATTTATGTACGTAGCGAAGTTGTAGGGTATAAAAAACGAAGAGATTCGACCCCCAAAACTATTAATTATCCCCCAAAAGAAGGAAATTAAAAATTGTAGATCGGCGGTTTTTTAAAAATTTTATTATCATTATTATAATTTTTTTGTGTGAATCCTTTCCTTCACCCGTCTGATCTTTTACCCTTCAAACCCCCCATTGACCTTGAGATTAGTCTGACTTAAGTGAGCCGAAGCTCATTGTACTGAGTTAAATGCTTTCCAAATTTTATTTTGAACATCGTAAACCATGTCCGATTCCATGTCCACGCCTATTTTGTGGCTGCATGTTATGTGAAATATTATGAACTCCGAACTGCGACGTTTAAAAGTGAAAAGATCATCTGAACTAATTAGGCCTTATCTGGATGTGAACCATACGTGGCGTGGCTGACTCTGAGTTACTGTTACCCTTCCACTCTAATAGCCGGTAATTAGACCGTACTTCTAATAACCTGATAGGTAATCTGACCGTGGCTCTACCTAATAGCGGGACTTAAAGCCCGTGGCTCTATCTAATAGGCGGACTAAAGCCCGTGGCTCTACCAATAGCCAGACTTTGATTCTGTAGCTCGAACTGCCTAAGTGCCAGATTCTGAAATATTGTAGTTCTAATGATATAAAATGGAAAACTACTTGAATAAACTAAACTTGGAATAATAAACAAAATGAAATGACTGGCTCAATGATACCGTAGCGCAAAAGAAAAAGATCAAACATGATTAGAGGTTAAGGTGGTTGTAAAGAGAAGGCCAGTTGCTGGTAAGAGCTAGAGCAACATGAATGAATGTCTTACCTGGGAGCAGAAGTATTTATGACCTGTTACCCCTTGGGACCTACCCTTTCCAGGGTAGCTCTCTTCCGTTTCTGCTCCCAGTCAGATTCACTTCTTGTTTATTGGAAGAATCTAAAAAGCCTGAAAAAGTCGGGCACGGCAGCATAGACCTTTTCCAAATGATTTACAGCATAATTCATGAGTATGTGCAATTTTACAAATAAAATTCACAGAAACGGCGTTTTACGTTTTAATTTAATGGGACAGGGTCTGGGCAAAAAGTTGCTCAACTAAAACTTTGCTGGGTGTAAACATTTCTGTGAAAAGAATGGTTTATAAATTATTGTAGAAAACATCTTTAGGAGGCGGCCATTTGGTATTCCACTTATTTCGAGTGGGCAGTCGATGATTTTCTTTCTCAGAATGGGCTAAATTTTCAAAAACTAATCACAAACATTCTCCTGAAATCACTAGGTCCTTATTGTCGGCCTCAGCTCCTGGACTAGTATGGTTGACCTATATAGAGAAAGATTATATTTCAAGATTTTACTAACCATTCTCTTCCCTTGGACTTACAGAATAAACGAAACTTGTTATAAAAATCGGTTGAGCCGTTTAGCTGTATTCGGTCTACATGAAAATGAGACAGACGAACAGACAAATGTATACCAATATATATTAGTATTAGCTACCACTTAAGCCACTGCTTCGTACTACTTCTACTTGATACTAGCTTTAGCCAAGTACGAACTAAATCACTCGCGACGAAGTTGTGGAAACCCATTTCAAAACGGAAGTTAGTGAAAAACGTTGTCTATTTCCACGAAAAATAAAGAGTTACAATGTTAAATCGATTTCGACGGTTAGGCCATCATCAGTAACAAACAATAACTTGTTATGAAGTGCTTGAGGGAAAAATCATCAAAGCAGGTTGGCAACGGTGGTGTTGAGTCCGTATCTGCTGGCGTCCATAGTCGCCCTTTTGTGAGTAGAAGAGCGGTAGAAACCAAACTTCATGTTAAATGCGAACTCAAGTTTTTTTTTTAGTGTTTGAGGTTAGCTCCGTCAAGAAACGAGCATGGAAGATAACATCTTTCTTCTTTAAAAAAACATTAGGCAGCAGGCAAGGAATATGATTTTAATTAATAGGGATAAGTTTGAGTTCATCAGTTATTTAACAAGTTACGGTAGGAACCTACTGGATTTGTTCCTCGTTTACCGCTTTCGGTAACGGTAACAATACATAATCAATAGCCATAATACATAATCAACAACTGTTTGACGAAGAAAGAAACGAATCGTGTTTTCTTAACTGATTGCAACCAGTGTTTTTCGATTGAAGTGAATTATTTACTGTATCACATTTACCAGTACCTAATAGACAAAAAATGTTCAACAAGGTAATATTTTATTTGTATTTTCATCTTTAATCGAAAATGTACTTTTCTCATTTAATTTCATCGTGAGTGCTTATTAAATGGCAGTTTACTTCTAAAGTAAATTGAAAAAATAAAGAGTGTATTATTTAATCCTGTGTTTACAATATAAATGTATAATTTATAAATAATATTACATCACGAGGACTGAAGTTTTATGTTTCATTCCCTGCCTTTTTCGATATTATTTTGCCAAAAAAACTACTCACCTACCTGTAATCATTTTATTTTTTGCGTGTACATGGATGTTTGGTAACCAAGCTAAAATTTGTGCAAATAAAAATTATGTTTTTCATGTTAATTTTTACATGCCTGATATAAAGTGTGGGTCTATTACCTCTAAAACTGCTAGTTTTTCAAGGTCTTTTTCAAAAAAAAAAAAAAAAAAAATTCTGGGGGGGGGGGGGGGGGGGTACTCCCGGTAGAGGACCGCCCCCACCCACGAAATTCTATTAATCCGTCACTGTTGGAAATAGACGACGTTTTTTACTAACTTCCGTTTTTAGCCAAGTACTTAGCTAGCTACTTCCACCAAGAAATTTCTGGAATCTGGGAAGGAACTTTAAATGACTCAGTAGGTAGCTGTGAGTTTGTGAATCAATCGATTCCTTCGCCGAAACTGAAATATCGATCTCGTACAAATTCGAGCGTAGGAGAAATGTGAAAGGTTGTGCCAATACTAATACAACCCGCCTGAAGGATCGCTTCCTACGTACGAATTGTCCCAGTGTCATGGTGACTCATTCTTGCAACGTAGCGTGAGTCAGAGGCAAGGGCCCATCGCCGGAAGCCTATTATGTAATCTGTGCCCTCTATCTGCTGTTTTACCTCCAATAAACAGCGTTGGTTTTCTTCTTTTGTTTTCGGGTCAAATACAGTCTAGAGAAAGGTTTTAACAGTGCATGGTTTTAACATTTATACTACAGTGACTAACGCAACTGCTGACGTCTCATCCCTACTGACCCACTAAGTTAATCCCTGTTTACGCGTATATCTGATACTAGCGATAGAAATTAGCGGCGACACCCTCCCGCTTTAATTTACTATCACTTTGACCTATCCATAATCGAGAAACACAATTCCATAGAATTTTCCATCTACGCATTAGGGGTATTACCTAATGTTTCTTCAGTAATGGAAAAAAAAGGAAGTCAATTGAAGTGTCTGTTTTAATTTCCATTTTGCAACTGCTGTAGAACACAACCCTCTCGGATACTAACAATATAGACACTAGCGGCAAAATCCTCGCACTTCAACTTTCAATCACTTTGTGATATCTTTAGTCTTCCATGTACTCCCCCCCCTCCTCCTCCTCAGGCATTAGGGGGATGTCAGTAACAAAGAACACCGAAGTTAATCAACATGTTGTCTATTCTCACGGAATAATGAGGTTAGGTCATGACCAGTAACTATCAATAATAGAAATCGTTGAAATCGATCTAATATTTTAACTCATTTCGTGGAAATGGACAAAATTTTCATTCACTTCTACCGTTTTCTTCATTGAAATGGATTCCCACGACTTGTTCACGAGTGATTTAGTTTGGGAAGTCTGTCGAGGGACCTACCTTAAACCCAATGAAATCTTTGTAAATTTGCCTCAGGGACGAGCAACTGAAGTATCAACGCTACAATCTGATATATTGAGACACGGTGATGTCTTATGGCACCGCAACCAAGTGTTTGTTTTTCAAGATGTTTTACCACTATATTAACTTATATCGTTCGTATACGTAACGAAGCATGAACTTTCAGAAGGGTTCAAAAGGAGAAAATTGGCATATTGAAATTTGGATACATTGGATACATGTGTAATAAGCTCACAGTTTTCAACGAGTTATGGAAGATTTTTGTGGGATGAGAAATCAGGAAGTTATATATTTCCCTAGACATTTTTTCTGAAGGATGGGAGGACCTTAGAGCTGAAACATATATTTATCTATTAAACAAAAGTAATAATAGTAGTGCTAAAAATTATTATTACTTATTTAACTTCCATTTTTTATTGAAATGAGTTCGTTTGAGTGATGTTGTTCGTTAACACTCCAAATGGCTTGGATAAAAATCCAATATAAAGAAAGATTTGACATCATTGGTGGGGCATTATCCTTTCATTACACCACTATTTTAGCAGCATCCAATCATCCGATACCATTAATATTGCTTAATTTCGAGATACTCTTTTTCGAAATATTTCAGCTGATGGGTTGAAAAAACATTGGCGAAATTGCTCATTAAGGTCATCAACCCCCTTGATTGGTTCATTACCTGGTTATTACTGAAGTTACTGGCAGGCCTCATCACTTGATTTCCAGTTTTCGAGATACGCACGAGTACCTGCCCAGTCAATTCATATTTCGAGTCGGTTTAAGCCTTGATAGTTAATTGATTGACATATCCTAGAAGTTGTGCCTGTGTAACTTTGCTCTTCGGCTCCAGGATATTGTGCCAAAGGCTACCTACTTCGGATGCCAGATTCACGTGGAATGTAAACTAGCGCCAACAGGAAGGTGGGATCAACGAGGAACCTTTGGCAAACGAGTGGGTGTTGACAGGAAGCCAAAGGATATAAGGTGGCCATCTTGAAACAGTTTTTTACTGAAGCGTTCATCAATAAATTTACTTACATACTGAGTGAAAATTGGCGGAAACAATACGGTCAAGTACATGGAAGGACACGCATTAAGATGCAACTTGCCACAATAAGGGCCATCAGCCTTGAAAAGGTTGGAGGAGCTGTTGAGAAGCTTCGGAGGGGAAGACGGAGTGGTCCTCCGAATGTTGAATAAAAATCTAATGTACCGCTAAGTCATGGGAAATGGTAATAGTTTGCAGATCATGGACCAATATGATTAATAAACATTGATCGATGATTTAAAAAAAGTTTTTTATTGAAGTCGTTTCTTTCCATCCAAAATTGACTTCCAACAAATGAGTTCCAAGCTCTACAATATTGGAGTTTGATGAATATGAATATATAAAAAATGATATGCTCTGCTTCAAAAAACCACAATTATTCTAAATATATTACTGTTATTTACTTATGGGACCAGATACCCACTTCCCTCCCGTTCTCAACAAAGGTGATTTTATGTACCTTTTCCTCTGCTCCCGTTCAGCCGATTTAAGCTAGCATCAGCTGATATAATTACAATGGAATTTTCACTTCACGAACCTCGGTTCATTAAAACTCTTGTCACCTGTAGGTTAAAAAGTACCGCAAACTACTTTTGAAGCGTCGGTAGGTGATTTATTTTATATAAATAATTTTAAGTTGGTGAGTCAGCTGTGTTAAATACTAGGAAAGAGTAGGCCCGTTATTGAATTTAATTAATTTCTCTTCGGTAGGCGTTTACAACTAAGCTGATATATTTCGATACCTACCTCATGAGTAATAGATGGTATAATGATTATAGACAAAAATGCAGTTGTCTCACCAAATTTACCGTAGATTCCTTGGCCCTTTCATCAGCCTCTTCATTGCTCTTTGTTCCTATATGCTCCTGTGTCCATCGAAATTCTATACGCCATTGAAAATCACGTTGCAGTTTTCCCACTAATTCTCGGATCGCCTAAATGTTTGGGAGGCGATTCTTGATATCTGCTACCATATCCAAGCGTACCTAGCTATCAGTAAATAAATTCGTAGTTGCAACGTAACATAGTATTTATTCGAAACTTCAAACAATTTTCACGTTATTCCACCTTGGAAATCCATAACTTGGTGTGCTCATTTCTTTTATTAACTATCAGCCTTGAGAGCACAATGTAACGTCGTGATCGGTACGGTGGAGGGTCCAGAAAGTAAGATGTGGCCAACATTTTTACCCTATGTTTGTATGAGCATTTGTTTCCGAGGATAAGATAATTATGCAACAGCCTATCTCCAATGGTAAGTATACCTTGTTCAGTACCAAGCAAGTCATATTGTTTTAAGACTCAACCAAACTCTCTTGAATATAGGTGCGTTTAAATCTGGTGACTGAGCGGAAAAAATTAGGCGTTAGTCGACGCACCTCAACCTTTCTGCTCTCTAGCAACCATCGCCCATACAAATGACAGATGAAGACGACTAGTTAGTATTCTCGGATAATACGATGGTAAATTCACTCAAATAAAACCATAACGTGTGCGTACGAGACCTGCCTATCAGAACAGGACCGCCTGCATGTGATGAAGCGCAACAACTTTACTCACTGGGTACATGGATTCCAGTTCATCACGATTCCATGATCTACTTGACATATTGAAAAGGGGGTTGCTCTTTGTTGAAGGTTTTTACAGCTCTCTTCCAAGTTCACACTTCGAGTTCCTTCTGTCTTCGGGGAATGACCCTAGAGGAACCCATAAGTCATAATTACGACCACTGCATTTTAATGAGAGCGGTGATGAACATTTGTCTGGTCCAACGAGAATATTAAAGGGTGGCCTCCGCATTGTTACGTTCTTACATTGCCTACCATAAAAGGAGGATGATTCCTATTAAGTGAATCTTTAAAACAAGTAAAAGTCATTCAGTCGTTAGTGCTTTTTCACGTTCTCGCATGACTAATGGAATCTCTGGTGACGAAATTCTATACGAAAAGATATACCTACTTTGTTAGGTATCTCAACAATTCATTGACTATGAACTTACTTAATCATGACAAATTAGGCGATACTTACATTTTTGTTTGTTCGCTCTATTTCTTGATGCCCTTCATTTCCAATCTTTCAAGAGATCCCTCGTAATTTTCGGAATGAGGCTAAAAGGGAGTGAGCGTACCCTTCGATATATTGGCAAAGATCTCGACTTAGCGTGAATTCTAGGCACATGATGAAAAACCACAATATAAATTTAATTTAGGTATCCTTCTCCACTTATTCATTTTTATGGTTAGTGTTGTCAATGGGAGACAAAATATGAACCTACCGGTAAAAAATGGCTACAAAGCATGTAAGAAGTGTTAAGCAAGATTAATTTGGGTTTTTGGGTTGGTTCTGCCCTGAGACCTGCCAATAGCTACCCCAGCAATCTCGCGTTCTCCCTACAGAGGGCTCTCGTATCTTGTGTGCATGGTCTATACAAGGACCTGCAGCATCCATTCGTCGATTTCAATCTTGCCTAATATTCTTCTCTGAAACCTAACTTTGTGCTACCTATCTAACAGAGCGTTATCTATGTGTTATCTATCCCCGAAGTTCATTTCCTTGACTGAAAGTGCACCGTGGTATCGAACTTGAGGTACTTACCCGTCTCAGTCAGTGGTGATAAACCTTCGCCGGGTTGATCCTTCACAAATTCCTTCACAGTATTTACCTTGCTCTGACTCTTTAAATCTCTAAATTAGGATATTCAGTTGTTAAGAAGTCAGTGCGGAGTAAATTCACAACAGGACCATTGATACCTATGCAGTCCCAGTTTGAATTACAGATAAGAAATATAAAATTCCGAAGGACTTGCGTCTAGATTTCATTCACAGTCATGTAAACGACTGAAAAAGACTGTAGGCCGTGGATAGTCTTATCCAGTCCAATAGTTCAAATTGAGACATAAAAAAAAACCATTTAAAAACTAACCTTTTCCACCCAAACGTTTCGAATAATAGTAGGTAATAATAAAAACAACAATGATCTTTATTTTGTATAGAACAATAGCATACTTCATACCTTCTACATACTCGTAGTTACGACCTGCTTCCTATATACAAAACTTCTGCCCTATTGAGATTTTTTTCGAATTTAATGCATTTCGTATGTGTTTATTCTAATTTTTTGCAAATTTGGTGATTTATCAATAAATATTAAACCAACATCAATACTGTTGAACGATGGTGATGTGGCAGGGTATTTAAAGCTAACAACATATCAATTCAGTCGTTCTTGCCAAACATTTATTCCGCTATAACATAATCTCTCATATATTTTTGCATTTGGTCATTCAAGTATTGAGATAATCGAACGTATTGTCTGATTTACGTACAAAAATACTTTTGGTTGTTATAGTTTACTATCAGGTTTCAAATCTCTAAGCATAATAAATAAAAAATAACATTTAATACATACGTGCGATTTTAAATTCTAAGGAAGGAAGAAACTTGGGTTGTCTAGATCAAGTCAATACATCGTTAAATTGGAGCCAATAATTCCCTTGAACAAGTTGCAGATACTTCTGCTAGACTACATTACTAATAGTTAACAACAATTTTATCATTAGGTCATATCAAATCGTATACGATTTCAAGTAAGCTGAGATTTTTTCGGGGGAAGGATACATTTTATTTTCAAATAGCAGATAAAAAATCCTTCGATGAACAGATTTTGTAGTACGATTTTGTCAAATATGTTCTCGTCTTGCACAATAACGTGACATAAATGTTTCCCTTCGCTGAATCACTACAAAGAGTAATAATGAGAATTTGAATGTAAGGATAAATCTGACCGTTTACGATTATTTATCATGTGTGAGTTGGTATCTACATACATAGTCAACTTTTTCTCTGTGGATGACACAAAATTTCAACTTTATTACTCTCCCAAAGCCCAGACGGACTGGAAGGAAGAAGTGTAGCTTGCCTGAAAACGTTAAGGTATAAAATAATACTAACCTTCCTGTAAATGTAACCCAACTGCTCACCTCAAAATTACTCGAATACTGCTGAAGTAAATGTAATAGTTTTTCTTTTCAAATGCCTCATTACCAACTACCTAATTATGTTGATGTAGAACACCCCTCAAACTTGGTTATTTTACGTTTCAAGTCGCGTAGAAACCGAATGTGCCATCTGAAGTCCGCCTCCGCTGTCCAGCTTTACTAGCCTTCAACTCGATCGAAAAGTTCCGTTCTTTTGCGCTCAGGCTCTATTTGGTCGATTAGAGCCTTGTTTCTATTATTATTTCACATATTTTAAATGAGAAAACCGAGTTTTAAGACACTACTTCTTCGCAGTATTGTTCTGAGTTTACCTGAACTCTCAGCTATTTTCTCGTGAACATTGCGTGAAGTGCTGCCTTCACTGATGATTTTGTCAGGTAAAATCCTGTTTCATTGTCATAGAGATAAATCTTTTTTCATACTTGTTGATAATTTGCCCAACGGAAAACCCAACCACCGTTAACGTGACATCAAAATTAAGGCAACCGTTCTCCCGGTTCCATTTGGGTTAGCATCTTTGTTTGCTCCCTCAAGACTACGGTAACGGGTGACGTTAAGTTGAAGTCGCCAAAAACTCTCTAATGACCCATTACGGGTCCAGACTAAACTGAACGTGCTATCAAGAATTCAAGAACTCATGTTTTTTTTTTTTTTTTTTGTGTGTATTTGTTTGTGTTTGAGCTAAGAATCTCAAATCTTTGCGGGCTCAAAATACTTGGAAAATATAATCAGTCAATTATATCGGTTTTAGGATATTAACGTCGTGGACAACACAAAGGATTAAGTATAAAAACACTTTTTTGGTGTTCTGTTTTCTTTTAAACATACCTTCTGAAAAACCCTCAACGATTTTAGTGTTACATACATGAGTTTTTTTATGCAAGCTCAAAGCTCTGATACCATTCAGCCTCATTTCCATTCCCTGAAGAGCTCTTAAAACACTGAAATATTCGGCGGATTTCATTCAGGAAAAACGCAGGGGAATTGTTGTGAATATTCGCAACACATTTATTTCATAAGATTATTTACTGAAGATTATAATATTTCCGATGTTTAAATATTATTGTTGCAAAGTGCGATGCTGTGTTGGTTCATGGTCAGGTGAGCCCCTTCCACTCTGAACATTATCGGCACGAACACACCGTTAAGTACTGCGGGTTAGTATGTAAGTGTCATGGAAGGAGTTTTGAATAATTCTCAAGTTGATTCCATTTCTATCTAAAACATATTGATGGTATCACAGCAAGTGTTTGTTATGATATTCATGAGCAAACTCAAACAGCTAAGGACAAATATTATTTGAGAACTCTGAATTATACATTTAAGGTAGGTAGTGCACAACGTGGATGTAACGATTGTACTGTTTCATATTTGTCTGCCTGGAGAGTTTGGAAACAATTTATTATTCAATTTTGAAAATGATTCGAGGATGTAACGTTTGGCTCTTTTGCAAAGTGTATGTGGCACATTCGCCTCTACGTGCTTTCGTGATGATTGTATAGACAGATCATTTTTGATTGTATTAATCACTACCTATACAGGGAAAAGAAAAAATGGCTATAGCGCGATAAGGATTTGACCACTGACAGAAAAACCGACCGACGAATAAGCAGATATGAGACTGAATCTATTCGGAAAGCATAACGTAAAAGGCAATATAAGATTTTTATTTTGTTGAATTTTTTTCAGTTCTCCAAAGGTTTCCAATTCGTTTTCGTCACATAAATGTTCAATTTGTTTTGTCATAGAAATTGTGTGCTCAAAATTTCAGGGACCAGTAAAAAAACACCATTATTATCAGAAAAGTCGTGATTATGTGCTGCAAATATATATTTAATGCAGCTGTTTTAAACGTTATAACAGGCTCGTAAATGAATCCAATTTCCATAGAAACTCCATTGGAAAGTTACGATAAGCTCGCAGGCAGCGGCTGGAAGTCCCGGTATTCGCTCTGTGAATAGTTTCGCAAGCTCCCATCTAAAAATACATAACATCAAGACTCTTAGTAAAAATGCAGATTATTTGGACATAGGTAGGAATGATGTGATTTTAGTTTGGTAATCTGCGGATGCTCGTAAGCTCGCACCTCTCACCACGTTGTAATAACCACCGGACCACTACCAGTTCGACCTTACTAATTGAGTCCTTCAACCACCGGACCAGTTCGACAACACCCTTTTGATCGAATAGTGGACGATCGGGTAGCTACTTGCCATAACAATTTTGTCCACCTGCTTAGTGCAGTAGCTCGTGAAGTTGTGTGAAGGGGTGGTCCATCTACCACTTCCAGGAGGACCACCCAGCCCTTGGGACCCCTCAGTGGGGTGACTTTTCTATCTAGGCGAGGTAAGTTCCTGCCCCTATTGTAGTTTAGAATTCTGCCTCTTGTAGTGTACATTGGAGCCATTACAGCACTGCATGTGATTATGCAGGATGTCAGCTGGTCTAGGACTTGGAGCGTTCAAATTAGTAAGACTACTGTGTTGTAGTAGGATTTTTTCGATCCTTCGGTTGGATGATAGAGTCTGTTCTGGAGGATCTACTAAAGTTCAGTTCAGGATTTACCTAAGTTCAGTTCTACCTAATCAACCGCTCACCTTGTCGGGAATGTGGAGCACCTCTCGAAAGTAATTAGAATTACGTCATGGTCTCCTCTAAATGTGGAGGTGAGCCTCTGAAGCGGAGTCGACCTCTATGGATTCGTGATAGTTTCTATCTAGGCTCACTGTGCAGCCTTGGAATAATAATGAATCTATGCAACATTTTATGGCGGAGTGCCCAATCCTGGGATATGTTTTGGTAGGGTGACATTGTGAATACACAGAGTCATCACGATTTTGGACGGTCCCAAATTGAGGGAGATCCTAGTTTATGACTTTAATTACAATTAGCGTTGATTCCATTCTTTCCTATTTAACGTCATCCATTTTTCATTCTCTCGTATAAATTTTAACTATGGAACTACCACTGACAGCTCGTGCTGATTAAAGCTAATCATGTTTCAAGTATATTTATTTGTCCAATGGCCTGCACCTCGTAATAAACAGTAATTTCACGTTACCTTAGGAAGACCTAATACGTTTAGTTCACGATGAGCATTTGATTTTGTTGTACCCTGAAATGGTAATATAACCAGTTTGGAAAGTTGTGAAATCGTCCTCTTCGTTTAGAACGAGCGAGAGAAGTTTTTCAGCGGCGAGCGGGTGCCAGACGCCGAACGTGCAAGAAGTGTCGACCTCGCGGTCGAAGTAGTGGCACCGTGGAGTCATCCGAAGCGATGGGATGTACTCAAACAACCGGATTTTGTCACAGTGCGGAAGCAGCAATGCTATACCTGGAATCATACAGACACAAGGCAAAATGAAATAATGGTTTATTTATTGAATATTCACGATGCTACAATTAAGCTTCGGTCTCCTCTGTGCAAGTCTGGAACATGTAAATACAGGATAATAACATATCTTCCTAGCCGATGGCTGGCTCTGGCATGCTACAAGATGGATTAACTCTAGTTCCCCGGAAGCCTAAGACGATTTCTTATTTCAGCTAGTACTTAAAATGAAATTGTAGGGTCATACGGACCCTCACTACGTATCCATTGCTAAATTCCAAATTGACAAGGCCACTCATCACTGACAAGGGTTTCATCCGCATCCACGTCTGCAGAGTGGTAGGCCAGAAAGCTACTGATAATCCCAAGCCCCTCTGATCACATGTCTGATGTGCATTAGTGCCTTCTTCGGGTCATTATGACCCTTAGAGTGTCGTTGAGAGATTAAGGAAACGAGGAATTGTATCAATGTCCATTACCCGTGGGTGTCAAAAACGTCTGCCAAGTTGGAGGGCAGTATAGCTTCCTTGTTTTTGTCACACGAATGTATAGAATTAGTTGAAAGAACCAATTACGTCCAACTTGACGTTATCGGAAATTCTAGGTTGCGCCTGTGCACACGCTATTATTGATTTTTTTCATTTTGTATTTAAATACCAGAAGATATTTGATTCAAACTGTGCATTCAATTCAAATTGAAATAGTTTTAATAACAAAAAGCAACTCTTCTTTCGGCTGCTCGCGCTTTAAGCTGATGCCGAACAATATTATTTGTCATCTATTAATTATTTTTGTATTTTCATTGTAAATTTTACATGAGTAAACTCTCTCTCTCTCTCTCTCTCTCTCTCTCTCTCTCTCACTCTCTCTCTCTCTCTAAAACTAGGGTGTACGGCTATAATATTTAAATTAGGAGTCCATCTAAAGAACTTGAAGTTTGGCCCTGAATACCTGGCCCAGGATTCCTGAAGACATTTCATCAAAATCGGTTGATTAAGTTCCGATGTATAGGAACATATTTACAACAAATCCTCGTGAAATCTATCTTGGTTAAATTTTACAAAGCAACGCAACAGCAGTTCATAAGGGCTTTTCAAAGAGGTTTGAAGATATGCTTGTTATGCCTATACTTATTGTTAGGTTACAATGGTATCAGGGTAATGACAATAAAAGAATGAATGCTATTTTATTCGTTTATTCTGACCAAAATTTGTTGTTAAAACAAGTGCAATATCATTGGAACCTCCCCTTATGCATGAGGGTTATACTCATTGCGGTATTTGGGTATTCTTTCTTGACCATCCAGCTCACATTTTCTGACCAATCTCTTCCATTTTGAGTTAGGCGATACAGGTATTGGGGGTAATTGTCAAACAAGATTGAGATCAATTATATAGGTACCAGAAATTATATATACTCTACAAGGCATTGATAAATGGGTAAAGCGGTTCCATACAGTAAGAGAGCTTTCCATGTAACCCTGATTTAAAATAAACGGTTTCCATCTTGGATAGGTCAGCTTTCCCTTCATATGTCATTTGAGTTTGTTTGAAGCTATGATTACAATAATAAGTTACCTACACAGGAGTTGTAAACAATATGCTGATTCCTGTGACCACGTCTTGGCATGTCTATAAGCTCTATTCCCAGTAAGACCCTCGCCAAAGATCAATAAATAACTAAAAACAATACTTCATTGAATATTGACCTAGGTTCATTCTTCAGAGTAACTGTTACCAAGGTCTTTCAACACATCGAGGCGCATTTCGTTTTATTGCATCACAATTGCTTCATTGAACTTGCAATGTTTCTAAAACTACTGAATCGGCATACGATTTCTTCATAGCTAATTAGAATTAATAGAACCTAACATTTCTTGCAGTTAGTAATTCAGATCAGCGATAAATCCGCAACACCAGGAAACATCTTCATAAGCTAGTTTGTGTGTTATGTTCACTCAAGTCCTTTAGTTAGCAAGAAAGATGAACGTAGAATACGGTTTTACGTATTAGAAGTAAAATCTGCAAAGAAAAATTAGCTCCGGAGCTCACTCAGCTACTTTAAGGGGCATCAGATCTCATGATTAGTTTTTAGATGTTCCACAGAGCCTCCTTTCCAAGTTTTAGCTTCATAGGTTCAATAGTAAAGAACTTAAATCTGGATCTCACTCAGCTGATCTGGGGAGGCTCTAGACTTTATGATTCGCTTCTAGACGTCCCAAGGGTAATCCATTTTAAATTTTAGCTTCATAGGTTGAATAGCGAAGAAATTAGCACCTGATCTTACTCCGTTGATCTAGGAAGCTTCAGACTTTATAATTATTAGGAAGTTCATTTGCCGACTAAACAAATCCCATTCAGTTTTTCCTAAGATGACAACTCTGGGAAGACTTATTCAACATTACTCCAGCACAGTAATTTTTTCGGCCTCTAGGCGCTTTGTCAATTATTTTTCTATTATCTAGAGGCTCTCAACCCTCATTCTATTTCATTAGCTAGATGGTAGGTGGGGGTGAAAGCTTCAACGAATGAAACTTTAGCTGTTATAGAAATTACAATTTAGTAAAATTTAGGAAGCCCTTATTACTACGTAACTTTTTCAACACAGAATGGATTTTTGCATAATGGATTACTATACTCGTACTAACGTTGCAGATATGTATAGATTTGAGTTGTTTAGCAGTTTATCTTGGTGACTATTATCATATTATTAGATTTTTAGTAGATGATATAACTGACGGTAGTTCCCAAAGAATGCTTTAATTCCTAATGGAGTTCACCTACTTGACAATGCTTAGGGCCCGGATCACCTTATTGGGTAATACAGCTAATTTGAAGGATCGGACATTCTTATTTTATAATTCTTATTATTTAATGAGGCAAAATTAACATTAAAAAACGCAAAAATACATTGTGTTTTTGTAATTTCATACGGAGTATGGAAAAAGAATCAACCGGGGGGTGTAGAGGGCGGACCCCTCCCCCCCACTAAGGCGCAAAGTGCCGAGTTTTATGCTGAAATATGATATAAAACGTAAGTGTGGATAATATACCAAGAAATCCAGAAGAAGGGGGGTTAGGCCGTATTCTAACAGATGTGTGAGCTTGCAGGAAGTCCCATAGCGTCCAAAGCACTCGGGGGTCCAGCAGATGGAGATTCGTCTTCGGCTTGGACCGCCTGTGCTTTACGTATGGTGTGAAAACATCGAAGTCAGGTCTTTCCTTCCACTGGAATTCAAAGCACAATAGGAAGATAAGTTTTTGGTGGTGAGCGGAGGGGGGGGGGGGGGTGCTGGTAAAAATTTCCGTCACGGTTTTTTGAGATAAAAAAAATCTAGAAGCAATTACTAAGGAATCGATACTAAGGCATAATAACTTCGTCATTTCTCATCCTACGAGATTAGTCAAATTACGAAAAGAAGACACTACATGGTAGTGTCTTCTTAATGGTAATCTTAAGTGGTGATTATATTATAGAAAGTTGGAATTTTATAGTGAGACTCTCTGGGTAATAATGATACGAATGGAATTGCGGGTTCTTTTCTGATCAGCTGAGTGAGCTAAATTCGCTCCTTTTCCCCTTACCCAGATGAAATTTTATAGGGTGACTCTCTCGGACAGTAAGAGACAGTTGAAATGATGTGCTCTTTCCGGATCAGCTGGGCTAGTTAAATTCTCTCCTGTAAACCTAAGGAAGTTAAAATTCGACAAGGTGACTTTGTGGGACATTAAGAGACGATAGAAATAATGGGCTTTTTCCTGTTCAGCTGAAGGAGCTAAATTTTCTCCTTTTCATCCCAATAATTTGAAATTTGGATGGGAGCCTTTCTGGGACATTGAGAGATGATTCAAATGATGGTCTATTTCCTGATCAGTTGGGTGTGCTAAATTCTCTCCTGTTCACCCTGGGAAATTTAAATTTCACAGGAAGCTTTTATATGACTACAAGAGTCAGAATATGCCTTTTCAAAGTTGAGAGGGAGGCTCCTACCACTATACCATAGGTGGTAGCATGTTCCACGCTCTTCAATGTTTAGCTGTTTGGCTCAAGGTTAAACAAGGTGGGGCCCGGTAGTTTACCTATGACGAGGCGCCGAGCGCCATGTTTATTCAGTATCTGCTTCGAAAAACTTGAAAAACGACGACTAAATTAATAAAATTGAAATTGATATCGTTGGTTGTGTTTGGATGTGTATCCTACCCTAGAAACAAATTGGACTAATTGTTTCGACATCATGGAAACCATTGTAATGTTAATGTGAAAATACACTGCCCAAAAACATATCCATGATTCATTGTTTTTCCATGAAGTGAAGAAATTTTGGTATATATAATAATGGCATTTCGTTCGATTATATATATTTTCTACTAAATTGATATCTGAACATTAATGATTCATTATGATTTAAAAATAAAATTGTTTAAGTTAACATTGTAGCCCTTCACCATCGATGACAGAATTGTTGTATCTATATTACTACTGCCTAGTAAAAATGCTGTAAGAATACCGAAATATAACATTTTGAATAACACATATTAACAGGACTTTCTCGCTGCAGATGCTCGATGCCTTATTCATTGATAGGCTGATTCATCCGATCCTGTTCTCCTGTTTACCTTTATGTCCCTCCTTACCACACAATATTTGAAGACAATTTTTATTGTAGAGTAGAGGAAGTTTAGGCTATAAGTTATATTTTTAAAAAATTTGAAGTACAAAAAAAATTGTTCTTGTTTGAAATGTTTACATTCATGTGTCATCTTCTTAATACGAAATGCACCTAAATAACTACAGTTTCCAGTGCATCACACGGCGATTTATAATCGTTCATTCCATGTACATACCACCACATTTTACTATGAAAATGAAAACAGCTTCGATATTGTAAAAAAATAGGTTCATTTAAAAATTCACTCAAGAGTAAATTATTGATAACATATCTAATGCTTAACCTGTGTATTTTATAAACATTATGTTATTTTGTTTTATTGCTTTTTCAGCCGCTAAATATCGATTTATGTTTATCATTTAGTTTTTTGTATAATTAGATTTTGTTAAATTAAACATTTAAATGTTTAATTAAAATCTAAAATCTAAAATTCTTTCAGATTTGAATTAAACATTCAAACTGCCTGAGAAACATTCCCGTGACTTGCATGTAGTCGACTGATCGATTCGGGCGATTCTGTGATTAATTGCTTTATTGTGACACAAGTGGAAAAAAAAAGTCCGTTGCATAGACGCAATGGTGATCGCTGACTGATCTTCTAGTTTTTATTCGCTCGTTTTGATTCACTTGTGTTGTTTTACTCGTTCCTGTTTTTCAATTTAAGACCTCCAACAATATATTTCTACACCCTATCTAAAATATCTTGTATTAATCTATACTTTACGGGTTTCGTTGTATTATAATTATGCGATTGGTCATCAGCCCGTATGAATGAAACAATAATCCTTGTAGTTAAATGGTAAATGAAAAATTCCAGATTCAAATTGAATATTGATGGATGCAGAAGTATCTGTTCTAAAACAAGCCAACTCACTTGTTCCAGTGTAGACGAATAGTTGCACGGGTCCCAGACCAAAATTTTGATCCCAGTGTACATCTTATTCTTCAGAAATTTAAAATGTTTCTTCGACACCACTTGAGAGTTCAGTATCCTTATTGTGGTTTTCGTTCCAACATCTTTTTCGTAACCTACTGTCGGTGCGTGATTGAATCTGAGCACCAAGTCGTGACTATCTGGAACAACAAAGCTTGTTATACTTAGTTTATAGGTTGCGATAAATGGAGTACTATCATTGGTATATCATCATTACAGGTAACTAGTTTTGAAGAGAAGCTTCTATACGGACGCTCCCCCTCCCCCGCTAGGAACGATCGCCGCTCGGGGAGTCTCCCCGTGAAAATCGTCATTTCCCGAGCGTCAGTCATAATCCGAACGATCCCGATTCTACCCGAGGCCTCCCCGGTCTTACTTTCTCTACTCTACGACGCCAATCATCACTCATAGAATATAACAATGAGAATAATGGTGTAGAAATGAATGAATGTACTTCTGATCTTGATGAACAGGCAGATAATTAAGCTTTGTAAATGATTTGGAACTTGTATGTGAGAACTTGTATGCAATAAAACTGATTTTGCGAAAATTGAAGGATGCAAATTATTAAAATTATATGAAATTAATTCCAATTAGAAGAGATTGTTTATGAGTATGAAAATACTCATAATTCTATTCTACGCTTTATGATATAAAGCTTCGCTTTCTTAGGACGTCCCTAGACGGCCCCATTTATTTTTTTCTCAACAGGTTTTCTGAAATATACTTTCTAATACAAGTAGGAATGAGAATATACCAACGAGTTTTAAAATATTTCAAAGATAGAATTCACATTCGGATTTTGAAAGAAAATGATCGAAAGAAGATTTTATTTGAAAACGACCAGTTGAATAAGCATATATTTTCAATGGATGCAATTACATTTGGATTTTGATAAAATAAGATTTGTTGGGGTCTTGAGGTTCAGTCATAAAGCGTACCACTATTTTTCTAGGCCAACGTTTCGGTATATTTTTATACCATCCTCAGGTTTACAAAGAAATGCACCAGAGAGAGTCAGACAATTATAGGCAAGAATAGCAAGGAATAAAATGTACATATGTACCTAAATTGTATAGAAGTATCTAGCTAAGTAAACAATATCTAAAAAATAGACTTAGCAAGCATCGGTCGGATATCAATAATTATGATGATAGATGCGCCTCTGCAAAACATGCATTGGAGAAACATCATACATGGAACTTTCAAGATTGCCAAATTTTAAACTCCGAACAATCTTTAGGAAAAAGGAAAATTAAAGAAATGATATATATAGAAAAAACACCAAACACATGTAATGAGAGACAGGATACAGATCATTTGAGCAGAATTTATTCCAATCTCATTAAGTCTACCTAACTATAATAAGGTAATTCGCTAGTAATGTGCAACTTACTCAGTAATTGTGCCAATTTTTGTAAATATTGTATAAATTAATTAGTATTAGTGGTATTTACATGTGATATTGTTGTGATAGAGAATAAGATTTAAATTGAATTGTATTATGAGAAATAGGAACATATAACAATTATGTACCTAGCAGTAGCCCACTGGTTCTATAAGTACCTACCCAATGATAGTAAGCACATAAGTACTATCGTTATCAGCAATATAATAGACTGAAGTTACAATTTTGTGATATAAGGGGGGGGGGGGGGGAAGAGAAGTAGGTAGGTACCTACCTACACAATTCCTGTTTTTCAACACTATAGTCACGCCCCCTTGCTAGTGTACCTACAACTAGACTCTAAGGAACAAGTTAAACCTTTCTAATAATATATATATATTTTTTTCCCCCGATAATTATTCTACTTTTAAGAAATTATAACTATCATTCATAATATTTTTTAATGTAAAATCAAATGCCTGAACCCAGAAGGTTCTGTGTCCACCACCACCCACCAAAGCACAAACCAACAGTTGACCGTTACACATTCGTTATCTGATATTGATTTACACACGAGTTTCTCTTCATTACAATTCAAATCTTCATTATACTTAATTCAGTTTTAATAAAAGTTTTCGGCAATTGATCTACATAAGTTTGAAAGTCAAGTTCAAGATGTATCCAGCACCTAGATGTAATTGAGGTTTAACCCACCCCCTATCTAAGGTATGATCATCATTTCAATTACATAGTCAACATATAGTCCCCTACATATATGTATATATATAATACTTATTGAGAAAATGGATTAAAATTATGTTGGTCCATTATTATACATAGCTAGATACTTCTATAATAATTAGGTACATATGTGCATTTTATTCCTTGTTATTATTGCCTATAATTGTCTGACTCTCTCCTCTGGTGCATTTCTTTGTAGCCTTGAGGATGGTATGAAAATATACCGAAACGTTGGCCTAGAAAAATAGTGGTACACTTTATGACTGAACCTCAAGACCCCAACAAATCTTATTTTGAACAAAGCAGTCAAGAAAAAATAGTAAAACCTTCCTGTTGTGAGTCCAAACAACTAACTGACGACTGATTCACGCTAACGGATTTGATAATGAATTGAGTTAGTAAATTTCATAAGAAGGAGTTTTGAGGAAGGTACGCAGAGATCATTTCAGAATTATTTACCCCGTACAGTAGGAAAGGAAAAACCTCATGGACAATTAACAGTGCATGGAATTAGAAATCCAGTTGGTATAGGATGGTGCTTTGGAATCTGAGACAAGGTTGATATCGAAAAGTCACCTAGAACCTGAGACTTCTCTAGGTGATGGAAGGACGGTAGGAAGAGTATAGGTTGTAGTGAAGCTAACAAGACAAGTGTTGGGAATAGAATGATGAAATGTCAAGAATGATACCGACCCGTTCTAGGCAACCGTACTATAAGCAACCGGGCAATCTGGCATACTGCACAGTTGGTGCTGGAGAGTCGGGCGACTGCTGCATTTATACACATACATAAATATATATATATATATATATATATATATATATATATATATATATATATATATATATATATATATATATATATAAATGAAACAGCGTTAGACTCTAGGATTCGTTTCAGAATCTCAAAACGGGTTTCAATGATTTTCTTTTAAAAATTTTCCGAGCCATTGCAATAGCTTCATTTTCTATGAAAATTCACTAAAATGAAAATAAATTAATAAATATATTAAAAAAATATAAACCGGAGTTTGAGTTATCTGCTCATTAAATTTAATGTAGAAATCTACAATAGCATACCTAGTTGAGTAGCTAAGAAAACGAAGTGAAGGAGCTAGGGTACTTGAAAATCCTGTATTAGTAATGTGAAAAATCTTACCGTCACTCAATTTATCTTTATTTTACTATATATAATTTATTATTCGAGTAAACGAACACATAGGAGACGAACACATAATTAAATAAAAGTACATCGTTAATGAAACTAACCGATAATATGTCCCAAATTCGAGCCGTTGAGGGCTCCTGCGTTGGAGACGATGGCGCAAGTGTTGAATTTCTCATCCGAACCCAATAGTGGTGTTCTGGGTACCGCATATCTTATTGGCGAAGATTGGAAGGCACGTTCGTGCCCTGCGATCAAAAAGATTTTAGATTAAAATTAGTGCCTTACTACTGAACAAAAATGTTGTTTCACTTTCATCACAACATCAAAGGGAAACGAATGTTGTATGATATTTCAAAGAAATATTGTCTGGATGTCTCTCAAAACATAGGAGACCAGACGAAACATTTTTATCTTTCATCGGGATCGCTAACATTCTATAGAAACAACAATTTCAATTTATTTTGTTTCTCTTATTTCTCTTCTTAATTCAATTCTCCATTCGGCGTATTTTTTCCGCTTAGCGGTTCGCAGTCAAGTAGACAATGCTTAGTTGATCCCACTCCAGGTGATCTCTTCAGATTCCTTCAAATTAAATTTACCAGAATTTAACAAAAAGCTTGTTATTAGGTGCTAGTCTTTAACATCCTTTGGCATATTCGTGAATCAAGCTTATCTGAATACATTCGCCTAATTTCCGTGAATAGGGGCAAGGGGTTGTGGGTTTTGAACGTAGAAACTTAGACAATATAGTCGACGTTTGACTTTCTAAATTCTATGAAGAGCTAAGAACAAGTAACGAAGCTGATAGATGTAAATCAGTCAATAAGATATTTCTCAGATTGGTTGCGAGTCACTGGCAATCTGGAAACGTTCGTTGTTATGAACAAAACCATATATGATTACACAAATAAAGTACACTCGTGCTCTGCCTCATATCTCCAACCTGCCAACCAACTATCGGCAATACGGGTTGCGCAGCCTCTTGATTTGAGTATATGAAAGGAGCTACAGAGCCCAAGTGAGCATCTCTTGCCTAATATTTCTACGCATCTAGACATCTTTAACCTTTCCTGTTGAAGCGCACGGTGATATTGCTTCGTCAGGCGAAACTCTTCAAGGGTATAGCTGAATTGAAGTGTGTTTTTGACATGAAAATAACTCAGCTATTTTTCAACATGAAATTTTTTTAATCACGAAAAATTAAAGCTTAGATATTCCCTTCAGTGTAGAAAAATTAAAAATAAACCAAGTTTTAAAAATTACGTCAGACAAATAACGTCCATTTTCAGCAATGCACTGCTGTAATCACCCTCTAACAACAGTATCAATTGCCCTTTTGATGCCTTCTTTCAACTCTAGTAGATTTCGAGGTTTATCGACATGTATCACCGTTTAGGTCTACCCACAAAAAATAATCACAAGCAGTGAGGTTAGAAGACCGTCGGGCCATGGAACATGGTTGAAACGGGAAATTACGTGATTTAAAAAAAAAAAAAAAAAAAAAACACGCATAACATTTATGGAGGCTCTGGCTGTAGGAACCACACATTTGTATTGTTTATTCTTCTTCGTTACAGTTTCTGGGATCAAAAAGCTCTCCAGCAGGCATATCACTTGGAAGCTACAGTTGCCCCTCACTCATCTTTGAAAAAATAAAGTCTAATTACCCTAAGACAGCTCACACTGCACCAAACGGTGACTTTCTCGCTGAGAAAAGGACGTTGATGGGGTTTATCTGCTTCTCAATTTCGACAGTTCTGCTCGAATAAAAATGAGCCTCATCACTTGTTCATTATCACCAGCAATCATCAACGCTGTCTCAGCTAACATCTGGCGATGAGCAAAATTACATTCGTTCAGTTGCTGTAAATTCATAAGCTTATAGGGGTGAAAGTGGAGGTCTTGGTGTAAAAGTCTGTCATCAGTTCGGCTACTCGTTTGGAGTGCTGCAGCTCGTTTTTGGACAGAGCGCCCAGGGCTTTGAATGCCAGCTTGCCTCACTCTTTTCATGGCCCAGATAACCATTGTGACTAACAAAAGGTCAAACTCTCCTGAGTCTCCTGAATCAACAAACACCATCCGAGAACCTCTACTCCCTGCACTTCTATAAATCCACCCATTCCATAGACGACCATTGTTCCTGCCACTCCCAGTACCTTCACAACACCTATGTATCGCCTCTTTTCACTCAGGAAATAGAGTAACCAGGAAGTAAGTACCTACACAAAACACTACTTGAGTTTCGACCTATTTCAGCTACAAACGAAATTCATCTTTTGAGGTTGGATTTTCACTTGAATGGGTGATCGCACTGGTGAGTATTTATCGATCAAGTGCTTAGTTTTCACGCTTCTGTACGGTGAACCCCTCTCCAAGCAAGGAGGTGAGGCTATGAAAAGTTTCATGAGAAAAGATGTGAGAAATCATCAGAACGAATTCTGATACTCCATTTGGAGGATAGTTGATGGCGTCTCAAGTTGTGGCAGCTGGAAGTAGAGCTCCAACTTGGGACGGTCGTTTATTGACGAGCTTCGGAAAACTCTAACTCGGCTGGCATTTGTCAGCCTTCGTGTGTGTGTGTGTGTGTGTTCCACGCTATAGGTTGTGATTTTGAAGCAATCAACTTGAAATTTTGGTAGGTAGACTCTTTAGACATTTGAAATTAGCTATATAGAATTTAGTGACGATCCGACAACAGGAACTCGTTCGATCGTCGTCATCAACCGAAAATCGAGTTCGGAATCGTTTTCAATAGTATTCAAACACAGAATCGTCTAAAACCTCTTTGAAAGCTTTGAAAGTTGTCCTTGACGAAAATACTCGTCATCACTGACGTCAATCGTTGTCAAAAAGTCAAAAATTGAGATTGGTATCGTTTTCAATAGTTTTTGCCATACAGAATCGACTGAAACGACTATAAACCCTTTAGAAGTTGTCCTAGTTGACGATTGTCGTCAAATCAACCAAAAATCAAGTTTGGTATAATTTTCAATAGTTTTTGTCACATGTAATTGTGAATAAGAAGCAAAGTCTTGTACATTATATTAGGCCACTAGGTTTTTCAAACTTAGTGAGGAACCTGGTCAGCGGACCAACTAGTCTTACTCACTTTTGACCTTACCTTGAATTTTTGCGCTCTGCAGTAATATTCCAGTACCTATCTTTCACCTGGCCTTTTGGGTTGTTTGTTTAATAAAACTGTATTTCATATCTTGAATAGTCAGTAACAAAGAGGATACTCACCTGTGATGGTCGGTATGTTGGGAACAGCTTCCTTCAACCTGCATAAAAGGTGGTGAGGGGGAACGTTAGGGGAGCGGACTGCTCCGTGAAACTCTACGCCATACGGGTTGTCCAGCTTGGACTTGAACACGTTGCTCTCGTCGTGGAGAACACTTCTTAATCTTATTATAAGTCTACTTTTAAATGCTGAATACCTGTCAACAAAATGTCACCACAAATTAGTTGCTATCATACCAGACAATCAATGATCTACTTTTATAACAATTTAATCCGTGTCTATCGTAGGTAGCGGAAGCATTTGTTTCATTTTCGGGAGATTACTTTTTTTTCCCCCTAAATCGAAATTTCCACTCGAATTTTACTTTTTGGACCATTCTGTTTGGATTCGTGTCCACATACCCTTGTAATAAGCTTAATTTCCTCAGTTTTCATTCGATTTCAATGTAGTTTTAACAGAATATGCGGGTTAGTCTGTAAGTGGACCCCTATTGGTTCCATCTCTCAAAAATCAATACTTCACTATGCGCGTGCGTAAACATGAAATACTTTAAGCTTCATTTTCTCACGTTCTAATGATCCGACCTCGCTCAAATTCGGTGGATAGTTGCTGAAATAGGAATTTTAGGACAATTTAGTTGCTGCGCCTGTGCTAATGTGAAATCCTTGCAACAAGCAGTATTGATTTATTTTTCATTCGAGTTTAATGAAATTTCCCGAGAAAGGAGGGTTATGCAGAATATGGTCTTCTATGAATTTCATCACTTGAAAGTTAATGATTTCCACTACGCATACACAAGCGTAAAATCTATCATTGGCTGCTACTTTGTATGCATGCGCGAACCTCAAATCTCTATAACAAGCATAACATCTGCAGTTTCCAACCAATTTCGATTAAATTTTCAGATATTGTTCTTTTGAGGTTATTTAAAACATGTCAATTCATACATTCGTGTTACAGATACGAGGAAGCTATGTGCCATACCCAACTTGACAAACTTTTTTAAAGGTTGCACTATTTATTTTGCGAAATTCCATTATTATGGAGGAATTTTATTCAACATGAGTGCTTTTAAACTATTATAAATTTAATTTATTTACAGGCATAAGACAAACTCACTTCCACAATACACCGAAACAACAAAAAATTATAGTGCTTTTTATTGTAGAGGAAATTAGTTATTAAATGTGTTATTCGTATCACTTTTCTGGTTTTTTCATATTGTTATTGCGTGTATCAACAAACGGAATGGTTATGTGATTAAACGTCTAAAAATACTCCAAACTGAAGCATCACACACGAATTTCTATTGAATACCTCTGAAAATTCAATATTTAGCATTCTGCGCACATTTCACGTGTTATTGGGGACGTTTTTGGTGGCTCTTAAATCCGATTGACATGTCTCTTTTTCTTGAAATTATACGTCGATTTTACAGGAAAAAGGATCTTTAAAATTTTCGAGACATTTAAATCGCCTAATTATCTTCGGAAACTCACTAAAAATATGTGAGTTATTTGTAACTAGAAACCACATTTACAAGAGTCTTTTAATAACTTCATACAAAGTAGCAAACTACATCCTTTTAATATAAGTATCCTTTCAATATCAACCTTTCAACTTTTCTTTATTGGTAAGACCACTAGAAAACCATAAAACTAGTTCTGTATAAACTAGAAAAAAAGTTATAGAAACCCATGGCGTGATTCCTTCTTTGACTCAAATGAATTTCTCTTAGCATATATTAGTGAAGCACCCTAATAATTTAAAAAATATTTGAAAATGTTTAATGTACCAGCATAAGGGCATAAAAAAAAAAAAAAAAAAAAAAAAAAAAAAATTCCCTTAGCATATTATATTAGGCAGTAAAATGTTTTAATAGAAATTAAACACAGTATTAGTAGAAATCAATGTTTTTCAATGTTTTATATAGCCAGTGATGTCAACATACCTTTTCGCGTTAGCAGTATCACAGTCTTTACAATTAGAAGTCAATTTCTTGTGGTGACTTTTAAATCGTGGTTTAGGTCGTTGTTTGACGGGTGCTGCTGTTTGGAGTAGCAACGCTTGTCGTTGCATGTGCAAAATCTCAGCAGGCATTTGCTCCTGATAAATTAAAGACATATTCCAATAATATTCTTCCTGTTATGCAATTAATTCAAAATCGAAACATTAGTGCAGCATATTTCAATTAGCTGATACAATTGGAAAGGGTCGGTACTTCTAGTAACCGTACCTTTTAAGTTTTAAGTATTTTTGCATACATACACAATATTAACTATTGATAAATATTAAATTGATAAATTTATCAATCGATCATCATGAAATAGAATCATTATAAAAATAGTTTCCCAACTAGTAAAATACAATTCATAAAGAATTGAACTAATACGACAATCATGAGCAGTAGCCCTGTCCAGACATTCATCTCATCGGTTTGTACTCCAATGGCTGGTAACAGAATTGAATTACCCGTCAATTTTCACTTGATGTAAAATTTGTAGGAATTTTCATGAGTGAGATGGTAGGATTTTGATGTATTCAGCAAATCAAAGATTCATAGACCTGGGAAGAAGATGGTGTACAGATTTTCTTTCCATGCATTCGTCTACAGAACTCCCGCACTCTGTTAAAAGAAAGATCAGAAAATACGACACAAGTTCAAGCAATAACCTCCTTGGTGTTTTTTAAGGTGCTGGTAGACAACCAACATCTCGATTTATCTCCAGGGATTAATTTATAGAAACGTTCTGCCTCTTCAGGTAATAAAATGAATCCATTCGAACTAAATTACAGAAGGCACTATGAATCTCAGATTCAAGGGCTGTAGTACAACCCGCAGTCCTAAGGACCAACTTTATTGAAATCACACTAACTGAAAATTTTAAACTTGTTTTCATGAAGTTTTTTGAAAATATTTTTGAGATGCGTTCGTAGCTTCCACATTATCATTATCAAACTGTAACAATCCCTTGAAGATTTTCATGTTTACACGATGTTCCATCATATGTTCCGTGCAAAAACGTTGTAAACCAACGAGGAAGGTGGAAGATGTATTTTCTTGATTAGAAATGCTAATCTTTGTCAGCAATTATGGAAAATTATGCTGATGAATAACTAATTTACCTGCTTCTGCCTGCACAAAAATATTACGGTACCATGCCCTTGTGACATAACCAAGATCAATACCACTACCATAACAATGTTAGATAACGTAGACCTTATTTTGCTAGTTGCTGAGTTGATTTTTTTATTCAGCAAAACTCTATAAGCTGTTTGAAGTATTGAATAGAAAAAATTAATAGAAAAACATCAAAAAACAACCATTGAGCATACATTACCATTACTAAATACATAGGTATAATACGTTCCCACCTTATGCTCTTGAGATAAATTTGCGTCATGAATAGAGTTTTTCCAAAAGACAAAGCTGATTATGATTTTGAACTGCAGGTTAACCAGACTTCAAAAAAACAAACCCATTTCTTGTACCTACATTATAAATAGGTACATTGAAATATTAAGAATTTTCTAATAGCCTACAACGAAATAGCATTTGCATACGTAGTTATTCAATTCAATACGTTCAATCACCGTAATTTTGTTCAAAAAATTATAATAAATAATGTATTACCTGGTAGTAGTCAACCAGTGGCCGCTCGATTTTTCTGATAGGCTGGGTGTCGTGTTGTCTCTTGGAAATGTAATGCCAGTATTGAGACCACAGCAAGTAGATGTACCCGCACATACCAAAAAACACCAAATTGATGAATATCCATACAGAGACCGCGATAGCCCTCATGGTGCACCGCGTTGAAAGATGTCACGAATCGTTTTGATAAAGCTCGAAGTTCAAAAATCACGTGATTTCGAAAGTATTGACGTGCGGTTGTGTGTCCATTTTAGACATTGTACCGGGATGGGATCAGCACTTATGAACGCTGAGAGATCCACTGATGGTGGGGTGTCGGGTTGAATTGTAGGTCTTCTTGAGAACCTCCCTATCCAGATCTCTGGGGATATTGATTTGGGGGTGTATGGGGGTGAGTGGAGCGACCTGGTGACCAGCTTTGAAACCAGTTCACCGCTATACTACATCATCATATCGCTCCACAGATAAAAAGGAGGCTGGAGAATATTTTTGGTCAGAAGCTTTTGCTGCAAGCAAAATAGTGGAAATTGAATTGTGTATATGTCGCAGCCCTATTGTGAAATCAGCCTTTTTGCAGTACGCCGCCTTTTCGTAATAAAAACGTTGGAATGACAATCAGCCTGATATTTTTTAGCCTAATCGTAAAGAGCTCAAGCTTTTTGCAAAACCAACCTATTCTATTTGACAAAAAGGCTGAGCGTGATCCGCCTTGGTTTGGTGGTCTGGATGCTCGCAAGCTCGCATCTCAAGAATACATCACATCAAGTAGTCAATCCCTTAGTTGAAATTCAGATTAGTCTGACATATCGGTCAGAATGATGTGTATAGTTTGTCATTCCAACGTTTTTATTACGAAAAGGCAGCGTTTACAAAAAGGCTGATTTCACAAAAAGGCTGCGACATTTATAAATAATGAAATATATGACGTTCCAATAATTGTTAAATATTATACGTTGGTAAAGGGAGAAAACAGCAGCTGTTTTGGAAATCGTCTAGCTACCTCATGACCGAAAAATGTTTTGATAGTTTTATATTGCACACACTTGCACTATACGTACTGTAGGTACTTAGTTACCAAATAGCCAAGGTGTTTAGCATTCTGTATCATACAGTTACAATTGTTACTAAACATCCTTATCAAACCTTCGTCAAGTATTGAGCTGATTTAGTGCAATTTTAAACATAAATGTGAATTAGTTATATTGTGGTCTCATGCATTTTCATTGGAATCAAACCAATGATTGATGCTTGAAGATATTACACCGTCCAAAACTTTCTGACATGATTTCAACACTTGAGTCCGTTATAAATAATTGAAGAGGATAACTAACAGTTTTCCAGAGCATACCTCTGTCTTATGTCAAAACGTTTGAATAATGACAGTATGAGGTGAAACGATGGGGTCATATTTTTATTTTCATTACTCATACCTATGTGCCAATAGGCATGATCTATGAGGTTTTTCATTTGACAACTTTCGGGAATATTTAACATTATGTCTGCAACTTATAGATTCAGAGTGATATTTATACAGGGTCGGTACAATTATTACGGATAAATGATTTTGTAGAAATTTTATATTTTACAGAAATATGGCTAGTATAGGGAATCAAAGGGAAAGGTCAAAAGCATTCCATATTCCAGCATAAAAGTAAATGTTATATTGTTGATTGTTTTGAAACTTTTTTTCACTCATTTTCTGAATGACATGGAACATCAACCTGCTTTACGAACGCTTTAGGTAAATACTTATTAGGTAACAATATTTTATGTATCAAGTTAAAGTTGATACATCGGTTGCTGGTTTAAATTAATCTTATATAAGTCTTTATCATCAACCTGGGTAACTCAGTTTAATAATATTTGTTGTATTTCTGACTGTCAACTCAATTTTTCAATATACAGGAAATTGATTATTTGTCACCTTTAAAGCTCAAAAATAAAATATGACATTTTCTTCTTAATTCTAGATTTTTCCGTTGTCTCACTATTACGGTACATAGTTCCTGACTCCCTTTCTCACTAACTGTCTAATTTCTCACTAAATAGCTAATAAAGTATTTTATTATTTGTATTGATATTTAAAAGTCAATAAAATTTAACTTGTACGAGTATTTGATTTTCTGGGTAACAATTTAATTTTAGCTCTGGCTTAGTGAATTGAAAATCAGCTTTTCAACCCTTATTTTCGTACAACTAGACATACAATTTTTCATGAGGAACTTCACCGATACGGCAGATTTTGATTTTAATTCGTTTGATATAAATTTACATATATATATATATATATATATATATATAGATATATATATATATATATATATATATATATATATATATATATATATATATATATTCTGAGAGTCTCTCGAGTTATGCACTAGTAGCTTAAGTCCGTCAATATACGAGTTGAAAAACAAAAAACGCTGCAAATTATTTCACAAAGGTTTATTATTTTTTCTATTGAGTATGATCATAGTTTTAGTTGGCTAGCGTACGTCATAAGGCCCGTCCAGACTCCTCGGCGTGTCCTATTTCGAGTTGCCACAACCTATACTTCTATAATTATATACGCATGTTTATATTTCTCGATTTGAGCTCCTATCTATTCAAATAGTTATTGCCTTAATAATATCATTATCTAAGTACGTACGAAAAGTCGAGAGGATATGTTATTAAATATGCGTAGGAAAAGCTTTGGTATTAACACACAAATATGACCTTGAAAAAAACATATGTTCATGCCTCGAAGGAACGCCGGCGCCGTACCCACCACAAGGTGCCGCGGCGCCGGCGCCTCCTCTCACTCCACCCCCCCGCTCACCCCCCCCCCCCTCACCGCCCACCGTGACCCCCTGCCAAGCGTGCCAGGCGTGCGCGCGTAGAAAAAGACACTATTTCGCCCGTTTTTGGCCCATAGCATCTATGCGAGTAAAGCGATCGGGATGGTTAAACGTTAGGACCAACTAGACCCCAAATGGAGTCTATGTGCGAAAGAACGGGTTTTTTAAGTCAATTCTTAGGCCTTTTATGGCCCGGACGGCGGACGGCGGACGGCGAACGGCGGACGGCGGACGGACATTTCAAATTTGGATTCTACGTACCTTGAAACGTAAAGTGACAAAGTTTGAGGGGGGGTTATAAAAATTTTTTGCTACACGATCACATAGGCTTATTATTGGAAATAATAAACCAAAATGTGGTATCCCGTCCAATTTTGGTTTATTATTTCCAATAATAAGCCTATGTGATCGTGTAGCAAAAAATTTTTATAACCCCCCCTCAAACTTTGTCACTTTACGTTTCAAGGTACGTAGAATCCAAATTTGAAATGTCCGTCCGCCGTTCGCCGTCCGCCGTCCGCCGTCCGGGCCATAAAAGGCCTAAGAATTGACTTAAAAAACCCGTTCTTTCGCACATAGACTCCATTTGGGGTCTAGTTGGTCCTAACGTTTAACCATCCCGATCGCTTTACTCGCATAGATGCTATGGGCCAAAAACGGGCAAAAAAGAGTCTTTTCGACGCGCTGGCACGCTTGGCAGGGGGTCACGGTGGTTGGGGGGCGAGCGGGGGGGGGGGGGGGGGGGTGGAGTGAGAGGAGGCGCCGGCACCGCGGCTTGTGGTGGTTACGGCGCCGGCGTTCGTTCGAGGCATGAATATGTATTTTTCAAGGTCATATTTGTGTGTTAATACCAAAGCTTTTCCTACGCATATTTAATAACATATCCTCTCGACTTTTCGTACGTACTTAGATAATGATATTATTAAGGCAATAACTATTTGAATAGATTGGAGCTCAAATCGAGAAATAGAAACATGCTTATATAATTATAGAAGTATAGGTTGTGGCAACTCGAAGTAGGACACGCCGAGGAGTCTGGACGGGCCTTATGACGTACGCTAGCTAACTAAAACTACGATCATACCCAATTGAAAAAATAATAAACCTTTGTGAAATAATTTGCAGCGTTTTTTGCTAGGAATCCAACCATGCAATATTACCGCACTGTGCTATTTTGCAACCGTGCGCAATAATGCCACTTTTTTTTTTTTTCTTCAAATAGAAACCTCCTTATTGTATTGCAGATTTGGATTCCACACAAAATTTCATGATAAAATGACCCTTCACTTGACAAGAGCTGTTAATGATATGATCATGATGTAATTGGTATGGAATACTTAAATCGTCTTCTCCGAACTATCTTCCAAATTTGAACTAGATCGGACATCTAGGGCGTCAGAAAATGATTCTGGTAGGAATTTGCGTTTGGGCATGCGAGATAGAGGACCATCTTTTCCCTATCCTGCACATTCCCTCAAACTTGCATGATAATCGGTTGAAAATTGAGGAAATTAAGCATGTTACAAGAATTAGCGGACAGACAGACTGACTCGGAACGAAAGTTTTTCAGAATGGTCTAAAATGTAAATTGCGACTGAAAATTTCGTTTGGAGACAATATATTTTTCATCTCCCGAAAGTGAAAACAATACTTCCGCTACCTATTTGTAGTCTCGGATACAAAAAGTAAAATGAGAGGCCTGTTAATTCGAAAGCTGGATAAAGTGAGGCCGGTTAAGAGAGAGTCTACTTTACCATCATACCTATATAAGAAAAAATTTTACCATCGAATAGAACAATCAAGTTTCTGAGGACACAAATACGCACTGATTACGCAAAAAATCACCCCTCCTCCCCACAAAAAAATTTTGAAATTGAATTTCAGTAGTATAACAGGTAATTTTTGGAATAGCTCATTTGCCATAAAATATGAACGTGCAAACCATTTTGCAAAGAAATTCGCAAAACATGGAATCGGTTAAAATCGATGAAACATTGTGACTTCTTCTATGAACATTTAGATTATCAATATTTCTTCCTAGTCTCAAGACTCCTTAATAGCGTATAAGGTTTCAGGTAACATAAATTACTCAGACGATCCCTACATGTATAATATAGGTACGTGTATCCACCAGTTAACAACATCGTTTCTTTTGACCAACACACTCGTACCTATTATATGTACAATGTAATAGAAACGAAATCAATAAGTTACGTGTGATCGGTAGGTATGAATATGTACATTTTACGTTATTTACAATTTCGCAATTTCCAACTCAGAACCCAAACATTCAACTGGGGATAATTTGCGTTACGTTCAGGTCGTTGAAGACGTCGTTGAATATTTTGGTGAATGCAGTGCTAACGATGTCGTTTATGAGAGGACGAACTACAGCGAATCCAGGTCTCCATGCTGTGTTTATCATTCTGTCAAGCATATTTTCTGGAAAACAGACAGAATTATGGTTATCGAAAAGTGATGATAGGGAATAGATAAGAGAGAGTAAGGAGGGATTTCGTTGGTTCTTAGCCCCTTCTTCTTAAAAACCTATACTTACTACGTACAGATTGAATATTGATACTAAAACAATCGTTTGCCATTAAATTTGAATGAAAAGAATTTCATTACTCCTAGTAATTTAAGATTAAGGCCTGCAAAATGAACTTCTTGTTCAGTGGCATTAATGAAAATGTAAGTATGTATTTAATTTATTTCAATAGAGCAATACAATCTGGATCGAGCTGTTGAAGCCACAGCTACACACCAGCTTGGGTTCGATTCTACAAGTAATTTTCACCAAAAAGCTCTCCTCCATTACTACTGCTATTCATAAGAAAGTAATAGCAATTTCAAAATCGTTTTCATGTTTTAAGCAATTAATGACTATCAGTCCCTTAATCTATAAATTATACTCAAATTTGAAATCAACGTTGGAAAGTAGCAACGTTGTATTCAAATTGGGAAGTCATTACAAAAAGTAAAATGTTGAGGAATCGTAAAATTTTGCCTTTGCTCAAACGCTAGTGAGTCACAGTGATTCTCACTGATTTTTCCATGCTATAATCCTTAACGTTGGCCCGAAAACTCAGCATTCCAACGGTATAGTTGATAAATATGATTTTTACTTTACTAATTATAGGAAAGATGACATTTTTGTGTTTAGAAAAAAAAAAAGTTGTATTCACCTTTGTGGTTTGAACACCTGAATACATGTTGCACAATGGATTGCTTATCACATTATACATACCAATAACGGTTCTTCCCCTCAGCAAGTTGCCGATGTGGAGATCCATGTTGCCGATTTGCTGTACTTCGATTCGCACTTTGATTTTATCCGACTTGGGCGGCTTGGCAAGCGTTGTGGTTTGGATGTAATCATCTGAAACAAGTCAATTGTTTCCCTCACGTATTGATCCCAGGCAAAGAGCCAAAAACTTGAAAAATGACCATCCAAAGGCTGTACCCTTACTTATTTTCTCATACAAATATGTATTCCTTCATAGATACATTTTTTATTTATTTATATGCATAAAGCAGTAATTATCAACGGAGTATTCGTTAATACAAATAGCTCAAAGATGGATCTTGTCACATACATACCACGTTTCTTGTTACTTTCCCTATTCTCCGAATGGTTAACGATAAGTTATACCACATGTAATCGGTCCCAGAATTTCATTATCTAGAACTCAGTCAAAACAAGCTTTGAATTCATATGGAAACATAGCTTTACATATCTATCAGAGAAATGTATATTTCGTTATGTCCGCCTGTCAAACTGTTTGCCTGTAGATTCTGAACAGTATTCCAGGGATACATATAAAAATTGTTATCTCGGGATTGCGTTTCCATACTCAATACCGTGGGTGCCAATAAATCATCTCATAAATATTATTTATGTATCTATGGCAGGGAAAGAGAAGTACCGGTAGAAAACGTGGTTTGTGGTTTTTTCCCCAATCTTTGATAAATCACAGATGAGTTATGTACGTGATTATAAATAAACTACTCGTACATCAGGTAAGAAAGAAAAAGCTCAAGCGTTCAAGTAAAGTTGTAATAAGTGGAACAGGCAAGCAAATTCACATCATTCAATCAATGCACTCATTCGTAGTTCTTACGTCGTCAGAATACTGTATGGTCATTTTGTATTCGCTAATGTGGGACTCTTTGGGCTAACTTTTTCCTTACACCAATCATTATCTGTCTCTGATGTTTTTTTAATTTTCTTTCTCATTTCGACACAAAAATATTTGTATTAAATTTAATGTTTCTTATCGTTCTGTTTGTTCTCACTATTCATGAATCCCACTTTTCGTTTTTTAATGAGGAAGACGCTAAATCGGAAACTGCAAACATTAGTTCATAATAATTCTCCCATGAGAAAATTCATAGTGCTAACAGCATCGCTGAGTATAGGTGGTCCATTAGTTTTTCTTCTCATACACATAGTGTAAATATCATAATGTGGCAATATATTTGATGTAGTGCACTTTCCGCCCCTGATTTGCCACCTTGCTTGTATATTGATGAAAGGAATGTGTAAATAGTATAGTAATGATGATAAATGACGAGTTATCTTACATAGGGTTAAATTCCATTTTCCCGCGTTGGCCATGTTGGACACCATAAAGGATCCTTCGAACTCGTATTCGCCGTCAAGAGATTTCTCAGGGAAGTACTGGGTATACTGAACGAACCTCTTTTTAGGGTTGCTCCTGTGGAAATGATAAATTTTGGAATTATAATATGGAAATAAAATATTAGCAATTGCGATACAGATACTTAACATTATTGTGTTTATTTTAGTTAACATTGAAATAATTTGCTTAGGGGTGAAGTTGTGTGTGAAGGGTGTAAGGTTGATCTGTGTTTATGGATGGATCCCCTCAGTGGGTCAACGTTTTATCTGTACCAGATTTGGTCTAGTCCGTTCTGTTACACTTGAAAGCATGCTGCTGCATACTTTGTATTATATTTACATACATCCAGTCATACTTTTGTATCAATTTGCTGAATAGACGGATGGATAACCATTACAAATATATGTTTTGGGTGTTCGCATCACCTAGTTTTGGTACTTGATTTTAATTTAGTGGTATTTTTATTCGCAGGACAGGTCGTAGTGGTCATCTCTGCGATGCCTTGCTCTGCGGGCTATTGTTATTATTTTATTGTCTTCCCGATCTAACAGTGGAGTCCATTGTACAATACACCTTGCACAATACCACCTATAAACTCTTTTGATTGAGATGCAGCTTAACTTCTCTTTCTTCTACAAAAAAAAAAAAAAAAAAAAAAAAAAACTAGATAAAACTAAAGTTTGGATTCGTTGTAGAAAAATATATGTACACTATGAGTTTAATTTGATGCGACCTTGAGAAATCTATAAATAATCAGTAGGTACGTGAGTAGTTTAGAAAGGTATATAGTTGGTTCTGTTCCTACCGAGCCCTTAGTTGTTGCACCCAACTAAACATACCTACCTATCGCAGGTCAGATTTTTGGCGAGAAAATGAGTGATGAAACTACGCCGACTCACTCGATTAACAGTTTGGAAATGGTAGACTTAATGGTTCCTTGTGTATACCATAGCTTATACAACAAAACATCTTAAATCTGTGGCTACTTTTGGATTTTTAGGATTACGTTCTATTTAAATTTCAAATTATAAATGACAACATGATGGAGAATAACATTAAGAAATTTTAGACGAATTACGGATGTTTTGGTGGAATGACGGATCTCATAAATATAAAATCCAAAAATATTTTGAACAACTATAATTCATTCCAATGATTTAAATGCATTTTTTCAGCATAACTTTGCGCATTTTTTTCCTATGTTCTTGTTCATTGTTGATAATTTTTTTTAAACTAAAATGCTGTTGAAAAATTAACTATTTTTAACCGTTTTTATGTAAGTTTTTAGTGACTTTTGAGTACATGTTTTGAGATTTTACCCATTTCAATTGCTTAACAGTTGCTGAGCAAATAAACAATGAAAGCATCATTTGTTCAACAACGAAATCATCCTTTCATTTCGAAAGCTCCATTCTTTGGCGTAAAAACGGAATATTTACATATCTCAATCCTAAGAACAGTTTATTGCCTAGTGACTTTTGAGTACATGTTTTGAAAAAAGGTTTCTGTCCTTAATTTTTTTTGCTTTTTTTTTTTTTTTTTTTTTTTTACTCCAAGGTTTCTCCCCATGAACTGGGGCTTCTTCAGGGAGATTAATATTCAAAAGTGTAAACTTACTAATAGTTTTTTTGTTAAAAATCGAATTTAAAGTTTTTTTTTTGTTGATAACTTTAAATTCGATTAAAAAAACAAACTAAGTAAGTAGATATTTTACAACTAGGGAGAAACGTTGGATTTTAATAGAAAACCCGATTTAAGGACAGAAGGCATTTTTTTTATAAAGCTTGTTAGAATGACAAACACAAACAAATGTACAGAGATATATATATATAGTTATAAAAAAAAGCGTTAATCTCTAGGATTTGTATCAGAATGCCACAAAATGGATTTAATTGAAGAAAACTTTCTAAAGTTTTTGACATTTCCATGTCTTTACAGTGGCACCCGTCGGTGGGAAATGATTGCAATTTTCGTCACACAAAGCGTAAAGGAAAAGCTGAAAATTATCTATGAAATTTTATTAACAAAAATAAACTAGGTTTTTGCTTTGGAGTTTTTCATTTATTTATTTATTTGTTTTTATTTTTTGGCTTGTTATAATCTTCCTAGGTAACGAAAGGACGCGAACGAATATAAAGACAACGTAAACAAACTAGATTACGGAAATTTCACCTGGTGTTGTGGATTTATCGGCGAGCTGTTTTATTTTAAAGTTTTTGGAGCTATTGCAATAGCTTCCTTTTTAGTTTTACGAAAATTCGCTAACTGTTGGTAGTATGAAGTATTACGTAAGTATCCATCATCAGGTTTTCGCAAGCACAGAGGTTAGTTAGATCGAAATAGAATAAAACTGATTGATTGGTTTTAAGAAGAAAATATAACGAAGATTATATCAAATTAACAAATACTGTAACCTTCGACTTAGTATTTAATTGAGTGGTATGAATTCAGTTTCCTTGCAATAAATATACATTTTTTCAGTTCAGTGTCCCGCATCGTAAGAAGAATTGTGAAAACTTTGAAGAAAGGAGCTCTTTCGTGAGTTTCAGTATAAGGCAACGTAAGGATTAGCATTCGACAACGGTGACTTTTACTATAACTACGCAATAGGCAGTAAAATTGTCTTTAATGGCGTCTATAGTATGTTGAGAACGTTTTGTGATTTCGACATCTATCAAGAGAAAGGAAACGGATAAATGGCTTGGCAACAATCGTTTCTTTGTTCGCTTTATTCTCAAACAGTTTATCGACGATGGGTACGCTATAGGAGAACGTGCACCTATAGGCCTCCATCGAATCATTAGTTGAAATTTCTTTGTTGCGCATATGATTGGTTATTTAGCCGAGTAGTGGAGGATCTGCAAGCTTGCCTTGACTGAATTCAATAATTTTTTGGACCCGTATAAAGCGGAAAGAGTATTATAGGGGCGTCGTCATGGGGCTCCCCCCACTATTTATGATCCCAAAAAGTTGGAGAAACTTAGGTGATGGATAAATTAACAAGAGCGAAACGAAATTTTAATATTATGCCGGTACCCATAAAAGAAAGAATTATCCCAAGTTTTTTCGATTTGGTTTTTGTAATTAAGTAGATATCTCCTCCAACTTTATCACAATTCCCAGCATTCACAATTTTCCCAACTTTCCAAGATTTCTCTGCATTCCCTTATTTGTTAACTTTTCTAATTTTCCCACTTTTCATGTTAAGCCAACGTTTCCAGGTTTCCCAACTTGGTAATTGTTTACTATTACTTTGTCACCTCTAACTTTTTCAGTATTTAGATATATTATCAGCAATGGACTACCAACGACAGATAAACATGTTTGAAGGGCCGGAACAACCAGATATTGCTAGTTACATGGGGTCAAAGTACAGGTCTCATCCGACTAATCTGTATTTTTACTAAGGGATTGACTACTTGATGTTATGTAATTTTGAGATGCGAGCTTGCGAGCATCCAGACCACCAAGAATGCAGAATGCTGTGTATAGGTTGGTGGTCTGGATGCTCGCAAGCTCGCATCTCAAAATTACATAACATCAAGTAGTCAATCCCTTAGTAAAAATACAGATTAGTCGGACATGTAGGTCAGAATGAAGTGTATGTCTACGGGCTCAAACATGTTTCCGGCATTCAAATACTATCTATTTATATTTCTATACCTTTCCACTACAATATATGTTAGTATCAAAACGATTAGAGGTGACAAAGTAATAGTAAACAATTACCCTCAACTTTTCCTGGTTTCCTCGATTTCTCAATTTCCCAACTTTGTCAGGTTTTCCAACTTTCTCAGTTTTCCCAACTTTTTTCAGATTTTATAAATTTTCTATTTTTCCCAACTTTCCAGGTTTTCTTAATTCCTCCAATTTTCCCAGGTTTTCCTGGTTTTTAAGTTTTCTCAACTTTTTCTCTCTCTTCCAGTTTTCCCAACATTCGCAGTTTTCTTAATTTCTGCAATTTTCTGCAGATCGTCGATTTCAAATTTCTGCAAACATAAGATAAATGTAACACCGTTTATATTTACTGACTTGAATTTTGTGACTATGGATTCGCTCCATCCTCTTTCGTAGACATTCTTCAATTTCAACGTATAACTCAGAGAAGAACCACCTCTCGTTTGAACAACTTCTTGAGCGAACCATGGATCGAATGGTGTAATGTTAAATGCAGGAACCCCTGAAACCATTACACAAAGGTCTTTAATTTATTGTTTATCTAGCACGTATACATCGTATAATATATACAGGGTGTTCTCTCAACAAGTGACGAAACATCAGGAGTCGATTCTACAACTAATTTCCAATAAAAATTGTCTCTTAGAATTTATAAGTAATCTCTATTTTCCACTCCTAAGATTTTTCAATCGAGATTATTTCATTAAAATGACCGATAAGCCCGCGAGTTAAACTGAGACCAACAAATAAAGTATACCGTTGTAATGAGCGTCCTGCTTCCTATTGGAATATGACTGTAACATACACATTAAACATTACATTAACATTTTAAAAGTATTTAGCTGGAATACAACAGAATTTTTCTTGAACTCGCGAAATTAGTATTTTTATTATTATTTTATTTTTTGTTATAGAGAAAACAAAGTTTTTTGAAAAATAAAACACCCTTGACCTTAAAGAAAAAAAAATTGAAGGGGTGGAATATCAAAAATAATAGGACCTCGGCTACTTTCGAAATAAGATTATTGTTTTTCGTTTGTTATTGATAAATATAATTTCAAAAAATCGAGTGAGACCACTCTGATCACTTAACGTTTAACCTGAATGAATTTCCGTATGAATGCGAATGATGAGGCATGAATACGGAAAATATCCCTTCATAAACTATGGTAGAACTTTACTGACATACCAATGGACGGACTATTACAGAGTATACAAAGGTGTTTTGTTTTAGATATTTCTGTAATCTTCTTTTGGTTGGTGCCTAAGACTGCGTTATGCTTAGATGATGATGTGCCTCTGTTGAGTTTAAGAGACAGTAAACTGTGCGGAAGGGTTATCTAAACAGAGTTCATAAATCATTCTGAAATAATTCGCAGCATTTTGAAATTTCCATGCCTTTGCTATGGCACCCTTGGGTGGGACATTATTACAATTTGTGTCACACATATTTTAACGGCTAGTTGAGAATAGTTGGCACAAGAGGATAGCAGATTATTTAGCTACAAATCCTAATATAATATTGGTTAACCTGTTTTAAAAAATGGCCTGCAAGAGTTGATGGCTTCCTTGACGCATTTATCGAATTCGGCGGTGTCCCATTTGCATCTGGCAAAATGTGATTCTGGAAAAAGTACATAAATATATGGTTAGGTTTTAAGTAAAATGTATAGCATTATATATAGTTAGATATTTAAAAATATATTAAATCTTGAATTCTTCCATGTCAGCAATTTCTTGGTTTGTTTCGCTTATTTTACTAAGAATATTTGGTGCATTAAGTGAATTTAGAACATGGAGTGTGTTCATAGTATGTACCATGCGTATGTAATAACTGAAAGATTAACCCCTTGAGTTTTGTAGTATATTTGATTGTTTAACCTCCTTAATAGCAAAATGAAATATAGTGAAAACACTTTGTCTTTTTCCACGAAAAATAAATTGTTTCACAAGATGTAATAGCGCTCTCAAAAATAAAGAGTTACAATGTTACAACATTACGTTATTGTTTGTTCCTGATGATGACCTAACCGTCGAAATCGATTTATCATTGTAACTCTCTTTATTTTTCTTGGAAATAGACAACGGGTTTTTACTAAATTCCGTTTTAAATTGGGTTTCCACAACTTCTTCGCGAGTGATTTAGTTCGTGTCTCTTTTTTCTGAAACTTTTTTTCTCTGAAACGAAATACGATAGGAAAAATCCGGCTGTAAATTTGAATTTTGCATTTAAAAATCCTATGATGATCACTTATTTATTTCATCGAATTCTTTTTCATAGATTCGAAAAATGAGATTATGTAGGTCAGATTCGAAGTCATATATGTAGGTAGTGTTAAATGATTGGGAAGTTAGTTCTTTATTGTTTATCCTTCAATAATGTTTAAAACGGACCCCTTTTATAGAATAAAATGATACCTCTTTTATAGGATACCTTTTATAGAATTTGTAATGTAGAATTCAAATGTGCAACCGGATTTTTTCTATCGTTTCTCGTTTCAGGGAAAAATAACTTTTATTGTTGGAAAACATTGTTTTTGAGTATTTTTCCGATTTGTACTGTTTTTCTCATGTTTAGTACTCTGAAAAATTACGACTGAAAGTTTTTCATCGTATTACCTTACCTTATCGTTTTACCTCGTATTACTTAAAACCGGATTTTAATTATCTAGCTTCGTGTTCAGGCGCAATAACCCAGTAAAAATCGGATAAATGGCCAAAAACAACGTTTTTCATCACATTAAAAGTTATTTTTCTCTCATAGGAAAAACGGTAGAAAGAATCCGGTTGGGAATTTGAATTCTACATAAAAATTCTATAAAGTACATGGTATTTATTTTATCGAATTCTTTCTCATAGATTCAAAAGATGAGATTATGTAAGTTAGAGCAAAAATCAGATATGTAGGTATTGTTAAATGATTGGGAAGTTAGTTCTTCATTATTTAACCTTCAATAATGTTAATAGACCCCATTTATAGAATTTTTGAGGTAAAATTCAAATTCGCAACCGGATTTTTTCGTTCATGTTTTGTTTCAGAGAAAAATGACTTCTATGCATGGAAAAACTTTTTTTGTTGTCGATTTTTCCTACTTTTACTGGGCTAAACCAAGATTTACGCCTGAACGAAGCTAGATAATAAAAATCCGGTTTCATATTCGGATTCATCTCTCCAATAAACATAAAGTAAGGAAGTTAAACCTGTAAACACGATGAAAAAGTTTTAGTTGTAATTGTTCAAATTACTGAACATGAGAAAAACAGGCGTTTGGCTGTAACTTTAAAATTAGAGCCAAGAAAAACAACTTTCATTTTCTGACTCAGCGACCTCGAAAATCCACCAGCCCACAGTTACTTTCTTTGTTACTCGACATCACTTTTTTGTTTTTGCCCCTGTGTTATAGACAGGTGTTCTGCGTAGAGAAGGGCTATCAAATGCAGAAATAGTAAAACTTTGTGTAACAATTTGCTGCATTTTTTTATCACCTTTTACTTGGGACAATAATGCTGGTTCCTCTTCCAAACGTGATCGCCTAACATGAGGACAACAAAATAATATCGTTGCAGCTATATGGTTTCTAAAACGTGACTAACTCCACGCCTCTTAATAAGATGATAGTAGAGTTCACAGTGATCTTTTTGGCTTTGCACTGGCGTTGCCTCAGTTGTCTGTGATGGAGTCATCGGCCGGTGAAATTTCACAACAGATTAAAAGTCTCGGGGTCCGTTGCGTCTCCTCATGTGGATGCCAGAAGAATCCGGTGACCGAACGGTCGGAGAAGTTCACCGGCTGATTCTTGAGTTTTGCATAACCAAAGGCGAAAACCTGCTGGGCGATGGTTCATGCCAACAGCGTCCAGGTTTAGGTACTGTTCTAATAAAAATTCCAGTACAATGTTCAAATTAAAGGGGATTAGACTGGTTTTAGAGCTCCAGGGAGCCTTATGAACAGCTTACCTTCACAGCTCCTACAATTATGTACTAAATGATTAAAAATTTCACAGTAATATTTTCCATTTTTTCTAGCTAGTCTGCAATAATTTTGCCCATCTTAGTCAAATTAGGAAAAACTGAAAAATTGGCAAACAACGTTTTCAAATGTATAAAAAGAGTAATTCTTATGTTCCTTTTTCCCAACAACCATTAGGCCGGTCATATTCAAATTGTCACGCATTCTTCATCTATTATGTAGAAACGTTAGTTGTCCGCAGTTCGCCGTCCGCCGTCCAAAGCTTTTCTCAAAAAGTATTGGACTAAACTTCAAGAAATTTGGCTTAAAAATTATTCATCGGTCGGGGATGTGCCAGTAACATCGGCATCGCGTTCGATCAACACTAAAGGGTCTTAGAACCTAAGGGCTGAAATATTCAAAAATCGAGATCTTGAAATCTTTCTATGTAAAAGCAATGATTTTTTGAGATTTTGAGAAAAATTAAGCTATTGCACTGAATCCGAAATTTCCATCATGGAAATTTTTGTTTTTTTTATTGGCTTCGAAAATAATTTCATACAGCCTTATAATAATTGCAGAGATAAACTAACTTATGTTAAACAATAGAAAAGAGAATTTTCGTCACTTCAGTTACATAAGGGAAGATGAAAGTAAAATAGTTTCGTAATTAAAATCAAATTGAAATGTTCGCTTTCTTAATAAATTCATACACTGCTTGGTAAACTGAAATATCGCCTTCTGCTAGGATGGTGTTGAGATTGAAGGGGCACGTCACACTGGTGTATACTTTTTCCAGGAGTTCAGCTCTCGTCGCATGGTATCCTGGGCATTCAAGGATGATGTGTTCTGGCGTTTCGTTGGCAATGGAGCATCGACGGCAGAGTGGGGATATCAGGTGGTTCCATTTGTGAAGCGTTTGGTTGGTGAGGCAGTGGCCGATCCGTAGACGAGATATCGTCTTATAGAATGCCCTAGGCTGTAGATTGCAGACTTTTTGTAGCCGTGTGGTTTTGCAGGGGCGTTTAAAAAGTTGTTTGTACCGGTTGCCGGATGGGTGGTTTGCAAATTCCACGCTCCATTCAGCCAACAGGGTGCGGTTTGCTGCTCTTCTTAGGTCCGTGAAAGGGTAGACTGGCTCTGGCTGTGGCTCGGGCATCAAGGCTGCTCTTTTTGCTTCCCTATCGACTATTTCGTTACCTTGAATCCCAGAATGTCCTTTAATCCAGCAAAGTTTGACCTCGCTTCGTTTCTCCCGCAATAGCATGATTTCGGTTAATATTTTCGCTTCAATATCCGTAAGACGGGACGACCCAGTAACTTGTGAGAGCTTTAGGATTGCGCTTTGAGAGTCGGACAACAATATTACACCTGAGAGCTCGTTCGTCAAGGAATTGGCATAGACAAGGGCTTTCCACATGGCATAACATTCTGCAGTGAAGATGGACGATTCGCCCCACAGGCTAAAACAGCGAACAACCTCATGTTTTGAATCGTAAAAGGCACATCCTGCCTGGTTATTTTGGAGTGATCCATCCGTGTACAGGGTATGATATCTCGGAAATTTCGAGTTCAGAAAATCCAGAAGGCATTGAGTGGAATAGCGGGGGATGGAATAGATGGTCGATGGTAGTGTTATCGCTCGTACAGGGTGCTGAAGGAAGAAGTAGGGTGTTGAGTATATGTACGGCCTGTCAGAAGTTGCCAACCACCTGAAACACGCTTGGAGGTTTATGAAGCTCTCGCAAATTAAGGGTGAAGGCTTTTTCGACCAGTACTGGTTGGTGAGGTCTTGGAAGGATAGCTCCCTGATACTCGCTACTTGCCTCTCATCCTTGCTGAAGGATTTTAAGAGGAACCGATCTGCTAGCTGTCTGCGTCTAAGATGAAGAGGGGGTTAGCCGGCCTCGGCCAATAATGCATTGATTGGAGTAGACGGTAGCATTCCTAAACTGATACGCAAGGCTCTGTATTGTACTCTATCAACCTTTGAGAGGATAGTCTTTGATGCTGAGCCGTAAAAAATAGCACCGTAATCGGTGACTGCTCTAATTGTATGTCTGTAAAATAATAGAGCAGTTAAGGGGTCCGCTCCCCAGTTTGCATGGGTGAATTCGTTTCATGGAAATTCGTTTTGAAATTTCTTGAGTTAATGCTTTTTGATATGAGTATGTAGAGTTTGATCAAAAAGTTCTGGTTCTTTCCAATTTGCGTTTAAACGGAGGGTCGTTGAAACTGCTCGGTGGTCTAGGCGATACTCTTTCTGAGTCACCTGGTTATTTTTTATTGCTGTAATATTCTCAGTTTTCGTGTTATTCTGACCAGCTTCGGAACCTCAGAGGATAATTTCTCTCAAAATCGACTCACGTTGCTGATTTTTAATGGACCTCGTTCGGAACACTTCAAAAACAATTACGAGGTTCGGAGGATCACTGAACAGCTGATGGGGCCTCTGATGCTAATTCCTTTCCTTTTCATTTTGCCGAACTACTAAATTTTTGTTGTTGTTGTTATGACATGTGTAGAAATTTTTGATCAACTATAAACTGCAAAACTGGGGGTCCTGAGCTGTAAAGGTGTGAACCCTTTTGGGAGGCACCATGCACCATGTTTTGATCAATTAGTAGATATATATGGAGCTTAATAATAATTATCTGCGTAGAACAGCTATCTAATACAGAAATGATAAACCTTTGTGTAATAATTTTTCGCGTTTTGACTATTGTAATGCAGTTGATTCTATATTCCAAAAAAAAAAAAAAAAAAATTTTTATTGCACCAGATCTAAGTTACATCTATGTGAACATCATGGAAAATTAGAAAGTAGGTAATCAGTTGAGCAGTCATCGATTGAGTCAGCAGAGAGTGGTTTTTCTGACAATGTTGGTAATATGGATTCTTCAGTACTTATCCATGAATTGTTCTTAATGTTGATGTGAAAAATAATAATATTCATGCTAGTATTCAGTTTTGGATGTTGTGCGCACTGATGCTCGTTCTAGAGATATTTGTGGCTTCTGATTCATATTTCTCGGCCTGGGTTGTATGGATGAGCCGAATTCGAGGATGATGGGACAGAGCAATGGTTTTGTCCTTTTAGATCCCTAAAATTTCACAGTTTTCGTCACCATGTTCAAGGTTTATTTTCAGAAAAAAAATCTAAATAAGGACAAAAAAGCGTATTTTTTGTGAGTTTTCAAAATATTTAAACTGTCCCTTAAAATAAACATAGCCATGTCTTTAACGGAACGCATCGCTTCGAAGTCTTCGTTGAACTCTAATATACGAACAAATAAACCGTCAGCAACCTCATTCAAACTGAATTTCTTCGTTAGAGATGAACCGTTCTTTTGAGAGGTATATACGATACGGGTAGATAGGAGGTAATTACTCTGAATTCAGGTTAGCGAACGTTACTTACTAAATTCCCCGCGTGTCGGTGCTTGTGATTTCACAAAAGTGATTACAGTGACTGCCAATGTCGCGAACAACAAAGGGTATATCTTCACATGAGCTGACCTGAAAACAAATAAAATGTTTACTTTAACATAAACTCGGAAGGTGCATCGTCTAAGTACTAATATATATATATAGGGACTACTTATAAGTATAAAGATGTACTTATTATACAGTTGTGACGAGAGGGTGATGGAAATGTAGTCCTTCAAAGGGGAGAGGCGGTTAACCTGCTACACCAAGAGGATATCCTGTAGGTTCAATAAACTTAGGAATATTCCCAGTTTCAACGTTTTCAAAAATCGACAAGGAGGAACAACTCCTATCCATCACACAGTACCTACATACCAAAGTGTTATACAATTTATTACCTACCTATCCCGTACCAGATAGCCCTTTTCAGCATATCACTGGTCTATGAATAATAATCAAAGGGGATCTTTGGCACATTATAATCTTCAGAAATGATCTTATCAAACCTTCTCGAATGTAACTTTTTTGATTTAGGCTTTACATTTAAGACCAATTGAATTGTAAATCCGACAAGCAAAATATTACAGGTTTCTCTTGACTAAAGGTGAAAAAATTACAAGAAAGTTTTCTTTCAGATGGCGTCCTTGGCCCAATACACTCGTCCTCCGACACACTGAATGTAAAGATCATTTCTTCATGCTGGCGGTTCATCCTTCCGAGATGTGAGACGCCTCATCTATACATCTTCACATCTCATTTACTGATAGTTGGATGTGATAGTGGATGGATGCTATACGATATGCCTTCTATTGTTGAGCTCTGAGAAGTTCATCTTGTAATGGGAGTCTTGCAGGAAAGTGAAGGTGATGTCGCGATATCTGCTCAGTTTTATTGCACCTAACGCTATAACAGGAGAGCGGCTGGAAGGCCACTGGCTTTATGCGGTACAGTTGCTTGATGCCCAACATACCTGCCTCTATACTCGTAAGTATTTTCGCCAATAGAGCGGTATAAAAAAAGTTCCAAGTCACGCAGCATGATCATATAAATAAATTTTCGATATTTTTCATTTGATTTATATTTTTGTTAAAATGTTTCGAAATTTAAGCACCTTATTATTGAACTATGTCAAAAATACTTTTCCTGAATTGCAACATGTAATAAAAACCAATTTTAGGATTTTCAACAATTAGGTATATGCAATTTTTACCTATTCTTAGGACATTTTAACGAACATTGAGAACATTTTCAGTTTAATTTATTGCTACAATTTCTGAATGGTCTAAATTAGGGTGGAAAACTTTCTCAAAGTAATATTCTGTTAAAAAATATAATTTATAAATTTTTAGGCTTTTTTCCAATTTTTAACCCCCAACCATTTAAAATAACCCTCACTACCAAATTAGTTGGTTTACGTTTCAAGATACGTAGATTCCGAAAATCGAATAGAAAGAAAAAAAATCCGTCTGTCGTACGCCTTCCATAGCTGTTCTCAACTACTGGACCGAACATTAATAAATTTGGCTCAAAAATCATATTTATATCGGCCGGGGATGGGCCATTCATTACTCTTGGAATCATTTTTAATCAACCCTTAAGGGTAGAGATAAGACAAAAGAAGAAGAAGAACGAAAAAAAAAAAAAAAAAAAAAAAAAAAAACTGATTCTCGATAACGTTTGAAATATGAGTAGTTTTTTGCTATGAATTACAGATTTCATTATAAAGAATTTATTGAAATCGCCCGGATGGCTGTACTTTTATCCGTTTGCTCTACCTAAGAGCTAGAACTTTGACAGGAAAAATGATCGTCAACATGGGAGAAAATCCAATTTGACGGAACATAATTATATTATATTAATCTCTAGACAAACCACGACACTCGTGTCAGCTGATATAAATCCAATGGAATTTTCACTAGCTGAAATCGAGCTCATTACAACTTTTACCACCTATAGATGGACTATGTCGTAAAAACTGACGCCCCTCTTACTGTTCTCGTCCTTCTGACGTATCCTCTGCAGATTAAGAGAAGATGCGGAACTACATGAATGCATTTGAAGATAGACAAATGCCTCATTCGCACCACTGCTGTGTTCAGCAGATGGATGATGTGCTTCCCAGATGAATGTGGAATCGGCCTCAGACGGCGGATTCGTAAGGGTATTTACTACCACACCTGTATTACGTTCACCTATCATGTGTCTTTAGAAGTACAAAAAGAAGATGGAAAAGTGCAGATCTTGGGTTTGGCAACGGAGTAGCACTTCAGTTAGGCATATAAGAAACAAAAATATATATAAGAAGAGAAGGGAAGAAGAAGAGAAGAATTATCATTTACATGCCTTTCGGAGGAGTCTGTGATCACTAGCAAATCGAGTACAAGGGGTGATCGCTTCCGATGAAAGGACAACACATCAGGCCGTCGAAACAGTTCTGTTTCAATGGCTGATGATGATGTCTTTACATCGAAAGTGCTCGCCCCATTTAGTCGATTCGCTAGAGACGACGGACTCCTCCAAAAGGTATGTAAATCATGATAAAAGAAATTTCGAAAAAAAGAGTTACTTGCTTCAAAATTTTAAATGGGGGAGGGGGAGGGTGGGACGCCTTAAAAATCCGTTTCATACATCGAAGAATACAATCTTAGATTTTACAGTCATGAGCGGCCCATACACGCTCAATATTATTGTGCAACTGTGCTGCACAATATAATTGAAGGTTGTCCACATACGTACAATATCATTGCGCAAGACTCAGATTTGTGCAATGACATTGAATCGAGTGCAGATGATATTGAAGGTTGCACAAAATATGGTGCAAGGCAAGCTACAGAGGCGTTCAATATAATCGCCAGTACGCACTGCGTTTCGCGGTCTTCAGTGTGTGGAATCTTGCTGAGCTACACCGATCTGTGCTGCGTTTTGATCGCCGTAAGCCAAGTCTGGGAAAAAATAAGAAATAAAAACGGAAGCTTGCCAAGCAGTGGTGGCAGTTGTTGGTAAACCGGGAGAAGTACACGCATGAAGTGTTACTGAATGAGCTGAGACTGACTGAGCCAAATGACTTTGAAACTTTCTCCGCATGGATGCTGAAATGTTTGATGAGCTCCTGGCTTTGGTTGCTCCTCACATTGAGAGATGAGATACTATCATGCGAAAAGCTATGCCTGTGTGTCAACGTTTATCAATAACTTTGCGTTCAACAATATTAATTAAATTTTTAACCTTTAGCATTTTTAAATCTTTAAATTCAACAATAAATTGCTTTTTGGCGTTTTTCTTTCCACTCATCGCAAACGCACTGTTGTCCCCGACCACTTGTTAACGCCAAATTGCTCCATATTGCGCCATATCACCCATAGATGATGCAATATTTTTCGACATTGCGCAATAAATGTCAAGCTTTTTTTTTCGTAAAATATGTTGTAAGTACAATATGTTGTACAGAAACAAATGCTCTATTTTATTATACAATCCCCCTATATTGCACAACAATATTGAGCGTGTATGGACCGCTTTATGTATAAGACGATGATCCCCCTAAAATACGGCGTAAAACATAGAAATCCATCTTGGCAAAAGACAGGTCGAGTTCGTTGGCCAGCCCGATCACTCCAGAATTTCAAGTTCAAATTTACAATTTATCGACCGAAAAACGCTAAAGAATCGGTTTTTTAATTATAGGGCCTGTGGGGTGTCACATTTGAAGTATTTTTCAGCGCTGAGTACGAGTAGATTGCGACCACTCCCAGGTCTCTAAGATTCATAAAAATTGATAAACATTTTAGGTGAAAAATTACCACATTTGACTAAAAATTGTAGTTTTCGAGTTGTGCACTGATATACGACTTTACGTTAATAGAAGTAAGGTAGCTTGAACATATTTTACTTGGACAGCACCAAATTAGAGGGAATATTTTTACGATGGTGTAAAAAAGTCGCCTTCATTTCATTGGCAGCTATCATGCCAAGCACGAAATCGGATATTAGATAAAAACGTTTGATCTCACGAGGAAGGGATAGAACGGCCGCAGTTTCGGACAATCTCCATTGTGCGACACCCTGTCTCTCCCCGAAGCCCTTCGCTTAAAGCAAGTTTAATACCCATAATTGAATAAAATGTTGTGGTTGTCGACTTGAGCTGCGTGTCCTGAAATTTCCTCGGCAACGTCATCACAAGGTTGGCCTCAATATACCAGAATTTAAGCGGGAGCCTAATTTAATTTTATCCACGACTTTTCTTTGAAAATTCACTCTTTTAGCCATGCTGCGTGACTGAGTACTTTCTCCGCTCTCCTCTCTCAGCGTAGAGAGCTCCGCTTCGCTGGGTTCAAATCCCAATCAGGAATTTTTTTACCCAACCTTTCGTAGAAAAGGGAGTAAGTAGTACAGCCGTCAGCATGGAAGCACTTAGGGGTGAGGATGCATTTTCTTTGTGTTTCAGAGGGTGTAGAACACGTTAACAATAGCCATTAATTTTCAAATTTCTATATATATATATATATATATATATATATATATATATATATATATATATATATATATATATATATATATATATATATATATATATATATATATATATATATATATAAGGGTGGAGCGTCAGAAATTAAGGTTATGTTGGACCGGTCAGAAAATGTTCTATTCACTCTCAATAAGTTAAAAGGGTTTATTTTGGTCAAGATTTTAGGGTGTTTTTTTTTGTTTTGTTTTGTTTTTTTCATCGAAAAAGCGAAACTTCTACTATGGTATTTTCGCTAATTTCTCGTAAAACTGTTTGGCTCAATCCTGTCACTTGGTCATAAGAAGGCATGCATTTTGTTTTTCATTCTTCTGGTGGGTCATTGCTTCTTATGAGCAACTGACCCGATTGAGGCAACAAGTTTGGCGAGAAATGAGAGAAAGTACCAATGTAAAAGTACGCTTATTCGATTAAAAAAAGCAAGAATACCACCCTAAAATCTTGAAAAAAAAAAAAAAAAAAACCCCCCTTTAACCTCTTATTAAACATTTTCTGACCGGTCCAACATAACGTTAATTTTTGACGTTCCACCCTAATATGTATATTAATTGCTATGCAATTCTTAGGTCGACCCCCAATAATTTTTTATGTAACGTCCCCATTTAAAATGTCCGGGGACACGAAGCGCGAGGTCGTGGGTTCGAATCCCAGCCAGGCTTGAAAATTTTTGTTTTTTTTTCTCGTGAGACGAAGGTCGTGGGTTCAAATCCCAGCCAGGCTTGAAAAAAAATTTTTTTTCAAAAATTTTTTATATCAATTTTTTTCGCATCGTCGGTTCGAATCCTAGCCAAGCTTGAACATTTTTTTATATCAATTTTTTTAAATGTAAAATGAACGAATAAAATTGTACAATAAGAATTGCATAGCAAATTATCCTCGTTTTCTACACAGTAGAAAAGAGAAAAGATCCGGCGAGGCGCGAAGCGCCGAGTATAGATTAGGGGGGTCCAGGGGGGCGAAGCCCCCCTGGCGGGGTCAATGGGCGGATCCCCTTGCGAGGCCCGAAGGGCCGCTTGATATATATATATATATATATATATATATATATATATATATATATATATATATATATATATATATATTTATAATTTTGTGCTCACTACTTCTCTTAAACTGCTGGTCCGATTTGGACTAAATTTTGATACTGTTGTATTACCTATATTTATGAGGTTACCTATATATTCGGTGAGGATCAGCAGACCACGAGCCGTAATATCAATCACAATGATGGTGAAATCGAGCTAAAATCTCCCCTATTCACCTTAGGACGTCGAAATTCGATAGGGAGCCTCTCTTCGACAACAAGAGACGAGCTGATCAGCTGAGTGAGCTAAAATCTCTTCTGTTCACCGTAGGACGTTGAAAATTGTTAGAGAGCCTTTCTGGGATAACAAGAAATGAATGATCTTACAGACTCCATCCTGATCAGCTGAATTTGCCAAAAGTTATGTTTTCAGTCTGATTACAACAAAATTTGATAGGGAGCCTCACTAGACATCAATTGTGGGCTCCACCCTGAGCTCCAGCTGACCGATTCGCGTGGCGTTTTTTGCAACGTGCTCCGCGAACCAATTGGCACGTAGATAGGATATCATTTTGTCGACAAATTTTCCAGTGATTAAGACAAAATTACTATTAACCACGGCTCACCTAGCTACAAATAATTTCCGAAATCGGTTCAATGAAACTTGACTTTCGAGTACCAATTGTGAACTTTCCCTTCGGCAAGTGATTTTCCAATGATTCTAATCTTTCTCCGTTGTGGACTTTCCCTACCTCTTCTTTGACATTATTTCTCTATATTGTGCGTCACTTCCCTTTCGTTCTCGCATTCATTGACTTCCAACTTTTCAACGTTTCATTGCATTCTTCTTCGCGTTCGCTTTTCTTTTTGGCATTCCGTTCCCATTTTACCTGTCTTTTTGGTCATCGATATTTCTGTGCACAATGCCTCGGAAAAAGAAGGATAGCGAAAGAGTAAAGAAAAAGTTCACGCATGCCTTGAGCGTACCGCTGATTCAATCATGATGAAACGGGTGAGGAACCATCTAGAGCTAAATCCACACTATTCTCGAAAATTTAATTGAAATCCGATCAAAATTTTGGTAGTTATGGCTTTGGCAAGAAAATATAGAAAGACAAACGCTCGCGTATGTGCACAGCGTACCGCTGATTCAATCATGATGAATGTCGTAAGGGACCTTAAGGGGCGTTTCCTATAATCCCTGAAAAACTGACTAAAATCTCTAGAGCATTGACAGACTTATGACTTTCACAAGAAAATTA